>WEZZ01009814.1:150181-178743 GCA_013400585.1 Chloropsis cyanopogon | reverse complement strand
ACTGATCACTGTTGGTCAGTATTGGAAATGGTGGCCGAAAAGGGCCCGCATCAGTGTGATCGGTATTAGAATGGGGGTGCCAAAAAGGGGCTCTTCAATGTCTATTAATATTGGAAATGGGGCCCAGAAAGGGACCTCATCGATGTGTATCAATACTGGAAATGGGGCCCAAAAAGGGACCTCATCAGTGTGATCAATATCAGAAACAGCGGCCAAAAAGGAGCCTCATCGATGTGTATCAATACTGAAAATGGGGCCCAAAAAGGGACCTCATCAGTGTGATCAATATCAGAAACAGCGGCCAAAAAGGAGCCTCATCGATGTGTATCAATATTGGAAACGGCAGCCAAAAAGGGATCAATGTGGTCAGTATCGGAAATGGCAGACAAAAAGCGTCCACACCTGTATGATCAATATTGGAAATGGGGCCCAAAAAGGGATCAATGTGATCAGTATTGGAACCAGAGTTCCAAAAAGGGACTGCATCCGTGTGATCAGTATTGGAAAGGGGGTGCCAAAAAGGGACCTCATCAGTGTGTATCAATATCAGAAACAGAGTGCCAAAAAGAGACCTCATCAATGCATATCAATATTGGAAAGGGGGTGTCCAAAGGGGACTTATCAAAATGTATCAGTATTGGAAACAGAGTGCCCAAAAGGGGCTTCATCAATGTGTATCAATATCAAAAATAGGGTTTACAGGGGGGAATCCCTCAAGGTGTATCAATATCAGAAAGGACCTATCAATGTGTATCAATAGTGAAAAGGGGTGCCAAAAAGGGGCCTCATCAATGGGTATCAATAGCAAAAAGGGGTGCCCAAAGGGGACCTTGTCTAATCAATACCCAATGTGTATCAATACCTAAGAGGTGGTGCCCAAAGGGGATTTACCAAATGTATCAATTTTGAAAAGGGGGTGCCAGAAGGAGAACCTTATCAGTGGGTATCAATATCCGAAATATCAATATCTTATCAATGGGTATCAATACCTAAAGGAGTGCACAGAGGGAACATGTCAGTGTGTAAAAATATCTCAGAGGAGGTACCAAAAGGAGACTTATCAATGTGTATCAGTACCTAAAAGGGGATGCACAGAGGACACCTCATCAACAGGTAGAAATACCTAAAGTGGATCAATGAGTATCAATATCCAGAGGGCCAGGGCCTGCCCACCCTCCCGGGGAACAATTCCTTCCCACTCTCCCACCTAACCCTGCTCTCTCTGGCATGTAAAAAATCTCTTTTTTAATAACTCCCCTTTTCCCTTACACGGGAAGATCTTTTCCCCACGGGAAAAGCCATGTCCATATTTCTGCCTCATTCCCCTGGCTGCTTTCTGCCTTTTCCAGGCCTCCCAGCTCCTGCCTGGACTGCTTTTGCTGCGTTCCCAAGGCTCCAGAGCTCACCCTGGCTTGCACACAGCCAGCCCTCCTCGCCTGGCTGCGACATTCCCCCCGAGGACACGGATAAACGATGGATCCGTGGAATGCTGTGACTCAGGCCACCTCAGCGGCAGTGTCTGTGTCTGGCAGGTAAACAGGTGCTGCTGATTGTCACTGCTATTTCTGGCACCCTGGCATTACAGGTGGCAGAGCAGAGCGAGGCCAAGGCATCAGCAGAGACCTCGAGCAGCCTCCCGGTGTTAAAAACCCAGAGAGGAGACAAGAACTGCCAGGTTTGGGTTCACTTTTTTATTTTGACCGTAATGCAAACAGGCATAAGTATTCCATAAAATCAGAAGATTGGGACTATACAGAGAGAGGTGCATGCTTCAGAACGACGTGGGGATCTTGCAAACAGAGCCAGAGCCAGTCTGAGAGAGGGGCTGGAGCACGGGGGGCGAATGGCAGAGATTTTAGCAGCATTGAGAGCTCAGAGGTAGGGGAAGAACCACGTTTCTGGCTGCTTAAAGCACTGGTAGGATCACACACAGCTCGGGCTCACCCCACCCCTGCGTCCTCAGCACAAACCTACCCTGGGATCACCCAAAAAACAGCTACAAAAGGAGCTCCCCCTGCTCCACACGCACCTGCGGGATGGGATGCAAGGTGAGAGTGCCAGGCTCAAATCTTGGCATCATTTCCTCGAGCGAATGAAGGCACAGTGACATGAGGGTGTGAGGGGAGCCAGGAGCAGCGAGCAGCCAGGGCTTGGAGCCCCACGCAGCCCAGCAGGATTTACCCACATCTGAAGGCTTTACAATGGAAAATTTGGGAGTTCCTGCCCCAAAGCTGCCACCTTTCCCAGCCCAGTCCCCATCCTCATCGTGGCACCGCTGCTCTTCAGGAAAAGGCCACTGAAAAATTAAAGACTCCAACCCAACCTTTGAGTCTGAGACTAGAGGTGCCTGGGGGAGCCGAGGGGATAAATCCCTGCTCCTATTACAAAAATTAATTGGCACTGAATACCAAATTCCCCGGGCAGCTGGCAGAAGTTGTGTTTTTAACTCTGTGCCATCTAAAAAGCGATGAGTCCCGGCTGAAAGTCATCCTGCTCTGCTCATCCTCTGCCTGGGGAATTGTGTGTGCACTCTGGAAAAGCTGCAGACTGCTCACAAAGCACACAGAGCCCGGGGTTTTTAAAGGCATTTCGAGGCAGCAGAGCATGGGAATTCAAGCTGGGGAATTGTGGGGATTTGCCTATATTGTAGGATTTTAGCAAAGCAGGGATTTTGCACTGAATCTCACTCGCAGGGAGATTCTCCAACCCCATCTCCTGTTCGTGGACATCCTCTGGGCTACTGGGAAGTGGCTTTTGTTAAGACAGGATTCCATGCCACAATCACACAGAGAGGAGAACAAAAAAGCAGGCTCAGAAGCAAGGAGCATTCATGTCTCAGTTAATTAAGGCTGTTTTGTTGCCCTTGATAAATTTTAGAAAATCTCTGCCAGCAGTTATTGTAGGAACAAAAAGTTTGATTTAATCCAAATTTGACACACTGGCAGTTCACTCTCTGCTTTCCCCACCCCAAAACCAAGACATGAAAACAAAGCAGCAAAAAGAAGCCTTGAATTAGTTCCTCTCTTAGACCAACTTTTCCAGTATTTAGCCTTTCAATTTTCCAGGTATTAAGGATGCCCCTGGAAGGAAAATACTTTGCCTGGTGTTTTTCCCTCACAGATTCCTGCACCAGCCCTGCAGAGAGCTGGGCTGGAGCTGCCCTGCGTCCCAGTGCTGCCTTCCTGCTCTTCCACAGCTCCAGAACAGCTCTGAAAGCTTTGGATACAGGAGTCTTGCCCAATTCCTCACCACAGGAATGAGGAATAGCTGAAAAACTTTAGCCTGCAGGCTCCTGATAAACCAGGAATTCTCAGGGCCAGCCTCACAGGTTTGATTTGCTCACTTTGAGGCGCTTCCTCCCTCCCCAAAATCTGGCCAGGTAGGATGTGGATGAGTAAGGCAGGAGAGCAGCAGCCCTGGCACTGCTCAGCTCTGAGCTCACCACCCGTTGGGGTTTTACTCCTGTGATTCCAGGGCTCAAATTGCCATCACAGCCAAACATCTGCAGGGGTGGAGGCCAGGAATTGGCAGTGTGCTTCGTTTTCCCAGTAGGAAAAAAAAAGGTGGATCTGCATGGCAATGCTTGGATTTCCCACGAGTTTCCCCGTGCTAAACCAAGCTGATTTTGACCTCTCCTAAATTCTGTTTCACCTCTGGAACCAAGTGCTTTAAAGCAGCAACTTCCTCCCTCTCCCCTGCCTCCCTGCTGAGCACACAGGGCCACATGGAAGGAGCTGGAGCTGGGATCTTCCGGGGAAAGGGGAGATTTCCCAGGGATTGCTGGAGCCATGCATTGCAGGCACGTGCAAGCAGAGATTGACACACGGAAAAATATTCTGAAATTGCTGCTGCTGCTGCTGTGCAAGCTGCCAAAATCCCCAGTGCCACTGAGCCAGCAGGTGTGGAAGGCATTTTGGATCTGGGAGGACTTGGATTCCAGGCTAGTTTTATCCAAGTTCAGGATTACAGGTTTTCAAGAGCAATGGCCAAATTTTGCTCAGCAGAAGGAATTGTTATAACAAACACGGAGTTACAGCAAAGTTGAATGGTCCTGAAAATGTCTCCATCTGTTCTGCGAAGGGACTGTGCTCCCCTCTGGAACTGTCAACGCAATTGCAGAGTTATCAGAGCAATTCTGAAGCCGAGAACTAGTCCCTGGTGAAAGCAGCAGCAGAATCGAGTTTTGAGCATAAAATTATCCTTCCAAAAAATGGTGGGAGCCCTCAGGGGGCAAAGGAATGGCTTCAGTGGTCAGAAGTCAGGAGGCAGCAGCTTTGGCTTGGGCTTGCTGCAAACCCATGAGGCTGCGAGCACAAACACGACCTGTCCCCCACGGGTCAATCAGAACGGGGTCTCCAGGATGCGGGAGAGTTCCCAGCCCCAGTTTGCAGCCACACTGCGACCTCTCCCCACCTCCACGCCCTGTGAGACCCCAGCTGGGGAGATGGGGCTGAGCTTGCTGCCAGTTATCCCAGGGGGAATTTCCCCACCCGGGGGAAGGGAGCCAAGGGCAGGAGCGGTGCCTGCTCCCTTCCCAGCACAAGGCACCGAGAGTCCGTGTCCAGGCGGGCAGGCAGGGCTGGCACGGGAGGGATCTGCCGGGGGAGGTGGAAACAGCCGGGATGGTGCGGGAGGGATCACACGCTGACAGGACAGGAGCACCCACAGGCGGGCACGGGGTCACTGTCCCGTCTGCTCCCACATTCTCCCTGCCCGGCCGCGGTTCCAGGACACACCTGCAGGACTGCTGGCCGTGCACAGACAGCTCAGATCCCTCAGGTCCCCGTGCTCAGGGCGTGGACACAGTCCCTGCTCCCCCTGGGGACACACAGGCACAGAGGGGGACAGGGAGTGTGGGCAGCCCCAGTCAGATCCCACTCTCTGGCCAGTTTGGGTGGGACTGGCTCAGCTCCTCTCGAGCAACAAGCTCAGGCCACGATGGGGAGGTGACAGCTCTGTGAGACCACTGCTGGTGGCAGATGTCTCATTGTTTTGCTGTTGTCTCATTGTTTTGCCGGTATCTCTCATAAACAGAAGAACAACAAACTCCCAGGCAGCCCTTCCCAGGAGCTGAAACCTGGGAAATCACCAACAACACAGCACTGGATACCCGTGCACTGAATGGTTTTTCCCTGCTGGTGGGCACAGCAGGCTGGGAAAGCACAGAACCTTTCCCCCTGGGTTTTCAAATCCATATAATGACTCTCTGCAGACACTTGAAACACCTAGGAAGTAAAATCTTTGCAAAAAACCCCACTTTGTAGTGTCTTGAAAATCCAACCTCCTGTTCAGAGAAGAGTCTCTTACACAGCTGGAGAGTGGAAAGGAGCAGAGCTGCTCAGAACTGGAGTGGTGGTGGTGGAGATCCTCAGCAGAGCAACTGGGACACTGCCAGGCTGGGTGTCCACCAGGTCCAGCACAGGAGGGGGTGGGCAGCAGGCACCCAGAGGGGACAGATTCGTGCCCTGAGTGTCCCAGAGGCACAGCCCCTCAGTGTGTGGGCCCTGGAGCAGCTCAGGACACCGGACTGGGGCAGACCCCACCTCCCCCTGTGTTTGTAGCAGAGATTTTTGGCTACATCTGCACGTCAGAAAGGCCACAGCGAGAGGAGCGCAGGCCAGGCTGGAGGAGCCGTGTTGCAGGAATAATAAAGCACATCCACAAGTTCCTTTCCCCTGTTGCTATGGGAGAAAATGAAGCTCGAGGGGAGTGCGAAGCCCCTGCAGGTGGAGGGGATGAAGGGGAGCAGTTCAGACGTCTGAGACTGACTCAACAGCAAACACTGAATCAAAATTCCCAGTGGTGCAACTTGCGAGGAGCCAGCGGGAGCAGAGGCAGCTCGGAGCCCTGGGGGTCTTTACCTTCACGGACCTTCATGGCAGGGAGGGGATCTCTGCTCCAGGTCCAGGCAAGGAGCCTTAAAGCAGCATCTCCCCTCCAAGGGCTGGGCAGGGCTCAGCCAGGCGGGTTTGCTGCGCTCTGCCTGCCTGCCTGGCCCAGAGCCACGGGAGGAGGGCTGTGCTTCCCTGCTGGCTCCCCTGGCAGCTCACCTGGGAGGGGAGATGGAGGTGGGGAGCTTTGGGATGCACAGAAAGCAAAATAATCCAGCTCAGGCACGGGCTCCAGCTGGGAGATGGTACAGCAGAGCAGGCAGGAGGCAGGACAGGAGGGAAACCTGGCCAGCACCACGGTGGGAGCTGGGAAGAGAACATAGAGATGTTTCTTTGGGCATTACCTCCTCCTCCTCCTCGTCAGGTTGCATCGTCCCTTCTTCTAAAGGAAGACCAGAGCACAAAGCTGGAGCCAGAATTTCCCCAGAAGAAGAGGATGACTCTGATTTTCTTTCTGATTTTAGTTTTGTTTCTGCAGCCACAGGATGGGGGTCAAGGCCAAGCTTGCTGCGTGTTCCCATCTCTGGAGCCAGGGAGTTTTCTCCCAGACAGGACCTCTCCCAAACTCCCACATCCCAAGCCAAGGGACCCAGCTCCCCCATCCCACTGCCTGCCCTGGGATTGGGGTGGGCTGCCCTCTCCTCCGTGCTCTCCTTTCCCCTCCAGGTCCCCAAGGCCCGAGGCAGTGCCACAGAGCTGGCCGTGTGTCCCAGCCCTGCCAGCCCAGCGAGCTCAGCTCTGGCCACACCGTGGCAGCATTTATTCGTTTTATCCCGTGTTGGATGCTCAGCTAGCACCAGCAGACCTGGGTCTCAAATTCTCCCGGTGCCTGGAGCCCTTTTGCTCCTGGATTTTGGGCTGGAGATGCTTCAGGGATTCAGGGAGTCGAAGTTGCAGAAGGTGTCACAGCCCATGGAGACGTGACAGGAGAGGGCAGGAGATCCTGGCTGAGGGTGGGAATGACAGCACAGCCTGACACAGTGGGGCTTGTTCCATGGGCTGGGAGAGCAGCAAACCTCCTGCAGCTCTTTCTGTGCTGCCTGCAGCTCAGGGCAGGTGATCTGAGCCCTGTGAAAGCTCCTGGACAGTCCCTGGGCCATCACCAGTTCTGGTGCTCAGCTCCATCCAGGATCCATGCACAGCTGGGCAGAGCAGGGCAGGAGGGGAGGATCAGCAGCTGCCACCTCAAGATGCCAACCCTGCATCCCTGCCTCCAGCAAGAGCTGCAGCCATGTCCTGGTGTCCTTGTGATGGCAGTGAGGGAGGACAAACCTGGGATGGGCTCAGCTGGGCAGAGCCTGGTGCTAAAAACAGCGAGGTTCAATCCCTGGATGGGCCATTCACTCAGGAGCTGGGCTTCATCCTCCCTTCCAATCCAGAATATTCTGTGATTCTTCAGGGTGCAGCAGGAGGAAGGACACACAAGGTCACGTTTGCTTTCCCTTGCAGACAGCTTTTCTCTGTTAGAGGCTTTCTGTTTTCTCCAACCTTTCTGTGGCTGTGTTAACAAATTGCTTTTGGGGCCAGGTCCTTGCAGCAGGGCTGAGGTGTGAGCGTGTCAGAGCCCAGCACCTTTGCAGCTGATCTCACCTCCCTTCTCACACGAGGTGTCCTGGCTGAGACAGCTCGTGCCACTGCCAGGTGGCACAGAGGGGCCTGGCTCACCCCCAAAATGCCACACGCTTCTCGCTTGGCAGGCAGGTGGCTCCACGGTGGCACTTTCTGCTCCCTAAAATGTGGAAAGGGCTGGGTCTGCTGTCCCAGAAGTGCTCATGAGATGTGCTAAGAGCTGCTGGCTCTGAGATTTCATGATTCCTCTGTTGGCACATCCTCACCAAAGACCTGGAGCGTCCATCCCCCTCCAAGTGCTGCCTTTGTTCCCTCTGGCAGCTGGGAGCTGCTTCTGCCCCATCCTCGTGGCTTTCCAGGCTCACCTGGGGGAGGGATTGGAGCATGCAAAGCTCTGGGTGCAGCCAGGCCCTCAGCATCATGGCTGCAGATCAAATATTCCCTGTAAAACCCCTGGAGAAGTCACTGCCAGGAGCTTTTCCTTGGCCTGCACATCAGAGCTTGTGGGAGAACTTCCATGCCAGCAAAAGTTGGGACTGAGCAAAAGGAGAGGCTCACAGGGAACAGGAAAAGAGAGCAGGAAAAGAGAGACAAAGCTCAGGGCCCGTTTAGGAGAAATCGTGACACATAAATCAGATCAAAAACCACACAGCTGTACCCAGGCTGCTTGGGGGTGAATAAAATTCATGGGTACAAGGGAATTGCACATATCTGCCCCCAGCCTCGGGTATATGCCCAGGTTTGTCCAAATCCAGAGAAAAGCCATGGAAACACAAGGATTCAGCCAAGCCCCGAGCTGGGGAAAGAGGGAGCCTGGCAGGAACAACCCCCAGCTCTGGACAAGCAACAAGACCTTGACATTGCCCAGCCCCTGCCACCTCTGCTCACCCTCAGAAACTCCCAAAAATGATCACAAAGGTGGTGATTTCATGCAGCTGCAAAACGCCCTCATGGGAAGGAGGGGAAATGTGGAATTCTGAAAAGAGCCACTGCAGGTTATAAAGCCATCGAACTCCAGTGGGGAAATCCAGGGAAGGGGAAGGAGGTGAAAAGAAATGGCCACAGGACAAGAGCAAGGGAAGGAGGGAGAAAAGGAAATAAAAGTCATCATCATCATCAGGACACAACGACAGGACGAGAGACAGAGCGCTTTCCATGGGCAGTTCCCCGTGGAAAAGGAGCCACCGTGTCCGTGAAATACAAAACCCAGTGCCCTCCAGCTGGAGGGGGCAGCAGGTGCTGGGACTGGTTTGGCATCCCCTGGGGGTGAAGGGTCCAGTTAGGAGCAGAAAACCCTGCAAGGGAAAGGGGAGAAAGGCTGGCCTTAGAGGGAGCAGGGAGGAGCACCGGGATCATCCCCAGCTGCACTTTCCATGCTGTGGGCAGGAGCTTACAGAGCCGGGGGAGCTGGGCTGGAAGGTGACCTGTATCCCTATCCACAGGTGGGAAACTGAGGCAGAGTCCAGAGCCCAGAGTATGTGATTCCTTGGAGAAAAATTCCTACCAAACCTCAGGGATGTGGGGAAACCCACTCCAGGCACTACACAGGGAAGGGGTTTCACCCCAAACTACCAAGGGCCAGCACAAGGAGCAGGATCCATGCAGCTGCCCAGCCTTTATCCTAAATAATCCTTCTGCTCAGCCAGGGAAAATCCCACCACGACCAAGCTGAGCAAATGGCAGGACTTGGTAGAGCAGAAACAAACATGGCAAATGTCAAGATTTTTTTTTTTTTTTTACTTCTGGTTGTTTTTGCAACAGCAGGGAGAAAAATCTCTGGATCTTTCCTGAAGGGGCATGGAGAGCTGAACACCTGGAGCCAGCCAGGCTCCCCTGCAGCTGGGGAGAGTCATCCCTGCCTGTGGTTTTGCCAGCCTGGAAGCAGGCAGCAGGCAGGACCATTTTCCTTTGGATGGGATTGTCAGGTCTGAGCACATCAGTGCAATAAATTGGGAAGCTGGGGGGATTTATCCTAGAGAGGTGACGGCTACTCCAAAGGCACTGCCAGGCTTCCAGAGCAGAAATGCAGTGCCTTAGCCTCTGCTCCAAGGTGTGCACAAAAGCCAAAGCTTCCTTTCCCACCCTTCCCATCCCCCAGCCCACGAGGTGACTGCAGGGGTTAAAACAAAGGTGTCAACTCACTCATCCGTGTCTTTTTTGCTCTCCTCGATGAACGCGATGGACTCGGATCTAAGGCGGTTTGTCACCTCGTACGTGCGCAGGGTGACTCCAAAAATATCCTCGTGGTACCGGCTGTCATCCTGGGAGGGAGGGAGGGAGGGTGGCAGAGGGAAAAATGGCATTTCTGAGCGCTTGGTGCCGGCCCCAGCAAAATCCTGCCTGGGGGGAGGCACCAGACGTGCAGGAGAGGGTTTGGGGTCTGTCACAAGGGGACAGAGGAGGAGGAATGACCTTCCCAAGGTCACACCCTGGGCACAGTGGGGCTGTTCTGTGCGTTAGACCCCCCCAGCTGCTGGAAATTCCTGGCTGGCAGGGGCACAGCAGCCCAATGCCGGTCTGTGGACAGCCAGCAGCTCCCTTGGGGCTTGGATGGAAGTGGGGACACGGTTCAGAAGGGGAAATCCCACGGGAATCATGCTGAGTTCTCCTCCTGGGGAGAAGCAGAGCTGTTCCAGCATCCATCCGTGGGCCAGTGTCCCAAGCTGAACTCATTTAACTTCAGCTGCATCACCTGTGTCTGCCATGGGGCTCACAGACAGGGAGATTCAGAGCGGGGACCCACAAAATGCTCTGATAAATCCATTTTCTGATGGAGGGACTCTGCAGGGGGAACAAGCCCTGCCAGGGGTGCCCAAAAGCGCTGGCACTGGTGCTCAGCACGCTCCCCACAGGAGCCAGGTGACCTCTGAGCACACAGAAACCTTTGGAATGTCACCCTCCCGAGGCTCCCCGGGCGCAGCCGTCACCTGGCGGGGCGGGGGCAGGCAGCAGGTGCAGTGCCCGTGGCAGGAGTGGCGGTGGTGGCACACACAGGTGGCGGTGTCACCTGCAGACACAACTCACCCGCAGCTTGCTGAGGAAGGCTCCTGCCTCCTCCGCCGACAGCTGGCCCTGCTGCCTCACGATGCGCTGCACGGCCTTCAGGACGTCCCCGGCCATGGTGACATCCCCGCAGACGTAGATGTGGCCTCCCTGCTCCTTCAGGGCTTTGAACACGGTCTGGGCCAGCTGCTCCTGTAACACGTCCTGCACGTATTTCTGAGGGAAGAGGAGAAGGAGGGAGCTGGGATTAACTCTGGTTTCTCAGCCCTGTCCTGCCCTGGGGGCGGCACTGAGGGGTGACCCCTCTTTGGGGGACACGGCTGTGCCTTGCAGCACCCACAGTGACAAAAAAGAGATGGGGACAGCAGCAAAGCATCGTTCTGCTCTTGTGTGGGCACACCTGCACCATCTCTTCCATTGCCAGGCCTGTTCAGGCCCAGTGGGAATTTGGAGCAGGTATTTGCACTGGCTCTGGCCCACCCCACTGGGTGACACCTTTCCTTCCCTTTCCCTTTCCCCTTTCCTTTCCCCTTTCCCCTCTCCTCCTCTCCCACCTGGATGGCTGCAGGAGCAGCCTGGGCACACATTCAGGCTGGCACTGGGATGGGGACATGCCCTGGGAATGGTGGCCACTGGGAAGGGACAATCCTGCACATTCATGTCCCCAGGGATGAGTGACCACTGGCCAAGGCAGCGGCGTGTCCCGCCCTGCTGGCTCCCCGCGGGCAGCCCAGGCCTGCCGGCGTTCCCGGGGCCGTGCCCACCTTTGGTTTGTCCGGTTCCCGGGAATAGGCCGTGTACAGCTCTCTGAAGACACCTTGGCTTTTGGCAAACAGCGTCTCCTCCTTGTAGATGTGGTCGATCCTGGACTGTCGGCAGCCAAACACCAGCACCATGGGACACGGCTTCAGCCCTGGGGGCACCAGGGGACAGCACTCAGCCCAGGGCCACCAATTCCCACCAGCCACCTCCTCCAGACTGCCAGCAGATCTGCTGGGACACCCCTGGCAGGGGGGACCCCCATCCCGACACCCCAACCCAGAGTTCCCAAAATCTGTGAGGAGAGGAAGAGAACAGCCCCGTCCAAAATCTGTGAGGAGAGGAAGAGGACGGCCCCGCCCAAAATCTGTGAGGTGAGGAAGAGAATGGCCCTGTCCAAAATCTGTGAGGAGAGGAACAGCATGGTGCAACCCAAAATCTGTGTGAGGTGAGGAAGAGGACGGCCCCGTCCAAAATCTGTGAGGAGAGGAACAGGACGGCCCCGTCCAAAATCTGTGAGGTGAGGAGGACAGCCCCGCCCAAAATCTGTGAGGAGAGGAAGAGGGCGGCCCTGTCCAGAATCTGTNGTGAGGAGAGGAAGAGGAGGGCCCCGTCCGAAATCTGTGAGGAGAGGAACAGGGAGGCCCCGCCCAAAATCTGTGTGAGGTGAGGAAGAGGACGGCCCCGTCCAAAATCTGTGAGGTGAGGAGGACAGCCCCNGGGCCCCGTCCGAAATCTGTGAGGAGAGGAACAGGGAGGCCCCGCCCAAAATCTGTGTGAGGTGGGGAAGAGGGCGGTCCCACCCAAAATCTGTCTGAGGAGAGGAAGAGGACGGCCCTGTCCAAAATCTGTGTGAGGTGAGGAAGAGGAGGGCCCCGCCCAAAATCTGTGNNNNCCAAAATCTGTGAGGAGAGGAACAGCATGGTCCCACCTAAAATCTGTGAGGTGAGGAAGAGGAGGGCCCCACCTTTGTGCTGGATGTCGAAGAGCCGCTGCTGCCAGAAGCTCCGGAAAGGGGCGATGCCGGTGCCGGGCCCGATGAGGATGCAGGGCACCTGGGGGTCCTGGGGCAGGTGGAACCCGGGGGCGCTGCACACATCAAAAATCCGGTTAAACACGAGCAGGGTGTTCCCCCCTCCCCTCTGCCCACAGCTGGCCAACACCTCCCAAAGAGGGAGGGTAGAAAATGAGGTGAAGTCCCAGGATGTGATTTTTGTGCAGAATTTCTCTCCAAGGGGAACCATTTGCTCACAAACCCGGCCCTGTTTTCTCCCACTGTGACAACAATCGAGGGCAGAGGGCTCCTGTGAGGGGTCTCACCCCCTCTTCCTCAGCCCTGGCCTCGTATGGGTCACTCACCCTCGTACAAAGCAGGGCACCACTTCATCCGTCTGGATCCGGCTGAGCCACGAGGAGCAGACTCCGTGGTGGATTGGTCCCTCTCCATCTGGGAAGGGAGGGAGGGAAGGAGATCTGTATGTGGCACATCACCCAATGACTCTGTTTCCTTTCCTAAAACCCTCCCTGCTACACCCTGCATGAACACCTCCCTGAAACATTCCATATCTCAGCATCCGTTCTCCATGAACTTGGCAGAGTCTGGCACTTGGACCCCTCTGTGGAGCTACCCAGGACCCCGACCTGGCATAGCTGGACCTCCACAATCCTTAGGGAGCACCCAGCTCTCCTTTGGACCTTTTTGGCAGGAGCAGCCTCGTGATGCTCCCAGTCACAAGCCCTCGATGGCAGCTCCACCGTCCTTCTGTCCTGCAGGGCGCCAGGGCTGTGTCTATCTACACCATGACCATGCTTGGACACATCAGTGCAGGCACTGCTACAGAAGTCTGGCTACTGGGAATGTGGATTTTGGGGCGGGCAAACAGAATCCTACATGGAGCTTGGGTTATGTATCTGCCCCAGAAGTGTCACCTCTGTGTCACTGCCACTCTCCATGACATGGGACAGCAAGTTTGGGGCAATCTACTCTTGCAGCAGGCAGAAAGGCTTTAAAGGAACATCTCCCTGCCAGGGATTTGGGGGGGCTGGCCCTGTGCTGCTGCTGCTGCTTTTCCCCAGAGCCCCAGCCCTGCCCTGGTACCTCGGGTGCGGTAGGACACCACAGCCACGGTGAGGTGGACCTCCCCTGGGTACATCTCCGGGGAAGAGCTGATGGAGTAGTAGCGAGGCTGCAGGAGGGGCAGCTGGGTGAGCAGCAGCGTGGAGGGCATCTGCACTGAAGGGAACTCCTCCAGCACCTCCACGATCGTGGGGTTCTTGGACCACTTCCACTCCTCGTACTCCTGCAAGCCCTGGGAAAGAGGGAGCAGAGAGCTGCAGGATCCACCTTTTCCAGGTGCCTCCAGTGATATCCCAGGAGATCCATGGCAAAGCTGGAGTGGGTGGCAGTGCACACACAACTCAGCCTAAGCACAGTGTGGGATGAAAATGCTGGGCTGTGATTGCCCCCAGGCCCTGGCAGAACCTGGGGCTTGGGCTCTTTACCTTGCTGAGGACCTGCAGACGTTTCTTCTCCTTGTCACTGGTGGCCAGCAGAGCGAACTGCTGCAGCAGCAGCGGGGTGGGAGGGGTGGTGATGTCCAGGTAGTACTTGAAGGCCTGGAAGATGGTGCAGGGTGGGACACGGTTCTCGTCTGTCCAGTTACTGATGACACCTGCCAGGAGGGAATCCAGCACAAGCCTGGGATCAGCTGAGCAGCAGGGCCAAGGTGGGCTAATCCTGGTTTTCATCCCCCTCTGAGACACTGGATTAGGGTTTTCCATCTCCAGTTACACCATGCATGGCAGTAGGGAATCACTTATCCCTGAAATACAGTGTAGGGATGGCCCCTCCACATCCCTTAATTCTCCTTCCCAGTCCTAGACATTGCCCTTTCTAAGGGAATATAAACACCTCTAGTTTTTCCATGGAAAATCTTCCCCAGGGCCCTGCCCACGCTTCAAACCCTTGCTCCACTTCCCAAGTGCAGACAAGCAATGGCTCTGGGCAGAGTAGGGATGAGGGAGGTGCTCCCAATCCAGGCAAACACAGCAGGGAGATGAAAATAATTTTCCTGGGGCCACCCACCTCCCTGAGGAGCTCCAAGAACTTCAGGAGCCAGGAAAGGAGGAGAGAGGCCACCTGTACTCCCTGGTTACCTAGAGCCGTGCTCCTCTCCTCCAGCAGCTCCACCTTCACCAGCTGGTTGGTGGGAGGGGCATCCTCGAGCCTGTCTATGAGGGCATTGACCAGGTCCTCGTGGTTCCCCGGGAACACCCCCAGGTGGTCCCCGGGCTGGTACTGCAGCTCCTGGTGCCCGTTGGTGTGCAGGCGCAGGAAAATCGTCAGGCGGCTGCGGGGAAGGAGGAAAAGCAGGAAAAAGTGTTTTGGGGGATCCTTCCCCACAGTCGCTGACTTTGGGATGATCTTTGGGAAAGTCCCCAAAGATCCTCCAGGGAGTCACTGAGCCCTGGCCTCGGGAGCTGCTGGTGCACTGGGCAGTGAGGGTGGCACGTCCAAGCTGTGGTGGCAATGTCACCAAGGTCACAGCAGGGAGAAGGGACACTGCAGCACACCCTGACTCACCCTCAGGGACTTTTTAAAAGGGAAAAAACTATTTAACCTCCTGCTCAGCAGTTTTATCCTTCCTGTGCTGCCCCTCCTGCCAGCTCCCCATCCTGTGGGCTGAGGGAGGTGCCAGCAGGAATTTCACCCTGCATGGAGGCCAGGAACACCCTCCATTGGCTTCCAATCTGACTCGTGGCCTGCACCAAGGTGGATTCATGGCCATCCAGGGCCCCAGGGCTGTTTGTAGCACTGCTCTGGGTGCCCCAGGTGTGTGTTCAGCTCCCGGGACAGCGGCACCTCCTACCTGGACTTGGGGCTCTGCAGGTTCTGGCGTGTGAGGAGCCGGGCTGCATAGACACGTTTTTTGTGGATGCTGTACAGTCCTGAGGAGGAAGAGAGTCAGGGAATGGATTCAGCAGAGCATGGCCAAGGCTTCTGGCTTCTGTAGGATCCTTGTGGGTTCAACCCTTCAGGCCAGAGCTGACCATGGGTGTTTGACCTCCCTCCTGCGAGCCCAAGGGAGCAGAAACCCCAGGGGTGACCCAAGCACGTTTTGTTAGTGACAGAGGAGGACTCCAAAACCACCCCCATGACACTCAGGCTGTGCCCTCACATTGCCCACAGCTCCTCTCGCTGCCAGTGCCACCTGGCCGGCAGGAGAGCGCCTGGATTTGGGAAGAGCTGAGCCGGTGCGGCAGATCCTGCGCCGCAGGAGCCGTGCTGAGGGGCCAGGTGTCCGTGGGCCGGACCTGCCTTTGCTCCTCAACGCTCGGGGGAGCAGCATTGGACAAAATAAGCTTGGAAAGATCCCAAGGTTCCAGCTCCTCGCCTCAAAAAACGGGGTCAGGAGGAGGGAGAGCAGATCATGTCCAGACATCTCTGTTACAGACAGGGACCGGCCAGAGGGGCTGGAACTGTCACACGCTGCTCCTTGGCCATGGGAAGTGGGGAAAGCAGGGCTGAAACGCTGGGAATTTAACAGAGACAAAAAACAGGGTCTGGCCCCTTTGCCCCTGTGTCTTCCCCGCGTGCCCCACAGCCAGAGCCCTCAGGTGAGCCCGTGTGTACCTTGTGTGAGCTCCGGGGCCTCAGCCACGTAGGTCAGGCGGAACTTGCTCCTCTTCCAGCTGCGGTCGTTGCTGATCAGGGAGTTGTTGGCTTTCTCGATGTTGACGTCGTCCCCCACGCAGAACACGTCACACGCTGCCTGCAGCACGCACCAGGCCCTCAGGCACCTCCCCGAGCCCAGCTGGCCCCTCATCCCAACCCACAGGGAGAAGGAGCCCCCAGCAGGGTAGGGCTGTGTCAGTGGCCATGGGCACGTCTCGTGGTGCTCTCCTTCCCAGATATCTGGGGTGACACACGAATTCAACACTTGGTGACCTTTTGGTGGTCAGCACGAACCAGAGTGTCAGCTCCACCCTCTTTGCTGTGGGCTGGGTGGTGCTGGAGTGTCCCGGTGCCGGGAAGGGGATGCTGGGTTCGGATCCAGCTCCAACCTCTGTCCTTCTCCGCCCTGCTCCGCCCTGCAGCACCAGGGCAGCCCCAGGTTACCTTGAAGACCTTCTTGGCCCAGGTCCTGAAGGATTCCTCCTGGCCACAGAGCTCATCCCCCTCTCCCATGCGGAGGATCCTCTCTCCCCCCAGCTCCTCCAGGAGCGTGTCCACGGCGCGGGCGAAGGCGCAGAAGTGGGGGTAAGCCCGGGAGCCCAGCCCGAACACGGAGAACCTGTGCAAAGAGGCTCAGCTGAGGCTGCTCAGCCGGGGGGAGCCGGGGGGGACACTGGCACGTCCCCTCCCGTCCCACCAGCACCCACAGTGGCCTGGAGGGGTCTGCACATCACCAAAATACCGCAGGGTGAGGTGGGAGTGGCGGGGTCTGTGCAGCACCGGCTCCTGCTCTGTCCCTCCCGCCCTGTCCCCTTTACCTGACGTTTGCCAGGGGCCCCGTGCTCTCGAAGTTGTCCCTGGAGTCAGGGCCATCACTGGAGGATTTCCGTGCGTCCGAGTAGGAGGAGACGCTGTTGAACCGGACCTTGTAGCTCCTGTGGACAGCGACAGCATCCAGGGTTACCCTGGGGGCACCTGCGTGCCTCTCACCTGGCTCTGTGCTCACAGGGGGCCCAGTCGTGGGGGACACCAAACCAGAGCTCAGGGCTCACAATTCCACGAGCAGGCACTGTGGGGAGAGCAGAGGAATGTGCTCCCTCCGGGGGTAAAGCCATGGCAACCCCAGCTGGAGCAGGAATGCTCCCTGAGGTCCTTGTCACCTCCCACTGTGCTGGCCACCACACTGTCCCCAATGACGCAGAGCTGCCAGGACCTTTGCCTTTACCTGTCCTTCCCTGGCAGCACACAAGGTCGGGTGTGTGTCTGAAGAGACATTCTGAGGGTTGTTTCATTCATAGGAAGTGGGATATAAAAAAAAATATAAAACGGAGTGAGAGAAGAAGGGATGAGGAGGGGGAAGGGGAGCAGAGAAAAAAAATAAAATCTGACAACAGCAGAAGTATTTCTGAATTGAGCCATCTCCCAAAATTGCTCCGCACAAGAGTTTCTAAATTTACAGCCCGAGCAGTGAGCAGTGGTGTGTGCATGAGTCACGGCACAGCTCCCGCAGCCGGCACGGCACGCGGAGAGCGCGGCCCCAGCCGGGGACAGCCGGGTCACAGAGCCCCCGGCGCCACCTCTGCTCCTCAGCCTCCCCCTCTCCCCAGGCCTCCACGCTTTTCTGCTTCTCCACCTGCTTCAGCTCTCTCTGCTGGCCCTGGCCGTGGCCTCACCCTGGGTTATCCCAGGTTCGTCCCTCCCTCCCCAGCTTCCGAGATGCTCCAAGCTCATCTTCCAGTGTGGGGGATTTTCTGCAATCCCAGGCTCTGTTCAGGGCAGCACAGCCCTCTGGATTAGATGGACACACAGCCCCCGTTCCCCAGGTGAGGGCTGGGCCCGAGGTTGGGACAGCAGCTGGAATGAGAAGGTCCTTGTGGTGTGGGGTGGCTGCTGAGGGTTGGGCTGCATTTCAACGGCAGGCTTGGAATAGGAATGGCTTAGGGATGCTTGGGAAAACCCTTGGGAAACCCTTGCTGTGAGACATGAGGAGACAAATACCAACCCCAGCACAGCCTCAGGGCTGTGGGCAGAGAGCTGTGGCCACAGAGCCCTGACAGGATCCTGTGACACTGGGATTTAGGGAGGCCACCCTGCCCTGAGAGGTCTCAGCATTCCTTGGGGGAGCTGGGAGTCCATGGGGTGCACGGGCAGGAGCTGCTCTCTCCAGCTCTCTTTTACCAGGCTGACACTGTCCCTCCTCCCCTCACAGCCTCCTCCAGGTCTCCTTTTCTCATTGCAAAAGGTTTTTTGCATGCTTGATGTCAGCAAGGTCCTGAATATTGGTTGGGACAATCCCCAAGAGAGTTTTCCCAGAGAAGCTGTGGATCCCTGGATCCCGGGAAGTGCCCAAGACCAGGCTGGATGGGGCTTGGAGCAGCCTGGGATAGTGGAAGGTGTCGCTGCCTGGCTCCTAGAAACTCCGACCAGCCCTTAAATCACACTTGGAGGTGTCTGGGACAGCAAGCACTGAGCTCAGCGGCTTTTAACCTCCTCAAATCTGCCTGAGCGGCCATGGGCAGCACAAGGAGAAGATCCCTGGGGTGAGAACCACGCGTGGAACGCTCCTTCTCCATCCCCACCCCTCCAGGGCAGCCTGCAGGTCCTGCTCTGTCACTGTCCCCGTTGAGGCGCGAGGCCACGAGGAACCTGAGGGGTTTCCAGCCGGGCAGCCCTGCAGGGATCCATCGGCTGCCTTGGCTGCACGGCAAGGAGAGCACCTGGGGCCGCGGCAGGGCCAGCTCTGCAGAGCCACAGATCGGTCCGTGCCGTGTTTGTCACCGCCCGGTGACACCGCCCCAGGGCAGGGCGCTGGAACTGCCCTGCATCCCTGAGCCATCCTGAGTTAGGGAGCAGCCCTGTGCCTGTTGTTAGCTCAGGGGACATTCCAGGGCAGAGCAGTGCCCCAGTTCAGGGAAATATTTTATTCTTCACAGCTAAAATAAGAGGAGACCCCAAAAGATCATTCTCAGTGCCCTCCCTTCCCAGCCCCTGGGATCTGCAGGGAGATGCTCAAAGCTCATCCTCCCCTGCAGGGGGATTTTCTACAATCCCAGATTCTGTCTCCAAGGTACCGGTTACAAACATCACAGGATTATCACAGCTCTTATTTTCCCTAGAAATCTTTTCACACCATGCAAGGAGCTAAATCTGGTTCTCCAGCCCTCCCCCACCTACATCTGCAAGGCTGGGAACTCCCTTCTACCTCCAGCTCTTACTATTTTGGTGCCTCCTGGCCAGGCCCAGGCTCTCAGAATCGATGATTTTGGGGAAATTCCTACTTTTTTCTGTTTTTTTCATAGATTCCTGCCTCTTCAAGATGAAGAGCGAACCTTTAAAGTGTCATCCCAGGGAATTACAAGCTGGGATCCACAGGCACCCCTCCCTCTGTGCTTTTGTCCCTCCAGGGACCTCCACTCTCTCCATTCTCTGGGTCTCCAGGCAGGTCCCATTCCTGGATATTTGCAAATGTGAGATCTGCCTGAGGATTTCCCACTCCCTTGTGAGAGGATGAAGGCAGGGAACCTGTCCTGCATGCTGGGGTTTGGATTGGGAGGGGAAAGGGTTGGAGTGGGAGGGGAAAGGGTTGGAATGCTCTTACTTCCTCTCCTCCAGGTTGGAGTTGGGATTCTTCATCTCCATTAATGCACAGCCAAATTTCTACAGAAAAGAATAAAAAAGGCCATCAGTTTTGCCAGGTTTTGAGGAAACCAAGCCCTGAGCACAGCCTGGGCTGTGGCTCTGCTCCCTGCTCGCTGTTCCCAGCTGTCCAGGTCACACCCCCCAAACCAGGGGACTGTCACCTTCTGTGTGACACCGCTGGTGGTCACACAGGACGAATTTAACAAGGGATCAGTGGCTGTCTCATGGCAGGGGATCAGGAGCTATCCCCGCTCCAGAGCAGGCTGGAGGCAGCTGCAGCACCTGGACCTGTTTTGTGTCAGTCTGAGCCAAGAGAGGACGTTCCTGGCCCTGTCCCCCTGTGCCCCTGCTGCAGCCACCCCTCCCTGCTGTCCCACCTCTCCGTTCTCGGGCGGGTCCCCGTTGCCGAAGGTGCTGGTGACCACCAGGACCATGGTCTCGTGCTCCAGGTGCACGACGTCGTACTCGTCCATGGCCATCACCTGGGGGCACAGAGAGGTTACAGAGAGCTGGGAGCCTGCTGGGGATGGGAACAGCACATCCCTGCTGAGATCTCTGCACGGGGAGCCTGGGAACAGGAGCCTGGAGGGACACAGGCAGCCCTGGAGCTGCCACCCCAGGGGCCACGCTGCAATGGCTGCAGGAAACCAGCTGGAAAAATCCCAGTGCAGGCTCCAACCCAGACCCACAGGGGCACATCCTGAAGGCCCTTGGTAGCTGTTTTCATGGATCTCCTCGGCGCACCCATGATTTCACACCCATCACGTGTCAGGAGCCGGGAGCTGGTTCAATACCTTGGCATCAAAGGCGTGTTTGAAGATCTCACACAGAGTTTTTGCATAGACCTGGGACTTCCCCGTTTCCGTGGCGTACAGGATGGTGGCCTTGACCCTCTTGGCCATGGCTTGGCCCATCAGCTTGGCTGAGAACTTCACAGCCCTGAGAAGCAGGAAAAAATCCCAGTCAGAGCTTGGTCCTTACCCATATCTCTAGCCCAGAGCTTTTTATTTCTTATTAAATGAACAGCCTTACAATTGTAACATAAATTTTTTTGGTTGTTACACAGCAAACAGGGAAGCCTTGGAAGAGCTTGGCTTGTCAGAGAGGAAGAGGAGATGGGGGAGCTTGAACAGAGCTCAAATACCTGAATGGGGTGAAGGAGGAAAATGCTAAACCAGGCATGGGGGTGGCATTTCTGCAGGGGCAGAGAAGCAGGAGGAGAATCAAGGACAGGTAATGCCAAAGGAAAAGCTGGAACCAAAATGCCAAAGGAAAAGGCCAAAGGAAAAGCTGGAACCCACCTGAGCTGGAGCTACAGGAGGAACAGCAGCTCCTCCATCCCTTAAATCCAGCCCAGCCCTGCTCCATGCAGAGCCTGGGGACACCGAGGTCACACCGAGCTGTCCCAGTGCCTGTGATTTGCACTCTGGTGACACCAGAACTCCCCTGGGAGGAGCAGCCCTCCCGGGCCGGGGTGTGGCACATTTATCCCAGCCTTGTGCCCTGCTGGCTGATTCCCGAGCCTGCGGCCATGTCTGGGTGCTTTTCCTCCAGTTTTCCCCGCTGGCTCAGGGCAGAGGGTCTCTGGGGGGTCCCCAGCCTTTCTCCAATCCTGGCCGAGGTGATGCAGCACCAGGAATGCTGATTCCTTGTCTGTGGCATCAGTGGGAGCCCCGTGATGGGGGCAGGGGTTGGGGGTTTGTAGTTTTAGGGACATTCATAATCACATCAACACCGTTCCTCCTACATGCCAAACATCTTCTTTTCTAAGTGGACCACCAGGCCTTTAAATGGGGCCACCAGAAAGGCAGAAATCCATCAGGTCTGGATTTAGGCTGGTGTTGCAACAGGGAAAGGTGATTTTTGGGAGGCTGAGGGAGCACAAAGCATCTCTGTGGGCTCTGCAGGAGGAAGAGCTGCTTGATTCACTTTGACAGCCCTTGCCCCAGGTTTTTGGGTTCAGCAGGACTCCTGCATCCCCTTCAGATGAGCTGTGGGGAGTGGAGGCTGCAGCTGGAATGGTCACACTGGGCAGGAGGAGTCCAGCTTCCCCCTGCCCCTCCTGCCCAGAAATACCCTGGTTTTGGGGAATCATTTAGGGAGGAAAAAAAGAGGAAAGGAGAGGTAGAAACTCCTCCAGGCTGGTTTATCCTGCCTGCCCCTGGCAGCTCCTCTCCACGGCAAGGTCAGCCTCAGGAACATTTCTGTTTGCTGCTGTTTGACACCTTCAGTGAAGTTCTGCCCTTTTTTGTCCCGTGGTGGCAGTGTCCCCTGTCCCCAGGACCTGCTCTGGCCCAGGGGCAGGGAAGGGGCAGGCGGGGCAGGGACTGCAGGTCTGAAGGCCCAGATTTGGGCCAGATTTGTGAGTCTGAGCAGGCACTAAATCATGCTCAAGGCTCTGGGCTCAGGCTGCCTCTTCTACAGCTGATAAGCTCAGATCCAGACAGGATTAATGGTGAATTACAAAAACAATTCCTTTCTCTACATCAGGAACAATGGAGATTTTATTTTAAATGACCTGCCACGCTCACATTTTTATAAAACCATCCTTCAATGGGGCACACAGCAACAAAGGCATTTTTTCTCCAAACTCCATGAATCCTCCTGCTCTTCCCCCGGCCCCAGTGTCAGCTGCAGGAGCAGATTCCTCAGCTGCTGATCCTGTTTATGGATGCAGCACGGAGAACAGCTCGCAGGAGGTGACAGCTGAAGAGTGGGAACAAATTGATAGCAGGGATTCGGGGAAACTGAAGCGTGGGGAGATGCTGTGACGAGCCAGGGCCACCTGGCAGCCTGGCCACCGTCACCAGGGCACACCCAGCCCTCTCCTGCCTTGGCCCAGGGCTCTGCTGCCACAGAACCAGCAGCTCCTCCCTGCCAATGGCCCACAGGGGAGGAATTTGGGCCAGGATCAGCCAAAGGGTCCAAACTGCTCTTCATTCCTGCATCCCTGCTGCTGAGGAGCCTTGGCAGGGAAGAGGGACCGGGGTGGCCCCTTGCCAGGGGTCAACTGACCATGAAGCGCAAATCTCAGCTCAGCCCTGATCCATCTGCTACCTGCAGGGAGATTCCTCATTCCCATCTCCTCCCTTCCTTCCAAGGCAGGTGTTTGGAGGGTTGGGCACACGCTGGGGGCAGGTTCTCCTCATGCAGGGAAAAAGTCAATGGGAAAAGGAGGAATATGGACAGGAGTTTCACCTCGGTAGTGCCAGCACAGCCCTGAAGAGGGAGGGGGGATCTTCCTGCCCCGAGGAAAGGAAAAATGGGCAAAACACCCTCAAGAAGTGGGAAAGCCATCCCTGAGCTCTAAGACCTCCTAACAAGAGAATGAACAGCTGGGGAGAACAAACAATATCCAAGATCTGGTATTCACCTGGTCACACCCTTTTGGTGGTCTGAGGGGGTGCTCAAAGGACTGCCTGTGTCCCCAAATGTCCCCCATGGCAGGTAAAGCCTTCAGTGGCCCAAAGCCCAGGCTCAGAGCCCATCATCCGTAGGGTGATGCACACACCCATCGGGTGCTTAAATCCACAAACATTCCAGGCCTTTCCAGAGCCCGCTGGTACTTACTTTGCCAGCTTCTTAAAGCCAATGGCCCTCTTCTTGGTGGGGGTCCCATTGACCCCTTTCCAGACATGGGTGTTCCAGGGGTCCGGCTAGGAGAGGGAAAAGCAGGATCAGGTGGTGGGGAGTGCTCAGAGCTTGGAGAAGTGCAGCATCCACAGCACTGAGAGCTAAATTCTTCCAGTCAGGAAGGGGAGGAATAGCTGCTACTCCCCAGCTCTCCCCATCCTCTCTATGTCCCTGATCCTTGGAGCCTGGGGGGGCTTTTTTTGGGCAGTGGAACATGCCCAGGAAAAATGCAATCTAATAAACCCTCCTGGCTTGTAACAGCATCTGGCCAATTGCTCTGTCACCTCTCGAGAGGAGCGTTAATAGGCCACAGCCAAATAGAAGGCAACGCCAGAAGGGGAGAGGTGATGGAAACAGATCCTTTCCCCTGCTCTGGCCACAGGTCTTTTTTTCCCTAAGAGGCCCTTTGGGAAGGGGAGGCAGCTGAAGGCAGGAGCAAGCACGCAGGAGCTCATTCTGTGCCCTTGCAGGCTGCAATCAGAGCCAGGAAGCATCGGGGTGCCTGGTGGGCTGGGTACGGGAGTGAACAGACTGCTCCTGCTCTGTGATTATTCCTTAAGGGCTCTTGACTAAAGGTCACATTGTGTGGAAAGCACCGGAGCAGGGATGGCTGGATAACGAGGCAGTGTTTGCTTAGGGGTTTTTATTCATGGCCGGGAGTGTTAAACACCCCAGCAGCAGCGTTTGATCCCTGCTGAGCCTGCTGGGCTGGAGCCCCTGCCCCACTGTTGGATCCCCAGGGTACAGGAGCCATCCTCTGCAACCTGCAGGCTGGAATGGGATATGGGATATGGTATATGGGATATGGGATATGGGATATGGGATATGGGATATGGGATATGGGATATGGGATATGGGATACAGGAGCCATCCTCTCCAGCCTGCAGGCTGGAATTTGGATACAGGAGCCATCCTCTCCAGCCTGCAGGCTGGAATGGGATGTGGGATACAGGAGCCTTCCAGTCAAACCTGCAGGCTGGAATTGGAGGGATACAGGAGCCTTCCAGTCAAACCTGCAGGCTGGAGAGGGCAGGGATACAGGAGCCTTCCAGGCCATTTCCTCACCCACCCATCAGGCACTTCCAAAGGGGAGTATCTCTGTGTGATTAAAAACTGTCCCACATTCCCATGGAGGGGCAAACCCCCATTATTAGACTATGTTAAGGCGAAATATCCATTGGACAGCTTGTGCAGGAGTTGGATGGTGTCCCTCTCCTTCCTGCACCTCCTGAGCTCCCACTCCCTCCCCGCCCTTGGCCACAAGGCACCGGGGGAGGGCAGAGGTGGGGACAGCACCTGGTACTCGAAGGAGGGCGTCAGGCGGTAGTTGAGCATCTCCTGGTGGAAGACGGGGGTGATGCTGCCCGACATGGGCGGGACAATCCAGACCCAGTCGGCGGGACAGCCCCCCCGGCACCGGTACTCGTTCTCCATGTGCTTGATGAAGGACTCAGTGGCCGAGTGGTGATCCACGATGGTCACCTTGTCGCTCTGTCGGGGACAAGAGAGCAGAGCCAGCAGTTGTCAGCACGTCCCAGAGGGAAAAAGCCAAAATTTTACATTGGGAGATGTTTGCCCCAAATATTCCTTACTCCCACAGTCTTTGGGGATGATCCCAGGTGGCTGCTGACCCAGGAGGCTCTAAAGCTGCCCCAGTGCTTTGAGAATAGATGTGCTACGGGAGCCCTGTTCCCCCTGTTAATTGTCCTGGCCCAAGCAAAGATGGGATGGATGGATGGATGGGATGGGATGGATGGGGGGGGATGGGATGGATGGGGGGGGATGGGATGGATGGGGGGGGATGGGATGGATGGGGGGGGATGGGATGGATGGGGGGGGATGGGATGGATGGGGGGGGATGGGATGGATGGGGGGGGATGGGATGGATGGGGGGGGATGGGATGGATGGGGGGGGATGGGATGGATGGGGGGGGATGGGATGGATGGGGGGGGATGGGATGGATGGGGGGGGATGGGATGGGAGGGGATGGATGGGATGGATGGGATGGAGCATCCTCTGCTCAGAACCTTGGGAAGCTTCCAACGGGACAGCTCTGACCCAGCTCTGGGAAGGACTCCCACCCTTTGAAGCTGGGTCACCAAGGACTGGTTTTGTCACCCAACCTTTAGGTGCAGGCTGGGCGAGAACGTGGGCCAGTTCCTGCCTCATGGATGGGTCAGAAGGGCTGGCTTTTCCCCCATTGGGATATTCCTTCTGGACCAGGGGACTCAGGTGCTGGTGGTGTTGTTTTACAACATCCAGAGCATGGAGATTATTAAATCTCACTGCAGCAGCCCAAATTTGGGAGGCACAGCCCTATTTCAGCTGTTGTCCTTGGGTGGATGTCTCCACACTTTTCCCACCCAGTCCCTGTGTCCCTCCAGGCTGGCCCAGACACAGCAGGGTCCTGAGGTACCTGGAAGCTGTAGAGCACAGCGATGTTGATCTCCACCAGGGCCTGGTCCTTCCACAGCGAGGACGTTTTCCTCATATCCAGGTTCATTTTCTTGGCCACTTGCTGTAACAACACACGGCAGGAGGGGAAGGATTTAATGGCCAAAAAACAAGGATTGGAGAGCTCTGCTTGGGGAGAGAAACCCAGAGGAGAGGCCCAGGCTGGCACAGGGCACCCACAGGGCAGGGAAGGGCTGATGTTGTGCCTTCCTCTGGGAAGGAATCCTGCATTTTCCTTTCCATGGCAGGAGCACGGCCTTTCCTCCTCCCTGAGCAGAGGCAGGTGAGAAGGTGCTGAGAAGGCCACCAGGAGCAGCTGGACACTCACACTGCTCCCACCCCTCTGCTTTTCAGAGGACTGGGGAAGGACAGAGCTCCTCTAAATAACACAAGATTCCTTGGAAGGTTTTCATGGATCCAGACCCCCAGCATGTGCACCTTCCCCTGCCTTGGCTTTGTCTCTCCCAGTGTGGGCATTCCCTGAGCCATAGGACCAGCTGGAGGGTCCCCAAAGTGTCACGATCCGCAAAGCACACACGTCCCTGAGAAGCCACCAAGTGTGTCTGCACCCTTTCATGTTTTTACACTTGGCCTCAACTGAGCACAGGACCAGGTGCCTGCTGATCCCTGAGATTCTTTGGGAAGCCGGTGGGAAGCTCCTCAGGGATCGCACTGGCTGTGTCAGACACTGCTGGCCCCCCAGGACACAGAGACCTTGCCAGCCTTGGCCATTGGCTCCAGGGGAAGGGACATGTTGTGCTCTCCCAGTGTCCTGCCTGCTCCCCAGCAGCCCCAGCCCCGCCAGGAGCAGCAGGAATTACCTCCAGGATGTTGTAGCGGGAGTTGTCGCAGTAGTCGCGGACGCCGATCTCCGTGCCCATGTACCAGCCGCTGAAGGGGCAGGCGGAGAACTCCAGGCCCCCGATCTCCAGGAGCATGTTGGAAACGGCTGGCAGCCCATACCACTTCAGGCCCAGGTCCTTAAACCACTCAAACCTGCCGGGAAAAGAGCCAGGATTAAGCAACCAGCCAGGAATTCCCTCCCCAATGCAGGCAGGGGGATGGGGGAGGTCACTTTGCCACCAGGGGGAAGGACTCGAGCAGAACATTTCCATCAGTACCTCCCTTTGGGGCTGTTTATGGGGACAAGGTGATTCTGGAGTGGTGTAAGCCCTGGGAGATGTCAAGGAAAAGGAAACTTTCCAAGAAAATCAGTCTGGATACAAGGGAAAGCCCTGAGACATGGACACAACTCCCCTGCCAGCTCTGCCAACTTCACTGGAGGGGAGACCTGGGAGAGGGTCTTGGGTGAAGCCCCCAGACCGTGGCCAGGGTGGAAGCAGAGGAGCCCAGTGCTGCTGATCCCCTGGAGCAGCTTTGGGTGCCCCTGACTCACTTGGGGTGCCGGATGGGCACTTCCAGCACGAGCTCCGGCGGGATTTCGAAGAGCTCGGGGTCGTTGCCGTTGGCCTGCAGGAGCAGGGGCAGGATATCGAAGCGCCCGTAGGGAGCCTTCCAGCCTTGCTGGATGCAGATCTGCCAGGAAAACAAAGGCAGGGTTGGTGTCCCAGCAGGTCACCTGCTCTTCAGACACTGCGTGGTCCTGGGCACAGCTCCTTGTCACCGTTGAGTCAGGAATGGGAAGGGTAAGTGACACAACTCTATACGTGATCAGAAGGTTAACAATAATTTTATTAGGAAGGCCATTCTTTTTGTACCTGATTCTGATACAGATGGACCTGATTGATCATTTAATCAAGACATCATCACTGTTGGTTAATTAAGAAGACACTTTTTGGTAAACATCTTATGAGAAAAACAACTGTTCAAAACACTAGCTGGAGAAACTTAAGATAAGAATTGTTTTAATTCTTTTCTCTGAGCTTCTCACAGCTTTTCCCAGAACGATGCATGGGAAACTTTCCATTTCTCTCTCTCAGTATCCACAGCTCCTGACAGGATTTGTGTCCTTATGGTTGAGCAAAGAGAGCTACAACAGGAGGTGGCCTGTCCCAGCCCACCCATGGCCAAGTCAGGGGAATTTGGGCTGCAAATGAGCCTGGAATCGATCCCAGTAGGATCATGGCTTGTGTCTGTAGTGGTGAAGGAGAAAATGGGTGAGAAAAGCAGAAAAGTGACAAACCCAGCCTTTACTCCTGGGAAAAAAATCTGAGGGTGACACAAACCCAACCTCCCCAGGTGGTGCTGCACGGGACAATCCCACCCTGCTTGACTCAGCCCCTCCTCCCTCTAGGGGTGCTCAGAATTCCCGTGTGTCCCCAGCAGGCATGGGAAGGGCAGGTTTAATGTGGGAAATGGATTTGTAGAGAGGTCTCAGGGCCTGACAGAAGGCCCACACAGTGTGCATCTGTATGCAAACCTTGAGGTAAGAAATGCTGACATAGAAATGCCATGCAATAGGACAGCTATTGTTGAGAAATGGAGCTAGAAACAAGTTTCAAAGGATGGCCTTGCAAACAAGACTGGATACTTTAGAGAAATGAAACTATGAAAGATGCATTGCAGTAGGAGCCACAAGAGGTAATTTTAGATGGTTGGCTTTCAGGCATTTACAGCATGGTGTGGCAAAGCTGATAGACCAAGAAACACTTACAGTGCAATGTAATTAATAATGGTGTGAATTATAACATCTGTATTGTCTCACCCTTCTCGTGAGACTGAAAATGGAATAAAAGTTTTTAAAACACCTCTCAGCTGTGGGGTTGACAGATGGTGGACTTAGAGAAATTTAGAAGCGAGCCCAAAGGTTTTTCCCAAAGAAGAACTTTTCCTCTGAAGAGAACGGCCTTGAAGGCATTCCATGTTCTCAGACGACGCAGACAGAGATTCTGTAAGCAATTCTCATTTCTCAAAACAACAGGTGCTGTGTTAAGATAACTATTGCCTATCATTCTTTCTCTGACCTTCTCACAGCTTT
>WEZZ01009814.1:135525-149782 GCA_013400585.1 Chloropsis cyanopogon | reverse complement strand
GTACCTCGGTCAGGGTTAGATCAGACAGCCGTACCTCGGTCAGGGTTAGATCAGGGGGCAGCCGTACCTCGGTCAGCTCCACGTTGGCGGGGTCCCCCAGCACGGAGCCGTCGGGCTGTTTGTAGCCCGCGTAGCGGATCAGCTGCGCGTTCCAGATGCGGAAGTCGTGCTTGCTGTCCGTGCGCTGCGGGAAGATGGTGATGGCAGACCTGGAAGGGAAAGGCAGCGCTGGTGAACACCACGAGCCGCGGGAGCGGGGAAAGGCCGGAAGAGAAGGTGCAGCCAGCAGCTCTGGGCGTGCCCCCAGGGAGTCCCAAAGTGTTGTTGCGCTGGAGGAGCTCACGGCTCTGGAATTTGGGGTGTTCCCAGCTCCTGACTGCTAACTGGGGGTTCCAGACAGATCTGGAGAGCAGTCCAAGCTCTGTGCTGGATGCAGAATAAAGGAAAAGGAAAATAATGGGGAAATCTTCCCTCTGAGGCCCAACAGGCAGCAAGAAGAGAGGGACTTGGACCAGCAGGACTCCTCCATCCCAGACCAGGTCCCTCTAACGCTTTCCAGGACTGCTGTTGGCTGTTGGGGGCCCTGACCCAACTCCAGCAGGGCCCTGAGCTGGGTCTCCACTCATCCAGAGCCCTCGGATCCAAACCCTGGTGACTACCTGGTGGCTCACCTGAGGTTCCCCTTGTTGGTGGCGTACTTGATGTGGTTGCAGATGTAATTGAACATCCCGTGGGCCGTGGTGCAGTCCCGGGCATCGAACACCTGAAACAGGAAAGCAGTTGTGGGGGTGTTCCACTCCTAGGGCAGAGCCAGGCAGAGGAAACACAGCACACAGAGAACTCCAGGCACCACTGTGGCTTCTCAGGGATCTAAAGCTCCATAATTATGTGTTCCCTGCCTTTGGAACCGTGGATGTTTAATCCAGCTGCCCCTTTTGCTTTGGAGAGGTGACTCATCTGCTGCTCAGGCAAAAACCTGCTTGTTCCCGTGCTCCCAACCTGCTGCTGTTCCTGCCTCATCCCCCAACAATTACGGATTCTGCTCTGCTTCTCTTGTAGATCAGCACTCCGAGCTGGAGCAGGACAGGTGTCAGCCAGGTCTGAGGGACAGGGAATCATGGAATCAGGGAATGGTTTGGGTTGGGACTTTTAAAGGGCATCTCATCCCACCCCCTGCCCATGGCAGGGACACCTTTCACTATCCCAGGCTGCTCCAAGCCCCATCCAGCCTGGCCTGGGACACTTCCAGGGATCCAGGGGCATCCACAAAAGTGTTGGGAAATCAGGAAGTGGGATCAACAGAAGTGGCTGCGCCCATTCCCTGTGTGAAGCAGCCACAGGAACAGCTCAGCAGCACTGGATTTGTTCCAGGTTACAGGAGGAGAGGACATCTCTGTACCAAGGGATTCCCTGGGGATCGCTGATTTCCAATCCTGTTCCGTGTTTCCCTTGCCAAAAGGGCACTGAGCCAAATCCTCTCCTGCCGGATCTCAGTACTGAGGACAAATGTGTCCTGCTGCCTCTCTCCAGGTGGAGCAACAGGTTAGGAAGCAGCAGGAAAGATGTTGGAGCAGGATCTGATATTGGAAAATATCCCCTGGAGCAGCAGCTTCTGTTTCAGACACAGCCACCTCCTCTCCCATCCCACAGACACCTTCCAGCTCCTGCTGACATCCCGAAGCTGCTGGGGGGAGCTGTGTGTGCTGAGCACCTGGAGCTGTGCTGTGCTTCCCAGGTGGTGGAGAGCAGGATTTGCCTCTCCAGCACTCCAGCAGACCCTTTGGCAGGAATCCCCGGGATGTTTCTGGTGGGATTGGTGCTCACCTGCAGCTTGGACCACTGGATCCTGCCCACGCAGCGCGCCGCGTTCCTCCAGGCGTGCTTGGCTCCGTAGATCAGCTCCGTGTCCCGCAGCTGGTATGTGTCAGTGGCCTCAATCTCCTTGGTCACCTCCTCCAGCCTCTCCATGTGGGCCTTGGAGCCGGATCTGGGAAGGTTGGGAGCACAGGAGGTGGAGGGTCAGGCAGAGGGCAGGGAATGCTGCTGCTCTCCACCTGGAATACCTTGTTGTTGTGGGGCTGACATTTAGTGAACCTTACAGAGATCCAGCACCAAACCTGAATTTTCCCAAGGAAAACATTTTACCTTTAAAGAGAACAGTTTTATAAGCATTTCATGTTCTCAGGAAAAGACTGATAAAAGTTTTATAAACATCTCTTGTTCTCAAAATAACAAGTGCTGGTTTTCACTTTAGTTTATTATTTTCTTATGTGTGTTTTCAAAATATGCTCTATCTCATCCAACAGTAGTAGAGAAGTGTTGCATCATTTAACCAATCAAGTAGCTGTTAACAAAAAACCCTATAAAAAGGAATGGATTGTTTAATAAAAAACCTTCTAATTTTCTGGAATTTGGAGTCTCTTCTCCTCATTCTATGCGCCACAGCAACACCTTGCTCCTACACACACACAGATTGTGTGGATGGCTATCCCAGCTTTGGGATGACAGGTGGGCAAGGACCAGGGGGAGAGGACAGTGCCTTGAGCAGAGACACAGCAAACACCAGGAATGAAATGAAACTACTTCAGAAGCAGCTGCTGATGGAGCACCAGAGTCTCCCCCTGCTGTGACACACACATGGGAGATCAGACCATGGAATCATGGAATCATGGAATGGGTTGGGTTGGAAGGGACCTTAAAGCTCATCCCACCCACTGCCATGGCAGGGACACCTTCCACTGTCCCAGGCTGCTCCAAGCCCTGTCCAGCCTGGCCTTGGACACTGCCAGGGATCCAGGGGCAGCCACAGCTGCTCTGGGCACCCTGTGCCAGGGCCTGCCCACCCTGCCAGGGAACAATTCCTGCCCAATATCCCATCCAGCCCTGCCCTCTGGCAGTGGGAGCCATTCCCTGTGTCCTGTCCCTCCATCCCTTGTCCCAAGTCCCTCTCCATGTTTCTTTTTGCCTCCTTCAGGCACTGGAAGGCTACAAGGAGCTCATCCCAAAGCTTCTCTTCTCCAGGTTGAACAACCCAAACTCTCTCAGCCTTTCCTCCCAGCAGAGCTGCTCCATCCCTCTGATCATCCTGGTGCCTCCTCTGGACTGGCTCCAGCAGCTCCAGGTTGGGCCTGTGCTGGGCCCCAGGGCTGGGGCAGCTCTGGGTGACACGTGTGACATCTCGGCACCAGCAGCAGCCTCAGGCTGTGGCTAAGGCAGCACTCACCTCTTTATGGAGGAGTAGTACTGGTCAATGAAGTCCTTGGCCAGCAGCAGCACCTCCTCCTTGGTCCTGGTGTCCTCTGCCTTGCGGATGTGGGGGCTGGGGGTCATCACGGAGCCCATGCAGATCTGCTCAGTGCACGCCGTGGCCTGAGGGGACACGAGGGGACAGGAATGTTCTGGACCCACCACAGCCACCATGCCACCTGAGCTGGGCTGGGGCACTCAGTGATCGCCCACACAGAGGGCGGTGGTGTCTGGCAGGCAGGGACATTCCTGGCTGGCTGGGGACACTGTGTGATGACAGCCAGGCCACGTGCAGTCACCACTTGTCCCTCCTGATCCAGACAATGGAGAGGTGGGATTCACACCCCAGCTTGGCATGAAGTCAAATGCTTTCCTTCATTTATCCCAGATGGATTTCCCTCTCTCTGCTTATTGCACCAGATTTGAAATTCAAACCCTACTGGAGACAAGCCTGAACTCCTCCACTTCTGCATTCCTGGGTAAATCCACCTTGGAAATCCATGCTGTCATCCACTCAATGACCCTCAGGGGATTTTGGCCAGTCCTACCAGCTCTACTCACCATGGCAGTCTTGAGGTGCAGCGTGTCGTGGAGCACGGAGCCCGTCTCCCAGTTCTTGATTTTCACGAAGCGAGGGCATTTGGAAGGGCTCCCGTTGAGGGCGTTCTTGGTCGGGGACTGGCGCCCGGATGGCGGCGGCTGGAAAAGAGGGAACACCCAGCACAGGGTCAGAACTGGTCATCAAAACACAGGAAAAGGTCCCAGCAACACAGGATCGTGTATGGGTGGATGCCTCTGCCTGAATTCAGGGGGTGACACAGCCAGACAAGGTGTATTGTCCCAATATTCGGCATTATTTGGGATTCTACAATGGAGCCACCAACTTGAATGGAATTAAGAAGTCGTGTCTGGTTATGGGACAGCCAAACCTGTGGAAAATTAGTTAAAAACTGAGTGGTTTGGAGAATGTTGTGTTCAGGTTTCCCAGAGGAAGACTCTCCTCCCAAATCTGTGGGATGTTTCTTTCCAAGGAGCATCACCTGCTCAGGTCCTGCAGGTGCCAAGCTCTGCCTCGCTGATGACACGGAACGAAGAGCTGAGCATCAATCTGAGCGAGCCAAAGGCACAGCTCCCCTGATACCAATGCTGCAAAGATTGTAGGGATGAGGATGGATGAATAACCCAACTGGGAGTGCTGCTGAATCATGGCAGTTGGATTTCTCCAGCCTCAGCTCGCTGACAGTCTGCCTTGGGATGGGCTCATCCAGCTCTCCCTGAGCTCTGTGCCAGCACGGGGAGAGCCTCAGCCAGCACAGAGCTTGTGAGGAGCAGGGCTGGTTACAGGTGCTTCTTTTTGCACATTTTCACAGATAAAACTGCAATTTTCTGCTGTGGCCCTTACTCACCCCAAGCACTTAAAGCTTAAAGAGCCGCCAGTGTCTGCCAGGGGGGCAGGGGAGTCTGCAGTGGCTCTGGGCAGCAGGGCTCTGTCTCCTAGGAGTCAGATCTTGCACAGGGATGTAATTCCATCACTGGAAGCACGGCGCTGTTGCTGCAGCTCTCCAGGGGACATCTGAGAGCGTCCTGGCCAAAGCTGCTCGTGTTTGGCACCACTGCAAGGCTCTGCACAGGGACTGGATCTGCCCCTTCCTACAGGAATCCTGGGGCTGGTGTCCCTTTTGAATTAATCTGGTGCTCTTGAAGCTGACACTGCCTTCAGCAGAGTGTCACCCTCCTTCCCAGGGCTCCTGTCACCACTGCAGCAGCAGCACAAATCCAGCCTGAAGCCCAGAACCAGCACAGGGGGGGAGACGCCCCTGGTTGAGGAGGGAAAGCAGCAGGAGCCACAGGGATGACAAAGCAGACGGGGCCCAGGTCTGACTGGTTCCCAGTTTGCCAGAGGAATGCTCTGCTTTCCCAAAGCTCGCAGAGCTCAGTGCCTGGCTGATCCCAGGGCCGAGGCCTGGGCTGGGCAGGCAGCTCTGCACTGCCCTGCTAGCACTGTTGGCCAGACTTTTCGCTCACCTCTTCTTTTTATCACAAGCTCCAGACTTTTTTTACCCTGGAAAACAGGGATTTCAAGCAGCCTGAGGCTCCCAGGGTAATGCCACGCTCTGAAAACATATTCTGGGAATGAGGGACAGAGGCTGGAGGCGAAGGCAGAGATTTACAGCCTGAATCCTCAGCAGGACCTTCTTTAGCCCTTGCAGTTTCCAAAAGCTGCTCCCTGCACCCCCTCAGGCTGTGCTGCTGTGGATCTCTGACATTCCTCATGTCACAAATCCCATGATTTTCCCAAGGAGCGTGTCAAAGTCTACCCCTTGAAGCCAAATGTCCACACACCACATCTCAGCCTCCCCTTTGCATGCTGCAGAAACCAAATAAAAAACCTCACGTAGAGCTCAAAGCCAGCAGTAAATAAGAACCTCCTCGATGTAGTCCTGGGAAAACACTATTTTTAAACTAATTTTTTTTCAATTTTGAGGAATCCAGCCTGAATCATGGCACTGGCAGCTCCTGGTCGTTTTTCTCCCTGCTTGTTTTACTCTTCCAAGAGAATGAAATCATTCTTTAGTCACCAACAGCTTCCTGTGCTCCCTGACCCACCCTGAGGACCAAAGGGGACAATCTGCCACCTTCCCTCTGAGCCTGATTGCTCAGAGCAGCTCCCTGAGATGGGCAAAACGTGCTGAAAACAGCTCAGAAATGCAACCAGAACCAATCCTCACCTGCAGCTCCACCTGCCAGACAGCAACCGGGAGCACCAGGCAGGGAGTGTTGATTGTATCCAGCACTTTTTAATGGGAGTTTTGATCTCCTGACAAGGTGTGCTGCTAAAACACTTCTTGCTGGAGCAGGTATGGCCCCAAAACGTGCTGGGAATGCAATGTGGCAGTGTCCCCATCCTCGGGGACATTGGTTGCTTTTCTGCCTGCAGGTGTTTTGCCCCAAACCCACTCAGAGCTGCTGCCTTCCCCATTTGTCTTCTCCCTGCAGGAACTGGGCAAGCTGGAATCTTGGAATCACAGAGTCATTAAGATCGGGAAAGATCTCCCAGGTGGTTGATCCCAACCTTTGGGTGAGCACCGAGCTGTCAGCTGGAGCAGAGCACTGAGTGCTGCCTCTTGGACGCTTCCAGGGATTAATGGGACCCCGTTAATCTGTTCCAGTGTCTGACAACCCTTTCTGGGAGAGGGCCACGGAGCAGAGGGATGCTGAATCCTGGGATACCAGCCAGGCTGGAGCAGAGGTGTCAGCCCTGACAGCCACATCCCGGAGCAGCTGGGAGAGAGAGAACCCAGAGGAGCCGGGGAAGGAGCCGTGTGTGAGTCTCTGTGTGTGTGTTCCTTCCCTGCACGCCGAAACCGGAGCCAAATATTCCCCGCCGCTCTGCCAGGGAGGCTGCGTGAGATCTTTTTTTTCATGTTTTAATTAGGCAGCTGGGATATGGGTGACTCAGGAGAGGGACGAGCCGAGAGACAACTGCGGCAGCCGGGGCGCACACGCGTTGTGCAAACAGCTCTTACCCGGGGTGCGCCGGCACCGTGCGGCTCCCGAGCCGTCTGCTCCCGCAGCAGGAGCACGCCGGCCCTGGGGGCTCCTTGGGGACACGGTGACAGCGGACATCTCCCGTTCTGGGCTCTGCAGGTCCTCACCCTGCCGGGGCAGCGCTCGGCTGAGTCCCACGGGCCGGGCGAGGCCAGAGCAGCAGCAGCAGCAGCAGCAGCCAGGGCGCGGATTTATCCCCGTGCTGACATTTCCATCCAGACCGCATCAAGCCCGCTCGGCTGCGAGCGTGTCCTTTGCCTCTGCACAGCTGCAGATCACCCGCACAAGCTGCTCTGAGCCGCTTCCCCCGGGAGCGACACGGGCACAGAGCTCCCGGTGGCCCTCGGGCTGCTCACAAATCAGCCCCCGCGGACCGAAACAGGACCTGGCACAGCCACGGCATCTGCATGGCTTTAGGGCCAGGGGGACTGGGCTGCTGGGAAAGCAGCAAAAAACGCGGTGTGGTTGTGTAAAAAATAACAGAGGGATGGGGATCGATGCCCAGCGGGGCTTTCAGCACCTTATTACGAGCCTCAGTGAGCATTCGCCACCTGGCCAAGTGAATCCACCCAATCCTGCTTCAAAAATCCGAGGAAAGTTCCCACTTGGCTTGACTTTCCCCTGTGTTAATAGTATTTATTGCTGCTTGAAAGAAGTTCAGCTGCCTTGACTGCACAGAGCCCCGGGGAACGGGTGGGGGAAAAGCCACACTGCTTCCAGAAAAGCAGGCGTAAGGATTCGGGGATAAGAAGGATAAAAAGAAAGCTGTGCATCTAGTGAAAAAAAAATAATAAAGAGTTTAATAGCAGCTTAAGAGTGGAGGTTTTGGCAGCCCCAGCACAGAGAGAAATTAAGCTCTGCACACAGAAGGTTCTAAAGTGCTTATAGTAACAGACACGGACACGCAGGGGCTTAGCAAAGGAGGCAGGGGCACAGAGGCTCTGCAGAGCTGGAGCAAAGGGAGAGCAGCCCTGACCTGGCCCCGGGCTCAGACTCCTGCCCCTGTGCCCTGTCCGTGTGCTGGGACCTGGGGCTGCCCGGGGCCATCAGCTCAGGGGCGCTGCCACCCGCGTGTGCCCGCCTGGGGTGACACCCGCCCCGAGCCTGGGGGACACCTGGCCACGGTCCTGAGGCGAGGGAGGGTGGAAATGGATCCCAGCTGCATCTCAGCGCCCAGCCAGGCTGGGACAGCCCTGCAGCCTGGCCAGGGCTATCCCAGTGCCCTGTGTGGGCACAGCACCAGCTCAGAGGGCCTCGTGTGTCCCCCACGGGTCTGTGGCACCGCGAGGCTGCAGAAGTGCATGGGAGCATCACTGCATGCAGGATCCCCAGGGGAAATCCATCCAGCCCTGGGCCCAGCACAGCAGGGACCTGGAGCTGCTGGAGCCAGCCCAGAGGAGGGCACAGAGCTGCTCCAAGGGCTGGAGCCCCTCTGCTCTGGAGCCAGGCTGGGAGAGCTGGGACTGATCACCTGGAGAGGAGAAGGCTCCAGGGAGAGCTCAGAGCCCCTTCCAGGGCCTGAAGGGGCTGCAGGAGAGCTGGAGAGGGACTGGGGACAAGGGATGGAGGGACAGGACACAGGGAATGGCTTCCACTGCCAGAGGGCAGGGATGGATGGGATATTGGGAAGGAATTGTTCCCTGGGAGGGTGGGCAGGCCCTGGCACAGGGTGCCCAGAGCAGCGGTGGCTGCCCCTGGATCCCTGGCAGTGCCCAAGGCCAGGCTGGACAGGGCTTGGAGCAGCCTGGGACAGTGGAAGGTGTCCCTGCCATGGCAGGGAGGTGATCTCCACTCTGGTCCCCCAGGTCCTGCCCTGGATAATCCCATCAGGGAGTCTCTTTTGCCCAAGCACTGGCAGAGCTCAGGCATGTCATGTTTTCCCTGAGGTGATCTTGGTGGCCTGGCAGGGTCTGCCTGACGTCTCTGGCTTTGCTACAAACGTGGAGTTAATCTCCTTTTGGCGAGGAAGCCTGAGAATTTATGGCTGTGGAGTGTGAGGAGATGAAAAGGCACCGTGGAACGCATTATCTGAAGTGCTCTATTGAATTACCATCAGATGAATCCAAAGGACTTTAATGATGCAGCTTGGCCCTGTGCCACCGAAGGGATCACATTCCCCAGGGAGGCCTCGGCGTCCTGCTCCCTGCCTGGGCTCCCATCCCAGGGCAGCCCTTGGAGGAGGAGCAGCATTCCCCAGTGACCTCCATTCCCTGCCTGGACCACAGCCACCTCAGCTCCTGGCCCAGATGGGCTTCTGGATCCACCACCCTCAGCTTTTGGGATCAAACACACCTTGTCCTGCAGGTTCTTTGTGCTGTGAGAACCCTCTGGGGTGGGTGACCTTCCCACAAACCCTGGGAATTTTGGTTTTCCCACCCAAAGCAGCCCCAGCCATGGCCTCTTACCTGCTCTGCTTCGGGGTAGGGGTTGTTCAGGACCACGGGTACGTTGCTCTTCCCCCACAGGTCCCCCGGGACACGATCGTTCTCCATCCGAGCCGGCAAAGCTTTCTGGGGATTGCTCTCCCCTTCCCTGAAACTGAAGGGTTAAAATCCATTTGGGTCCCTGGCTGCTGGGACCAACGGGCACAGGTCCTGCTCCAGCTGCTTCCCACAGGAGCCAAAACTTGGCCACTGCCCCACGGGAAGGGAGGAAAGGCTGAGCCTCGGCCGAGGAGATGGATCGGCGAGGTGAGGAAACCCAAACACGGTGGCAATGCCCCCTCAGAGCCACAGGAAAGCCCTGTCCCCACACTGGCCCTACAACAGAGCCTGCACACCCCAAAACCCCAGCTGGAACCCCGGGAAAACAAGCACGGAGGTGGGAAAGGAGGCTGGGAAGGCTCGTGGCAGGAGGAGCTTGCAGAGCAGCTCGGTGTTCATCAGCAGCGAAGGGGAAAAACCCCAGAACAAACAGGAGCATCCCAGGAGCTCTCCCTCCTCTGCCTGACCTTTCCAGATCCGTGAGTGGAAGAGATTTCAGCCGAGCAAAGCGATGGATTGTCCTGGAATTGCTGGGGATGAGGGGAGGGGACTGAGGACATCCCAGCGCTGGCTGCCCCGGCCCGCGCGGCGGCACCGGAGTGACCCGGGTGTGACCCGGGTGTGACCCGGGTGTGACTCAGGTGTGACTCAGGTGTAGCTCACACACGTTCTGGGGTGTGGGAGAGGCTCTGAAATGCCACCCGAGCAGCTGATGCAAAACCTCCGCCACGTGAGCCCTCGCCAAGGAGAAAACAGGCACGGTTTGGAGGGGTGACATTCCGACAGGCAGGAGGTGGCACCTGTGTCACCAGCGCCGCAGAGGCCACACGGGGAAGGGGCTGCTGGGCTGGGCTGAGCAGGGGCACGGGTCAGGACGGGCACAGGCACTGAGGAAATGCCCTCTGGAATTGTTTTGCTCCTGCTGTCAGTCCTTAAGAGTCTTCCAGATGCCACCGAATCAATAATGAGAGTTCTCATTAGCGGTGGCAGGGTTTGGGCACTGACCAAAGTAGGACACTTGTGCTCGAGGCATAAATCACGCCAACAGGATGCTCTTGATTCAATTTCAGGAAGACAAATAAATACAAACAAATTCAGTTTCACAGTCCTTGAACTCCTTTAGCTTAAGGAAAAGACTTCATTTAAAGAGCAGCTCCCTGTGATTTTTTTCCTGTCATTTTTCTGCTTTTACAGAGCCATGCTCAGCTGCCAGAATATTTCCCTGGGCTCTAGCCACCTTCCAAACGTTGGAAAGTGGCCACCTTGGTGCAAGTGAGGAGGCCCAGGTACCTAAGGGCTGTTTTCCCTGGCATTTCTGTGCCCCTCCAGGCCATGAAAGCTGTTCCCTGGTGACCTGGCTCCTGGGAGGATGTGAAAGGGTTTCAATCAGATAAAACAGAACTTTTAACAAACCCCACCCAGCACCTCAGCCAAAGGCAACAGATCCCAATCTCTGCTGCAGGTGCTGGTGATCCACCCAGATCCCAGAATCCACAGGGATCCACAGGGATGCTGGGGACAGCCAGGAGCCCCACAGCCCCACTGTGCCCGGTCCAAGGGGCAGGCTCAGGGTCTGCTGCCTCCATCCCAGCAATCCCAGCAGGCAGGCAGGGAATCAGCAGGATGAACTGCAGCCGGCCTGGCTGTGCCTCCGAGCCAGCTGCTAAACCTCCCGGAGAGCTCTCATTCCCAGGGCTGCACATCCCTGCCCTCCTGCCCTGATCCCCAGTGCCAGGGGACAGCGAGCCAGGTCAGCACAGGGCCACCGAGCTCCTGGAGTCACCTCCAGCAGCTGAGGAGCCCCAGCTGCTCCTCAGGACGAGCCCAAAATCCCGACAGAAGCACTGGATCCATAGGGAAGAGATCCCCTGGCTCTCTTGGAACTTGGGACTTCACAGAAGGAACCTGCTGGAAAACCATGGGGCCTCTCCAGGAGAAGTTTGGGATGAGCCAGAGATCCCATAGGCACCTCCAGGAGGGTGCTGGGACCTGCTGCTCCCTGAGAAGTGTCTGCAGCACGAGTGGGAGCTTGGAGAGAGATCCATCCACCCTCCTCCAGCAGCTGGAGGCCCTGGAATGTGGGATCTCACTGTGTGCACAGCAGCAAAGTCATGAATGTTGGCAGCTGGAGAAATCCCAGACGTTGAATTAAATTGGGTGTTAATTTGGGAGGTTTGGGATTTACAGGTGCTGCTGGGGCAGGGGTTGCTCCAATTCCTTGGCCTCGAGCAGCACCTGGCAGCAAGGTGCCCCATCCTGGGGGACAGGGACATCCAGGTGGGATTTACCTGGTCCTGGGGGACAGGGACATCCAGGTGGGATTTACCTGGTCCTGAGGGACAGGGACATCCAGGTGGGAATCACCTGGTCCTGGGGCAGAGGGACATCCAGGTGGGATTTACCTGGACCTGGGAGACAAGGACATCCAGGTGGGATTTACCTGGACCTGAGGGACAGGGACATCCAGGTGGAAATCATCTGGACCTGGGGGACAGGGACATCCAGGTGGGAATCACCTGGGTGCTCCACATCCCTTGCATGCCTGCAGGTGTGGCAGGAGCAGGATTCGTGCTGCTCTTCCCGATGGATTCATGGCTGCATGAGCAGGGCAGGGAGGGGCTGACCCAGCTGGAAAAGCTGGGAAAGGCTCTGCTGGGAAAGCACAGCCAAGCGTGGCTGTGACAGAGGCACCAGAGTGACCGGGGGTGTTTCTGGTGCTGTGCCTGGCCAGGGGCTGCCCTGAGCCACTGCAGACTCCCCCGGATGAGGCTGCCCAGAAGGATCCGGCTCTGTCTTCTGGAGAGAGGCAGGGAGAGAAAAGCCCATTGAGAGCAGCCAGAGCCTCACCCCAGCCCGAGCACAGATGGGGGAATAAAAATAAAAACCATCAATTGCTTCATTTTACAAATATTTCCTGCCCCTCGCTTGCAAGGGCCTTGTTTGCGAGCTGGGACAGGAACAGGATTTTTGGGATGAGTTATTTTCCTCTCTTGCCGTGGCTGCTCCAGCCCCCAGAGGCACAGGGTGACCTGGCATGTCCCTGTGAGGATGTCACTCATCCTCAGGGGACAGCCACCACGTCGTGTCTGAGCTCAGCCCCTGGATAACGTTTCCAAAAGGATTTAATCAACAGGAGAGCCCACAAAGCCACTCCAGTGGGCACTGGGGGGGCACAGCTCTCTCGAGGGAGCCAGGTTGGACACCCTCAGGGATCTGCCTTGGGAGAGCCACAGGGAGAGAGGAGCTGGCTCCTCTTTTTGGAGAGCTCCAGGCCAGGCTGGACGCTGGGGCTTGGAGCAGCCTGGGACAGTGGGAGGTGTCCCTGCCATGGCAGGGGTGGCACTGGGTGAGCTTTAAAGTCTCTTCCAACCCAAACCATTCCATGAGATGTTTTTTTAATCCCCACTGTGATGTCTTTGGGGAACTGGAAGCAATGCTGAAGGTGGAGGCCATGGACTGGATGAACTCTCCCAAATCCAGATCCAGGATCCAGGTCTCCCTCTCTGACCACTCCCAGATCCACTACACACCCTTAGCAGATCTCTGGGATCCAGAGAGATCCAAACCCCTGTTTGAGGGGTTTTTCTGTTCTGAGAGCCAAATTTGGTACTTTAAAAAGGAAAGAGGAATCCTGCCCTCCCCCACCGGAGCCAGGCAGAGCCTGGGGTGCTGCCTCCCCTTGGAAAGAGCATCTGGCTGTTTGGAGAAATGAGAGGCACCACTGTTTTCTTTTGACTAATTTGATGATGTTGCAGTGCTCCGAGTGATGAAGCAGAAGGGAAGTTGCTGAGACAGCCCTTTCAGAAATTTCTCCAAAGCTTTTCCAAAAAGAAATTAAAGGGGAAAAAACAGAGCGAAGGGGAAGTTTGTCAGTTTGTCACTCGGCTCCTTTGAATTCCCTTGGCAGAGGATCTGTCTGACGTCCCAGGCAGGGAGCAGAGAGAGCCCTGGCACTGCCAGCCAGGCTGGGTGATAAGGATGGCAGTGCCACACCTGCGGTGACAGCTCTGGTGACACTGATAACATCACTCTGCGCTGTGACCAGGACCGGCTGCTTCCTTCCAGGCCCTTCTCCTGGAAAACCTGAGCCTGGGGCTGTGTGGGGAGAGAAATTCCTTCACACCTCGGGAGAGAAATTCCTTCTTCTTACCCCATTCCCTGATTTTCCCTCGGGAATGGCTGCGCTTGCAGGGCTCCTCCTTCCAGTGCTTGGGGCTGGGATAAGCAGCTCTTGCCTCACCTTGCTTTGCCCCACGGAAAACCACATTCCAGAGGGCAGGGCATCCTCAGAAAGTAAAATCCCTGTGCTTCCTTCCCTGGGGCAGCTGGAAAACATCCTCAGAAATGAAAATTCCCGTGCTTCCTTCCCTGGCTGCAGGCTGGAGGGGTCAGCAAGGTCTGGACAAGAGCAGGGGGAGAGGGATGGGGCAGGAGAAGGGATCTGCAGGGTGCAGAGGATGGAGCAGAGCTCAGGAAGGAAGCGGGAATTTGGAAGAAGGAAGAACTCCAAAATCTGGGCTGCGCTCCCTGGAGAGGCAGCAGGGATGGTGGGAGCTGCAGGGTGATCCAGGTGGGAGAGGGGATTTGGGACAGCACAGAAGGAGAACAAAAGCCTCGGGAAGAACCTGTGGAACGATCTGGAGAAGATGCTGCGGCCTCAGCAAGTCAGGAGCGAGCCCAGCCGGGATCGGGGACTAATGAGCCGAGCAGGCTGCGGCCCCGGGGAGCCGGTGAAATATGAGGCTGGAAAATGCCTGGGGGGAGGCACCGACACCGACAGACCTGGGAACAGATCCCAGCAATCCCAAACCCCACCGGCACCGCCCACCATTCAACCGGCAGCGACTGCAGCGGCTCCTGTCCCTTCCCAGGACACCCCAGGGATGTGTTTGGGGAATATGAAATGTATTTGGGGGGAATATGGGATGTATTGGGGGAATGTGGGATGTATTTGGGGGGAATGTGGAATGTATTTGGGG
>WEZZ01009814.1:119576-135398 GCA_013400585.1 Chloropsis cyanopogon | reverse complement strand
AATGTGGGATGTATTTGGGGGGAATATGGGATGTATTGGAGGGGAATATGGGATGTATTTGGGTGGAATGTGGGATGTATTGGGGGAATGTGGGATGTATTTGGGGGGAATATGGGATGTATTGGAGGGGAATATGGGATGTATTTGGGGGGAATATGGGATGTATTGGGGGAATGTGGGATGTATTGGGGGGAATGTGGGATGTATTGGGGGAATGTGGGATGTATTTGGGGGGAATGCGGGATGTATTTGGGGGCAACATGGGATGTATTTGGGTAGAATATGGGATGTATTTGGGTGGAATATGGGATATATTTGGGTGGAATATGTGATTTCCAGGCACAAAATGCCTCTCTGGATCAGTGCTGGAGTAGAGTGATGAAGAAGAAGCCTCGGCCAGGGGAGCAAGGGAATTCCCCTGCCAGAGCTCCCTGCATCCATTTCCAGAATGGCACAAATGTGGGAATTCCAGGGAACCTTCTCCTTTCTGAGGTTTTAAAGTTGTGTGTCCAAGTGCAGGAGAATGAAGACAGATCAGAAATGCAAATGAAATGTTTTGAGCAACACAAAGGGATTTTGGGGGTCCTGAAGAAGGTGGGAGGAAGAGAATTTTCTCTTCAAGAACTGCAAAATTATGGGGTTTGTTCCAAGGGAAGCTGAGCCTGAAACCTTGAAACCTTTCCTGAACTGAATTCCTGCTCTCAGCACTCTTCTCCCTCTCGGGGCTGCTGCTTGGACTGAAACTGCCATGTTTCCATCATGCTGCTCATGTCATGGAAGAGACCTGGGGAGGAAAACAGAACCTGGCAACCCAGTGGGGAGGGGGGGAGCAGGAGGGAAGATGGGACCTGACAGTCTCCCCAGAGCTCTGAGGGAAAAACAGACCTGGGTTTGCCGGCAGGGAGTGAATCAAACTCTATTTTTGTTTCCTAGCCCACGGTGAGCCTCATGGCAGAAATGCCAGCTCTCGTCATACCTTGAGCCCCACGCCCGTGCTGCGTTTTCCCATTGCAGATGGCCTGAGCCAGGAGCAGCCTGGTCACAGCCCCTCCATGGACACACCCCGAGGGCACAGGCTGGGAGGAGAAGCCAGCAGGGAGAATTCCCTTGGGGAATGCAGACCGTGGTGCAGGGGATGGAGAGGAACTGATTGTGTCCCCAGAGCAAACTTAGGATCAATCAATCAATCAATCAATCAATCACAGGATGGGTTGGAAGAGACCTTAAAGCTCATTCAGTGCCACCCCTGCCATGGCAGGGACACCTTCCACTGTCCCAGGCTGCTCCAAGCCCTGTCCACCCTGGCCTTGGGCACTGCCAGGGATCCAGGGGCAGCCACAGCTGCTCTGGGCACCCTGTGCCAGGGCCTGCCCACCCTGCCAGGGAACAATTCCTTCCCAATATCCCATCCAGCCCTGCCCTCTGGCAGGTTGAACCATCCCCCTTATCCTGTCCCTCCTCACTCCTATAAGTAGTCCCTCTCCATCTTTCTCGTAGGCTCCCGTCCAGTTTTCCTTGGAAGTAACACTGGAGAGAGGAGCTGAAGCCCAAAGCATCAGGTGTAATTTGAATTGTTTCTGCCAAAGCCCATCTTGAGCAAGAAGTTTTTGGCTCCCTGTGGACAAGCTCAGCCTTGTGGCATCCCCTCCTGCCCTGGGAACGCTGTCACAGCTCCGTGAGCCGGATCGGCTCCAACAAAGCGCCACGGGCTGGGAAGGTCAGCACCAGGCAGAGAGGAGAGAGAACAGGATTCATCCCAAAGCCATCATCTCCAGCTGGATCAACAGCCAAACAGGCCAGGCTGGAGGTGTCCAGCTCAACCTTGAGCGAGGTTTTGCACCCTCCTGGGCATGGGTAGAGCTCAATTCCTGCACTATTCCTGCCTGGAGAAGTCAGGGCCGGCGCCCGGGAGCTGCATCCATCTGAAAAGGCTGCTGGGGCTTTTTGGCATTTCCTTGGCATCGACCGACACTCTCCCCAGCCATCCACCCCCCTTTATTCCCTGACCTCTCTGCACTTCTCCTGCCGTCCAAGAAAAGCTGGAGTGCAGGAGACCTTCAGGAGCCCCGGCTCTGTGTGAGCCCGAGCCGAGGAGATCAATCACCGCAGCCCAAGCCCGCAGAAACGCCCTCTGCCCCGCACGGCAGCTCCTGGCAGCTCCTCCCTGCAGGAAACCTTCCCCACATCTCTGCTCCAGCCTGGCTCCTCTCCCTCACACAGAGTCCTTCCACAAGAGCCAGGCTGCAGCTTTTCATCGAGCAGGGGAATTTGACTGAAAAGTGGATTTTTGTCCCCAAGGTATAGAGATTACAAAGTTGTTAGTTTTTTATTACGGTATTGAAAACAAAAAATTGAGATTTTGATGAAGTCCCCGCTTTGCTGCTTCAAGGTCCTTCAGTTTAAGGGAAATCAAAGTGAAATCCAAGCATTTCTGTTTAATCTCTGAATAGCAGAGACTCCACGAAGCAGAACCAGGTTTTTCATCCCTCCCCACGGCTGGAGCAGAATTTCCTTGGAGATCCTGCAGCCGGTGGGATGGGGGATGTGGTTTGAAGGGTGAGGCTGCCCTTGTTCAATCCCAGTGTTTGGGATTGTGTCCTCTGGGGGCTTTGCTGGGCTGCCACCCCCAGGTCCCTGAGCTAAGCCAGAGGGGATTGTGAAGCCCCCCTGCACATTTTGTATCCAGTCCTGAGCCTTTCAAGGTCTCAGTTCTTAGACCAGGCTCTCCCAGGATGGGCTGGTGCTGGATTAAGGCATGCACAGTCCAGACAGGATTTTGGAGAGCGTCCTGAGCTCGGGGGGTTAAATCACTTCCTATTGCACAGCAGATTTCCGAATTTTCCAAATCCCAACGATTCCCAAGTGAGCAAGCCCTGGAGAGTACCTGTGGGGTACCTGAGGTGGGGAGGGGGTGGAGGAAGGACACCCAGACACCGGCACCGAGCCCGGCAGATATTTTTTCCCTCTGACTCAGTGCGAGCACCCTAACAAGCTTTGAGTACCGTGTCCTCCACGGGAAACAGGAATAAATTGGGAGAGCAGGAACGACATGAAAACAACTGAAAATAAAACAAGGAAGGTGGAAAACACTGGGGGTGGGGGTGGGATTGGGATGGGAGCGAGCGGGAGCTCAGCCTTGGCTGGGAGCCCATGAGGGGACCCCGCTGTGGCTCTCCCCTCTTGTTTCTGATAAAGAAAAATGAACACAGTTTTTTCCTTTTTCCAAGAAGTGTCTACAGCAAGAGAACCTGAAATTACAGAGAACTTGAAATTACAGATCTTTCCGTGGCTGAGCCACAGATCTGCAGCTCCAGCAAACCCTCGGGGCTTTTCCAGCCAGTCAATAANCCTATAAGTAGTCCCTCTCCATCTTTCTCGTAGGCTCCCTTCCAGTTTTCCTTGGAAGTAACACTGGAGAGAGGAGCTGAAGCCCAAAGCATCAGGTGTAATTTGAATTGTTTCTGCCAAAGCCCACCTTGAGCAAGAAGTTTTTGGCTCCCTGTGGACAAGCTCAGCCTTGTGGCATTTCCTTTGTCCTGGGAATGCTGTCACAGCTCTGTGAGCCGGATCGGCTCCGACAAAGCGCCACGGGCTGGGAAGGTCAGCACCAGGCAGAGAGGAGACAGAACAGGATTCATCCCAAAGCCATCATCTCCAGCTGGATCAACAGCCAAACAGGCCAGGCNTGGACAAGCTCAGCCTTGTGGCATTTCCTTTGTCCTGGGAATGCTGTCACAGCTCTGTGAGCCGGATCGGCTCCGACAAAGCGCCACGGGCTGGGAAGGTCAGCACCAGGCAGAGAGGAGACAGAACAGGATTCATCCCAAAGCCATCATCTCCAGCTGGATCAACAGCCAAACAGGCCAGGCTGGAGGTGTCCAGCTCAACCTTGAGCGAGGTTTTGCACCCTCCTGGGCATGGGTAGAGCTCAATTCCTGCACTATTCCTGCCTGGAGAAGTCAGGGCCGGCGCCCGGGAGCTGCATCCATCTGAAAAGGCTGCTGGGGCTTTTTGGCATTTCCTTGGCATCGACCGACACTCTCCCCAGCCATCCACCCCCCTTTATTCCCTGACCTCTCTGCACTTCTCCTGCCGTCCAAGAAAAGCTGGAGTGCAGGAGACCTTCAGGAGTCCCGGCTCTGTGTGAGCCCGAGCCGAGGAGATCAATCACCGCAGCCCAAGCCCGCAGAAACGCCCTCTGCCCCGCACGGCAGCTCCTGGCAGCTCCTCCCTGCAGGAAACCTTCCCCACATCTCTGCTCCAGCCTGGCTCCTCTCCCTCACACAGAGTCCTTCCACAAGAGCCAGGCTGCAGCTTTTCATCAAGCAGGGGAATTTGACTGAAAAGTGGATTTTTGTCCCCAAGGTATAGAGATTACAAAGTTGTTAGTTTTTTATTACGGTATTGAAAACAAAAAATTGAGATTTTGATGAAGTCCCCGCTTTGCTGCTTCAAGGTCCTTCAGTTTAAGGGAAATCAAAGTGAAATCCAAGCATTTCTGTTTAATCTCTGAATAGCAGAGACTCCACGAAGCAGAACCAGGTTTTTCATCCCTCCCCACGGCTGGAGCAGAATTTCCTTGGAGATCCTGCAGCCGGTGGGATGGGGGATGTGGTTTGAAGGGTGAGGCTGCCCTTGTTCAATCCCAGTGTTTGGGATTGTGTCCTCTGGGGGCTTTGCTGGGCTGCCACCCCCAGGTCCCTGAGCTAAGCCAGAGGGGATTGTGAAGCCCCCCTGCACATTTTGTGTCCAGTCCTGAGCCTTTCAATGTCTCAGTTCTTAGACCAGGCTCTCCCAGGATGGGCTGGTGCTGGATTAAGGCATGCACAGTCCAGACAGGATTTTGGAGAGCGTCCTGAGCTCGGGGGGTTAAATCACTTCCTATTGCACAGCAGATTTCCGAATTTTCCAAATCCCAACGATTCCCAAGTGAGCAAGCCCTGGAGAGTACCTGTGGGGTACCTGAGGTGGGGAGGGGGTGGAGGAAGGACACCCAGACACCGGCACCGAGCCCAGCAGATATTTTTTCCCTCTGACTCAGTGCGAGCACCCTAACAAGCTTTGAGTACCGTGTCCTCCACGGGAAACAGGAATAAATTGGGAGAGCAGGAACGACATGAAAACAACTGAAAATAAAACAAGGAAGGTGGAAAACACTGGGGGTGGGGGTGGGATTGGGATGGGAGCGAGCGGGAGCTCAGCCTTGGCTGGGAGCCCATGAGGGGACCCCGCTGTGGCTCTCCCCTCTTGTTTCTGATAAAGAAAAATGAACACAGTTTTTTCCTTTTTCCAAGAAGTGTCTACAGCAAGAGAACCTGAAATTACAGAGAACTTGAAATTACAGATCTTTCCGTGGCTGAGCCACAGATCTGCAGCTCCAGCAAACCCTCGGGGCTTTTCCAGCCAGTCAATAAGCGAGGGCAGCCACGACCTGCTGCAGCACTTGACACTGCTAAAACATGTTCGGGGACTTGGGGAAAAGCAACAGGAAAAGGCGACCTATCAGTGTTAATGAAGGGTCAGGAGGAGAGGGAGTTGGCGCTGAAAAAGCCCAGCTACGAGCAGCAGCTCTGCAAAGCAGGAAGGGCCCCGGGGAGCTGCTCCGGCTCCGGAGCGATGCACTACGGCTCAGGGAAACGCTGAGGAAAACCGGGAGCTGTCCCACTTCCCCCACCTCAGCAGGACGTGGGACAAGCCCCCACCCATGCACACAAGTCCTGATTTAGAGATCTGGCTCTGGAAGGAGCAGGGGCAGATCCATCCAGTTGTTTCCACAGGGATCGGCCATTCCAAGCTCTCCACAGAAAACATCTGCCCCCTTCCCAGCAGGCTGGTCCTGCTGCCCTGGCTTCAGATGGAGCTGGACTGGGGCTCTCCTCCCCTCTCCCAAATGTTTGGGAACTCATTTCTCCTGGGAGCACTGTGCCCTGCTGGTCCGACCTTCCTGCCTCCTCTCCCACAGTTAAAGCAGATTTCAACCGGAGAGCTCTGAAGCAGGACCACAAGGACAGGAATACCACGGACCTCATTTGGCAGGTGAGGAAACTGAGGCACGGGATTTTGCTTCAACTTAAAACAATGGAATTGAGAACATGGAGCAGAAATTCAGCCCAGCCCAGCCTGAGATCCACCACACCACACCACACAGCTCAGCTTTCCGTGAGACGTTATCCCCGATCTCCCCAATTTCCCATGCTTACACATCTTTCTTCCACAATCTCCCAATTTTTCATCTTCCCCTCACCGACCACTTCCCCCTTTTTGGCATCCCTTCCGCTCCATCTCCACCCTGCTGTGCCAGCTGTGGAGAGGCGCTCACTGACACCTCGGGGACCCAAAACCAGCACGTTCCACCAAAGGTAAAAAATGTATTTAGGGACCTACCAGTCCACCTGGACTTCTATATCCCGTGTCTCTACCTTGGAGGGCGCGTCTCCATCGCCGTCCTTACTGCTGCTCTTCAGCAGGTGCAGGACGGGCTCGATTTCTTTGAGCAGCTCATTGTCCTCCACGCCGCCGTTGAGGCAGGAGTGACCGCGAGCCCCGTCCCTGCCCTTCCCGGCGTCCGGGCCTTTGCTGCCGGCAACGACGCCGTTAACGTGGGCCATGGGCTCCACCTCCTTCCCCGTCTCCCTGGCCCACAGGGATCCCATGGCTGCTGGCAGTGCCTGCTCTTTGCTGGCAACGCTCGGGTTGGACAAGTCAACCGCCTTGGGCGCCGGGCACAGGGGTCTGGTGACTCGGACGGTTTTGGGCGTCCCGTCGCCTGCAAAAGTGGTCTCCAGGTGAGTGGTGAAGCCCTCGGGGCCGCGCAGGATGAGCACCACGTAGGTCTCGGAGGCGATGCTTCTCAGGATCTCCAGCGCCGTCTCATAGCTCATGTCCACCAGGGGCCTGCCATTGACGGCCAAGATGATGTCCCCAGCCTGGATGAGGCCACTCTGCTCGGCAGCCCCGCCCCGGATCAGGTCCGAGATGATGACGGGCGGTTTGCTGACGCGCTCCTTCACCAGGAAGCCGAGGCCGCCCACCTTGCGCTTGAAGAGCCTCACCGAGATGACGTTGGGCTGGATCTGCTGCACGCTGAACACATTCTCTTCCATGGCAGCCCCCTCCTCCAGCCCGCGCTCCAGCACCTCAACACCCGCCGGGCGCAGGGAAATTCGCTGTCCGAGGCGCTTCCCAGCGCCGGGGTGGGAAGGGGCAACTCTGGCTCCTAAGGAGCTGGACTCACTGGAAAACTCCCCTGGGCTGCGGCTGCAGAGGGGCTCTCTGCGGCATGCTCGGTGGCACTGCTCTCCGGACAGGAGAAAACCGGGAATGTCACCCCCGGGAAGGCAGGCTAGAAGCAGGGCGGGCAGGGCTGGGCATCGCCGGGAGTGGGAAACATTCCAGCTTCCAGTCAGCCGCTGGTCCTGCGCCGGGCAGAGAGGGGGAGGCAGCCCGCTCGCTTCACAGGCATCCCCGCCGACGGTGCGCGGGCTTCTTTATCTGGAAAGGAGGGGAAAAACCAACAAAGGAGGGAGATAAGTGAGGCAGGGCGAGCGCAAGTGCCTGCTCAGCGCGGGGCTGGGCACGGCACAGGCACCCCGTCCCCACAGATGTCACCCCCCGGCTGCCATTGGGAGCCGGGCTGCAGCCTCGCGGCGCTCCGGGCTTTGTTTCCTCCACCTCCCGCTGCGAAAATCGGCACCATCTGCTCGGCGGGGGCCGCGGGGGGAGCGGGCAGCCCCGGCAGGGCCGCTGNGCTCGGACCGTGCCCGCTCTGCCCGGCTCGCACACCGGGACAGCCCCGCGGGGCTCGGCCGGCTCAGGATCCCTCTCCGTGCGCCCTCCGGAGCATCCAACAACCTGGTGGGTGAGAACCAGACAGGGGCCGCGCATCCCTGCCCGGCAGGAACCCTGTTCCATCACTCCGAGGCGGCTTCGGGAGCAGCACCCAGGAGCACAAGGAGGGAGTAGGGGCTCAGCTCCCCTTCCCCGAGTTCGGGAAACACTTCCAAAGGCTCCGCTTTCGGGGCTGGCTGCAGGGAGCTCAGCTCCTCCTCTGCCCATATTTCCAGCCTGGCACGGGGAGCAGGAGGCGACGCTCGCACTCCCCCGAGCCCAGCCCTCCACCCGCCCCGAGCTGCTCCCGCACCAGCTGCCTCGGCGGAGGGGAACCAGCGCCGGGAGAGCTCCGGGAGCTCATCCCGGGGCAGCCTCGTGCAGCTGGGCACGGCTGGGAACGGCCCTCGCAGGGCTCGGCGAGTCACAGCCCATTGGCTCCTGATGGGACCCTCGTTCTTACACGGCCACGCTTGGCTTCTGTCCCTTCTGCTCCCGAAGCCTCCCGCGCTCCCCTCGCGTTTCTCAGATGCTCTGGAGAGCGTTTCTCTCCAGCACTGCGCCCTGACACTTCGCATCGAGCCAGCACCTTCTTTTCTTTTTTAAAATCTGAGTTTTAGGCAGAGAACAGAGGGCACTTGTTCTGTTGGAGGCGCTGACACGGCAAGGGAAACAATCTTCTCTCTTCTCCCTGCCCATATTCCGGGCAGCATCGGCACCTTCAGCCCCGCTCTGCCGGGAGCTCCCCCCGCTCCCAGATGGGACAGACAGGGATCTGAGGAGCAGGGCAGTGACACCAGCGCCGCTTGGGCACGCTAATCCTCACGTGAGGAATGCTGCTGACCCCAGGCTGGGCTTTCAAGCAGCCAATTAGGAATAAAACAATTAGAGATCCACAACCCAAACCGATGGGTTCAACCGTGTGGCCCTTCCGCTGCTGTGACTCGGCCCTGCTGCAGAGCGGCAGCTTGCAAAGGGTTAAATGCCACGGGGTCACGTCCTCGAGGGCTAATTAATGCCCTAATTGCCGGGTTACTTCCTGCGAATGACACCGGACCAGGACCCGGGATGGGCCGTGCCCGCTCACAGGGCCGGGAGCAGGGCAGGATTGGGAAGGTTCTGGATTCGGGAGGGTGGAGGAGAGCAGGAATTGGCTCCTGTCCCTTTCCTTCCCTCCCTCCCCATCCCGAGCCCGCTTTCCCAGCCGAGTTTCCCCTTTCCCAGGCTCTTTGGGAATCACAGGAGCAGCTTCCTTCTCCCAGCCAGGCTCGGATATTCCCCCCACGAGGTGACCGGCACCCTGACGGCCAGGCTGGGCTCTGAGCCACTCAAAACTCCTCCTTTCCAGCCGAGGCCGAGGCCGTGGGGACAAAGGTGGCTTCGGGAGCAGCCTAAGTGCCAGGGCAGCGTGGCACAGCAGCTCCCAGCGAGGCTCAGCCCTGCTGTGTGCCCGGGGCTCCTCACCCGGCCGAGGGCTGTGTTTGCGTCGTGCCCGGCTCAGCGGGCAAAGCCGCCGTGGGCAGCGCCTGGCACGGGTCCCTGTCCCCGCCAGGCGTCCCCAGCCGCTGGCACGGGCAGATGTTGCACAGCTGGAGGGGACCGTGCGTGTCCTTCAGCCCCGCTCGACCTTCCAGCGGGACTTGCTGAGCTCGCTGCAAAGAGCTGAGAAACCCCCGTGGTTAATCCCTCGCTCTTCCCCCACCAGGATAATTTCCAGCTATTTCCATGGAAAAGCTTGTCATTTCTTGTGTGTGCTCATCCCCAGCCTGCAGTCCCATGGAGCACCGGCATTTCTAGGTGCTCATTGCTGCCCGTCCCCAAATCCACCTCAGCATTCCTTACAAAAGGGGTGAGAAGAAAAAAGCAGATTTGAAGTGATACCTCAATGCCCATCAGGGGTTTCTCCTTTTTTTCTGCTGCTCCTCAGAGTCAGGAAAGTCAGAAAAGAGCCAGAAAGGAGAGGGACATGCAAGGAGAGGGAGCACAGCCAGGCTCCGAGCCCCTCAGCCTCCTGCTCCTTTAGGGAATAGTTGGATGAGGATTTCCACAGAATCATGGCATCATTTATGTTGGAAAATAGTCTTAAAGACCATTGAGTCTGATTATTTTCCAGCTGGAAAGCCTTGCACAAACTCAGACTGGAGAGAGGAGGGACAGGGAGAAGTTCAGGGGGGCAGAGACACCAGGAGGGCTCGAGGGCTCCCCGGGAGGGTCAGGGCTCCCCTGTCCCATTCCGGGGTGTCCCAGCTCTGATTCCAGAGGGGACATGTTTCGGATGGAACCCAAGCTCAGCTGTGCTGAGCTCTGTGAGCCCACAGATTCCCAGTTCTCCCTCCCAGCACCACGGGGACTCTGATTTACGGACCCCAGAGCTGGATCAGATGTGTAAAAGCTACTGGAGGTTTCAGGTCCAACTCCTTAAAACAGTGAGAGCAGGACAGGCTTTCACCAGGGTAGGAACACTTATCTCACCCCAAAAGACAGCCAGGAGATGGCAAATCCATCAGCAAAGCCGAGCTCAGCTCCCTGTCGGGCGACCCTGCTGGAATAAACCTCCACGGATGGCGCCATCCCACTCCTGCCTTGGCTTCCCTGCCCTTCCCAAAGCATAAACCCGGCTCAAACTGCAGGAGAGCAACGAGCCCTGCAGAGGGGCAGCACCCCAGGCAAGCCTGAACCCTGATCCCAGCAGCAATCCCTGGGAACATCCCCCCTTCCCTTCTTTGGAGGCTTTCAGGAAGGGGCAGCAGAGCCGGCTCCCCTCCGGCAGCGCTGGCTCGACCAACAAACCCCACGAGAGGCTCCTCGGGCTGCCAGATAACATTCCAAAAGCGAACTCCAGCACAAACCTTAATGGGATGATTTGATTTCCAAGGCAAAGCGGGGGAGAAATCAATCTTGGGAGCTTTAACACAATCTCCTCGCTCTGGCAGGCAGGAGCCCCTCACTGCCCTGGGCCTCACAAACCCATTTGGAGCCCTGTTCTCCCGGTGATAATGGCTCCTGGATCCCCGTGCCAGCTTTAAATGGGCACCATTGTCCTCTTTAATTAGCTTTGGTGGGATGGATAGCGCTGCAGGAAGAGCCCTGGCGCTGATGGATTTGTGCCCGTTTCATTTGTACGACCCACGGAGCCCCGGTGGGTCTGTGAGGAGTGCTGGGGTGGAACACACGAACACACGCACGGCTCTGCAAACCCGAGTGCCTGTGCCCTGGGAAAGGAGCCTTCAAGGGATTCCCTGGCAGGCAGCTCACCAGTGCCAGCAGCTCCACGCTCCATCCCCACCCAGGGTCTCCTTGTCCACGGCCTTTAATCCTGGGAATACTCAGACAATGTTCCTCTGATGTTCCTTAAGCTTTAGCTTTTCTATTTTTCAGATCCTGTACTGAATTAACTGTCTATAGCTCTGAACTCTGTGTAGAGTGTTAGTTTGCTCTCTTCACAGTTTGGTCAGACAGAACAATCCTTCCAGGCCTGGGAACCAAGGTCATCAACACAGCCTCAGGCCCAAAAAGTGTAAACAAAAGTGAATTGGGATGGAGGAAACCGGGGGAATGTACTTCATTACCTGAAGCTTTAATTGAACAATTAACCTCTGATATGCAAATAGACCAAACTCAAACCTGTGACCATCCTCCACCTTGGGTGCAGCCTCTGTGAGACTTTTGCACTGCCCGAGGTGTTTCCTTTGAAGGCCTTTAATAAATACCCACCTAATTATTTTAACTCTGGCTAGCCTCTGTTCCAGGTTGCCTCTGAAGGCATCACCTCCTGCTCTAACCATCCACCTCCTCTCAGCCTTCCCAAAATCCACCCAGGAAGGGACCTGAGGCCTTTTCCCTCCAAACCCAAACGAGGGCTCCGCTTCTCCCTTCCCGTTCCCAGCTCAATTCCCAGCACTCTGGTTGGCAATCATTATTGCAGCTGGGCTGGGACTCTGCCCTCGCCCCCAATAAACCTGATTTCCACCAGGAGTGACTGGAATGGGGCACTTTGCCATCTGTGCAGTGCCCTGGTGCCAGTCAGTGCCTGCTGACCTGAGCTGGCCACCAGCAGGCTCTGGAAGGACACTGCCAAAGGGACGGAATGCCAAAGGGACGGAATGCCAAAGGGACGGAATGCCACGGGCTCCACCCTGGGGACCCCCTCACCTCCCAGTGGCTGCAACCAAAACACTCCTGTTCCTGCAGGAAGGGCAGGCAATCAGATAAAACCTTGCTTCTGATAGAAATAAATCCATGGCCAGACCCCAGAGGGTTCATCTGCCTCTAACAGGGGTTGTTTCCTGGAAAACAAACCACAGCTGTTTGCTCATGTTGCGGTAAATCTGCCCCAAAGCCCCAGGACCTGCACATTTATCCAACTCCTGGCTCGTGGTTTGGTGTCCATCCCCTCTCCAGGGAATGAACCAGCCAAGGGAAGCCAGGTCCTGCTGGCACAGCAGCCACTGGAATGTCTAGGCAGCTAAAATTATCATTGGAGTTCCCTTCCGACAGAAATATCCCATTTTTCCTGCTCTGCTCCTATCCCATCCCGCTCAGAGCAGTGTCCTGCACACTCCTGATCATGGAGCAACACTGCTGGAGGGGGCAGAGCCACCCCAAAACTTTCCTGTAATTTACTGGAGCCCCTCACCCCCTCCCGCTCACCCCACCCGACACAACCCGAGCAGAACGCACGAAATGCATTTTAACGTTGCCAAGACAACTGTGTTGACAAAATCCCCCTTTTTCTTTAGCTGCCAGTGCCAGGTTTTGTTGTAATTTGGAGTTCAGGACTGAGCAGATTTCTGCACCACGCCTGCCATTCCTCTTTTGCTGTTTCCTACAATATTTCCCCGGCGCCTGCGGTGTGTGGCTCCAACAGAATTTAGATAAAAGCGTCAATTCTGCCGCTCACCCCATCTCAAACTGATGTTCTTATTAGGGCTTGGCCCATCTGTAAAACCTCAATTCTGCCACCATCAATTTTCTGAGAGGCTTGGAATTACACCAGTGGCTCCAGTGTGACAAATTGGAGCGGTGTTAACACACCGCCACTTTGTCCTGGAAGACAAAATAGGTAGGGAGGAAATAAATGAGAAAATGCCACTTGATGGATGGTCTGGAGGTCCAATCGCAGCATGAGAGGGGAATTGGGGCTCCATTTAGGAAAAAACAAAAGGAAAAGAAAATTTAAAAATCACAGCAGGTTGGCTGGAGCTGTAATAGCTCTGGAGCTGCCAGCCAGCATCGACAAAGTCAGGATGGAGCTCCCGGCTCCGAGTCCATCCAGGAACAAACTCCTGGCCCTTTGCAGCCACACACGTCCCCTCCTTTGCTGCTGACACCCCAAAATCCTTCTTGCACAGCATTAAATTTTCCAGTAAATCCTGTTGGCACTGGTTTTCTGAGGAGTGACTCGTGTCCCTGTTCCGAACCCTCAGGAGGAGATTGGGCTTCTCACGAGCCCCAACCCTAGGCAGACCCCAGGGAAATTCTGCCCCTGAGACAGCTCTGGGATTTCCCCAGCGCTGCCACCATCCCTCTCCAACACAGGGAGGGGCAGGATTAGGATTCCTCACGTCCCCACGGATGGATCTGACACACGGAGCCACGGCAGAGCTCTCTCCCTGTTTGCCTTGGCATCCTCGGGGACGTGCCAGGGGAAAATTGAGGATAATTTGTTCCCCCGAGTTTCTGTCCATGCTCTGCATTAACACTTGTTGCCATAGCACCAACAACAGCAGCAAAGTTCTCCAGGGGCCCCCTGGGACCCATTCCTTGTCCTACAAGGGCTCTGAGTCTAATTCCAGCAGGACTCAGGTGGGGAGATGATGGGGATTTTCCGCCTCCTGGATTTGCTAAAGGTGCTGCCGCTGGGAGAGAGGCTGTTCCTTGGGAGCAGCACCAGCCTCATCACCCTCACCCCTCCAGCATCCCTGAACACGGATATGACAAAAAACCCAGGAGTGAGTGTGGGAGAGGAATGGAAATGGACCCCATCGATCCCAGGGGTTTCCCCCTTCCCTATGGAAGCTGAAGCAGCCCTAGCCCCTATCCTAAACCCATTTTTCCGTGTGCCAGAGGAGAGGATTTGGGCTCCCCAAGCCCCTGCTCCTCACTGCTGGCATTTGGGGCAGGCTGTCGCCCCAGGGCCAGCTCGGAGCCCCTGTCCCAGATGTGGCAGTGATGCTCCAATTTGGGGACAAAGGATAATCCCTGAGCTCTGAGCTCCCCGGGCCCTGAAAGCGAGGAGGAGCCTCACGTTTCAGCACGTCTGGAAACGTAAGCCTGAAACTCTGGAAAATGGGTTAAGAGAAGCTGCCCTGGAAGGGCATTGCTAGATCTCATTAAGCATTTTGGGATTGTCACGGAGAGGAGAAGCCACAGAAAGCGTTTCCTTGGCATCACTGCCCCCGTTTTTGTAGGGACACACACAGAACCTGCAGCTTTCCACGCTCCACACACAGAGCCACCATCCTGGTGACACCTGGGCTCCCCACGGCCACACCCCGAGCCAGACCCCGCAGGGACGGTGACAGCTCGGGGTCCCTTGTCACACACAGCCCATCAGGGCTCGTGTGGAGCGAGCGTGATTTATCCAGCCTCAGCCAGACAGGCCTCTTCGGGACACAATACGTTTATTTTTGGAGGGATCAGATTGCATCTATAGATTTGATTTAACGCACAGATAGGATCGGAGCAGCGGGAGTAGAACAAAGGCATCTGAGCCGCGCTCGGAGCCGCCTCTCCCAGCCGGCCCCTTGTTATCGGGGTTGGGTTTCTTTAGGGGAAAATTGACGGTATCAACAAGTATCAAACAATATCCTCGTTACTCGGGAAAGGTAAATGCTAATCTATGCGAGCTGAGCTCATGTGACTTATCGGTTACTAAAAATAGTTGTTTTCAGGCCCTGATTTAGGGAATCTGGCAGATTTCCTAAGCCTTTGTGCAGACACACCAGGGAAATGGAAAAGACAAAATACACAAGCAAAGCAGGGAGGGGGGAAAAGATCTGACAGGGCCAAAATGGCCCCTGAGGGCGAGGGAGGACCGAGCCCTCCCCGTGAGCAGCCACACGACGCTAATTCCAAGTGAGGATTCCAAGGAGGATTCAGCCCAAACCCCTCTGCCTAAGATGGCCTCTCACTCACAGTTGTGGCGCTGGCAGGGGAATAAACAGGATCCAAGGGGCACGAGGAATTGTCCCTTCCCTGAGCTCCAGAGGGGGTGTGGTGCTTCTCCCAGAGCACCTGAGCAGGGAAATACCCCTCCAAGCCCACGGCTGCGTGGGAAGAGACTGCACCCGGAGCTTGTTTGCAAACATTTGGCACTGCAGAGTCTGTGCCTGAGTTTGTGGCGTCTTTAAGGAAATATTCTGGGAAATACAAGCTGGGAGAAAAGAGAGGGAGGAGGAAATCGCTGATGCAAACCTAAATTCTTTAAATAAGTCTTCCCCACTGAGACCTTGAACAGAAAATGATAACCAGCAAAAGGTGCAGGTAGAAAATCCTGGCAGAGTGAGATTCCCCCCTGCTCCCAAAGCCTCCCTGCAGCTTCTGTGTGATCATCTCTGTAGATTCCCGTCTGCCAGAGCTGCCGGCACTTGGGAATGTGGGTGAGGAAGAGGAGCTGGTGCTTAAAGCAGCCAAGAGCCCTCGTGCTGCAGCTGCCCCTGAGATCTCCCCTGTCTCCCGTGCCAGACAGCCCCGGCTCCCCCGGGAAGGAAGGAAGGAAGGAAGGAAGGAAGGAAGGAAGGAAGGAAGGAGGGAAGGAGGGAAGGAGGGAAGGAGGGAAGGAGGGAAGGAGGGAAGGAGGGAAGGAGGGAAGGAAGGATCTCTGGGATGTCCCAGGAGTACATGGAGTGAAGACCAACAGGGACAGAGGGAGCTGGGCAGAGGCTGCTGCTGCTCAGAAATCCAGGGCATAGCTGGAGGCAAGTATCCAATTTGGAGGTAGGACTGCAGATAATTTTTTTTAAATATCCCAAGTCACTTTTGACTTTTTTTTTT
>WEZZ01009814.1:94222-104502 GCA_013400585.1 Chloropsis cyanopogon | reverse complement strand
AGCCACGGCAAACCATGATTCAGGGGATGCAGGGGAGGGAAGATTGAGGGGAGCTGAAGGTGGAGAATTTGTTGGTGTGAAGGTGGGCACTGCCAGCAGAGGTTTGAACAGGTTGGCCCGGAGTTACCCCAGAGTTATCCCAGAGTTACCCCAGAGTTACCCCAGAGTTATCCCAGAGTTATCCCAGAGTTACCCCAGAGTTATCCCAGAGTTACTCCAGAGTTACTCCAGAGTTACCCCAGAATTATTCCAGATTTATCCCAGCGTTATCCCAGATTTATCCCAGAGTTATCCCAGAATTATCCCAGAGTTACCCCAGAGTTATCCCAGAGTTACTCCGGAGTTACCCCAGAATTATTCCAGACTTATCCCAGACTTATCCCAGTTTCTCCAGCTGCAAATCCCACTTTTCTTTGCCCTCTTGGCCTCTCCCATTCTCCCCCCGTGGTGGTTACTGGGGATATGGATGCTGGGAGCACCAGGGACGCCCTGGATTAGCCAAGTCCTGCTGGCATTCCCGGCCTGCTGCTCCCAAACAGAATCCAGGTGCTCCTGGGAGCTGCCTGAGCTCCTCCTGCCATCAGTCTTGGAGTCTCCATGGTTTTTGTTTGGAAACACCAATACAATTTCCACTCTTGTTAAGAAGGTGGGAAAAGATAATCCAGAGGAGAAGGTGAAGAAAAAAAACAAAATTTTTGGGGTCAGCAGAACACCCCAGACCAGGCTGAAATGTCTCTGCTCTTCCCATCCCTATCTCCACTGAGAATTGGGAAAAGGGGGTCAAAGAGCAATAAACTGGGTGTAGAGCACATGAACCCACCCCTGCTCTGGGTTTCCCTCCTCTCTTCCCACAATTTTCACTCCAGGCTGGTGGGGCCGAACCCAGGAGATCCCCGTGGCCACCCTGGGTGACACCAGGAGGGGACACGGGCGCTGTCCCCAGCAGGCTGAGGGTGGCACATCCAGCTCTGCCAGCCCAGCCTGGAGGCAGCAGCAGGAAGGTGGAAATGTTCTGCCCACAGCAGCTGCTGGAGTGTCTCAGCAGCAGCAGCAGCAGCAGCAGCAGCGTCCCTCCAGGTGCTCCTGGAAAGGAGGAGCTCAGAACAGGAGCAGGATTTGCCTGGATTGCCTCCCCTCAGGGCAGGGAGAGCTTTGATTAAAAGGAATTGGAATATTCCCATTAAAACAGGAATTTCTTGGACCAAATTTGCCAAGACTGGGCTCTCCTCACTGCCTTCCTCCATCACAACCTCCTCATCCTCGCTCCTTCCCTCCTCTGCTGACTGCACCAACCCTCATGGGAAATGGGGAATTATTTCCCAAGCCCTTTGTCTGTGAGTGCCCAGGAGAGCCAGGACCTGTGGGGTCACCGACTCGGGGTGTCCCTGGGTGGGGACTCCCCATGGGCACCTCTGGGTGTTCCGTGAGACCTGCAGGGACCTTCCCCCACCCCCACACTTTACCCAAAAGCACTCCCACCGTGCCCTTGAGGGGCTCACACGGTCAGGTTCGGAAATAATTAATGCACGCGTTAATTGAGAGCTGTGACTGTGTTCAAGGATTGCTGCTGGCTGCAAAAACGCATCCAAAGTGATTTCTGAACAAGATCTGATCCCCCAGATCTGCCTTGGCACACTCAGAGGGTGAGCTAACAACGATAATAATAACAAATAAAAATAAAAAAAATTTTAAAATAATAGTAATATTAACAGTAATATTATTAATAGTTATTATGATTGTTATTATTATGTGTGTGCTCAGCAAGGGGTGCTCATACTTTCGGGGTGGGTAGCTCTGGGATGGAGGGAGGTGTTAATTACAATTAGGGTTAAAATGAACCAAATTCAGCCCTGGAGAGTTCATCCCTCATGTGAGAGCTGCTCTGAGGTTTATCAGCTCCAGGGCCCATGGAATTCCCCTCCCTGCAGGGATTCCAGAGCCTGGCCTGGTGTCCCCACTCTGCTTCCCCCTCTGGAGTGTTTGTAGGGAACCACCATGGAATAGATTTTGGGGATGCCAACCCCATTCCACCCAGGGATAGCAACTCCATTTGCCCCTGGAATTGCTGCACCATTACAACTTCTGCTAAAACGTGAATTTCTTTCCCACTTTTCCCTGGTTTTCCCGGGGCAGAGCCCACCCCAGCCCGGCCCCCGGAGCTCTCGGTGCTCGCTCCCACCTCTGATGCTCCGAACGAGCCGGGGATGGCTGAGACATCATTAGGAGGCAATAAAGGGCCAGGCTGGGTTGTTTTTCTCAGGGATGAGCCCTGCAGCTCCCACGCTGTTCCAGCAGAGTTCTGCAGCGTTAACGAGACTTTGCGCGGAGCTGCGGGGCCGCGGTGGCCCTGGTGGCCCTGGTGGCGCGGTGTGGGCAGGGCTCAGTGCTGGGGCAGCAGCAGCAGGAGGGCTTTGTGCCCACGGGGTGCCAGGGGAAGGCAGCGCGGATCTCAGGGTGTGGCACCCCCAGCCCCCAGGGCAAACCTGGGGGGAAATTGTGGGAAGGGAGGGAGGTGCAGAGAGAAGGGAAGGTTTCCCTCCCGGACACTCTGGAATTCAGTTTGCAGCAGCTCCCGAAGGCAAGAACAGAGGGCAAAAGGCGTTTCTGGAGCTAATGGGAGCACAGGGGGTGGGATTGTCCTGCCAGGAGGGTGCAAACCCCTGCTCCCGACCCTCCAGCACAGGCGGATCCTCTGTGGAGAGGGGAGGAGAGACGAGCCCTGTCCAGCAGCGAGGACGGGCAGGGAAGGGGCAGCCTGAGCCCTGCCAGAGCTCCAGGACAAGGATCTCATCCCACAAGACAGAAATTCCTGTTGCAGCCCTCACCCTGGCTCTGGGGAGGGTTTCTATCCCCTTTGCCCTGAGCTGGCACAGGGCTGTGAGTGCCCTGCCTCCCTCTGATCCTTCTGCACCATTCCCAGCCCTGCTCTGAACTGGAATGTCACTGGGAGAACCGGGAATGAACAAATCCGACCTTTTAGCAGGGCACAGCAGCCCAGGGCAGAGGGGGACAGGGCTGGCAGCAGGTCCTGACACCCAAAGTGTCCCTGCAGCTCCCGCCCTTTCCCGTTCTCTTCTCTCCCTCTTTGTTTATTTGGCCGTCCAAGCTCGCAGCAGCAGCAACAACGGGCTCTGGCAATCCAAAACTCCCCCTGGGGAAGAAGTTCTGGCATCCAGCAGCCAAGTCAGGAGACTCTGGGAAGTTGCTCCGAGCCTGTCTCATCTCAGGGCTTGACATATCACTGCTGTCCATTTCCCTTCCCAAGGAAATCTGATTTGTTCCAAAGTTTATAGTTTCAGTGACCTAATCCCAGCATAGTTGTTCCTGTTTCCCTTTCATTTGCTGCTGCAGCTCGTATTAATTGATGGATTGCAGAGGGTTTGAGCCAAGCTAATTGTTTTAGGAACAGAAAGAAAAAAAAAAAAAAAGGAGAAAGAAAGGGAGATGTGAGGTCCCTCAGTGGATTAAGGGATTCAGAGGGGGAAAAGCTCCAAAGAGGAGCAAGTGTCTGCAGAGGTGGAGGCTCTCCAGGCTTGCACTCCCTGCAGCCAGAAATAACTTCCCTGGGATGGTTCCTGTGCTCCACCCCTCTGGCTCTGCCCTCAGCCGAGCTGCTCCTGTCCCTGGGGGATGCTGGGGACCAGGGGAGCTCCCTGAGCCCAGGGAAAAGGGAAATGTCACCCAACAGCAGCAGGGAGGATCCAGGGAAGCACAGGCTGCTCTCAGGAGGTGATGGAGCAAATCCTGCAGGGATCCCACCCGTGATGGAGTGGGAGTCACCGGGAGCTGCCAGCAGGGATTGCTCAGGTGTAAACCACGGCCAGTGGCCCTGATCTCTGCCTGGGGGAGGGGACAGGCTCTGTGGATCAGGGACAGCAGTTCAGGCTGTGAGACCTCACCTGAGCAAGGCCTTTGACAGTCCTGTAGTACCAGAGAATGGAATCACGGAATGGTTTGGGTCGGAAAGGACATTAAAGCCCATCCCAGGGTGCTCCAAGCCCTGTCCAGCCTGGCCTGGAACACTTCCAGGGACGGAGTAGCCACATCTCACCAGCCTCATCCCACAAACCATCCTCCTTGTATCTCATCCAAATCAAGCCTGTCCCAGTTTAAACTGGGAGTTATGAGCCGGGTCCAGTCCTATGGAATCCTGGGGCAAGGGAGGATTTGGGATCTCCTCCGCCCTCCCTCCCTTCCTTGCCTCCCATCTTTCCACCCCTCCCCAGGAGAACCAAAGCAGAAGCAAACCCGGGACCTCTCCAGGCAGCAGAGAATCCTGGTGGAGCTGGGGTGCAGGGAGGGGACACCCCAGAGGAAATCCCAGCTCCCCGGGGTCCCCAGCGCCCTCTGAACCGCGACACCACCGCAGCATTAAAGTTTTCCAGGCGAGGAACACTCTCCTGTTGTTCCCCTGGCCAAACCCCCCTTTCCATCAGTCAGCCCCGGCTCTTTCAGCACGGCTCTCGCAGAGAGGTTGATTTATTCAGGAGCAACACAGGGAGTTTCCAGATTCACACTAATTGCTCTCCCAAATTACTTAATAGTTGAAATTGCAGTCCTCTCTTTGGAAATCATCTCAGACAGCTCAATAAAAAACTATCAGCGGAGAGACAACTGCAAATTGATAAAGTCTTTGAGACGAGGGTAATATCATTGTTGTCTGGCAAATTTATTCGTCTGAAACCCAAGCGAGGAGGATAAACAGCCTCGCTCGGTGAGGAAGACACCGCCCGCCACCGAGTTGCTCAATTTTCTCTTCCAGAGCTGCTCTGATTACTCGGGGAGAGAAGAGGCAGCGCTGCTGAAACCAGGCAGGCACTGCAACGCCTGCAAATAAATCGCTCCAACCCTTCCCTCGCCGAGCAGAAACCGAATTTAAAAGAAATATAATAATAAGAATTATAATAATAACAACAACACGAGTGCTTGTGCCGGTGCTGGCGGGAGGCGGGGGCTGCTGCTGCCCTCGGGGGGTGGATTCGGGAGCTGGCTGCTGGCCACAGGGCTCCCGCGGGCTTGAGATTGTCACCCGGGAGGGAAGGGGGAAACTCGTTCCATTTTGGCCGCTTCCCAATTTCCCGGCCGCTCCGGGGGCGGGAGGGAGGGCAGAGGGCAGAGCCAGAGGTGTGGGGGGCTCCTGGTGGGGCTCCTGACCCCATCGAGGAGGCTTCGAGGGGCAGGAGCAAGCCAGTGAGAGCCGAGGAAGCGCCAGGGGCGCAGGGGGGGACGCTGACAGGGACGGGCTGGGAGCAGCTCCCCTGCCGGGTGGTTTTGGGGCTCCCCCANGGGGGCTCCTGGTGGGGCTCCTGACCCCATCGAGGAGGCTTCGAGGGGCAGGAGCAAGCCAGTGAGAGCCGAGGAAGCGCCAGGGGCGCAGGGGGGGACGCTGACAGGGACGGGCTGGGAGCAGCTCCCCTGCCGTGTGATTTTGGGGCTCCCCCATTTTGGGATCATCACCTCTGCCGTGTGGGGTTTGGGGCTCCCCCATTTTGGGATCATCACCTCTGCCGTGTGGGGTTTGGGGCTCCCCCATTTTGGGATCATCGCCTCTGCCGTGTGGGGTTTGGGGCTTTCCCATTTTGGGATCAGCTCCTCTGCCGTGTGATTTTGGGGCAGTCTGGTGTCAGGAAGGAGCCCAGGCCCCCCATCCCGGGGTGACCCCACATGCTGACAGTGACAGAGTGACAGCCCCCCCCGGTCCCACCCGGCCGAGCCACGGCACAGCTCTCTGCCCTTTCGGGGGCCAAAAAAGCTCATTTCTTCTGGTTTAAAATGCATTTCTGCAAGGTTTGGCAGGAGGGGGGTGGGGGAAGCGGGTCCTTGTCACCACTGACTGATGGGCAGCGCTTCAGACCCACGAACTTCTTCCCCTCCCATCCCCAGCTCAGGTTCCCCCACCAGGAGCAGCAGCCAGAAACTCCTCGGCGGGCTGGGCACGGGGCTCAAATGCAAAATACTCAACGGAGAGACCCCAGCCCCCCAAGTTTTTCCCCAGAGAGCAGCGTGGCAGCGAGGGGGTTACGAGGAGCCGCTGCCCAGCACGGTGCCAGGAGCCACAGGGATCTGAGAGCCAGCCCGGCCGATGGCTGCCATCTGCTCCTGGCACCTCGTGTCACTGCCGGAGCCCGACAGCGCCCGGGAGCGGCGAGAAAACAACCCCAAAGCCCAGAGCAGCCCCAGAGAAGCCCCAGAGGGACAGGGAGAGCGGAGATGCCACAGCAGCTGCCACACGGCCGGGGGGACATGTGGGGACAAGCATGGAGCCCTCTGGGGTGTTCAAAGAGCTGCGAGAGCTTCGCGGCCAGGACCGTGTCCCCCTGTCCTTTGTGGGCTGGCCGGGGACAGGGGGACACCGGGAGGGCGGGGAGGAGGCTGTGGGGTCCCCACGAAGCTTTTCCTCGCTTCTGGCACCCAAGGGTGCCCCAGGAGCAGCAATTCCTGCAGGAAGCCAGCGCCGAGCCGTGCCCGCGTGTCCCGGGGAGCTGCGGGAGCTCCCGGGGCTGCGGTGCCACGGTAAAGGGCACTGGCGGCCACCCGGGGCCGCGGCTTTGGTGGCACCCCGGCGCGGGGAAGAGCAGCTCCCCAGTCCATCGCCATCCCTCCCAGCGAGCCGGCTTGGCAGAGCGGGCCATTGGAGCCGGGAGCGGGCGAGCGGCGGCGCAGAGCCCCGGCTGCCACGAGCGGGTGACCTCGGAGCCGCGGGGGAGAGCGGCCGCGTTTCCTGACCCACATCCCAGCCCTCCCCCCGGGGCTCGGGGAAAGAAAAACCCTTTAAAAAAATAAATAAAAAGAAGTCTCATTCATCATTCAGCCTCTGTTTGTTTTCTGCACTCCGCTAAGCTCAAACAAGCAAAACAGATTAGCTGGGCTCATTTGTTTCCTACTTAATTACACCTCTTCGGTGCTGATGTAATATTTCAAGATTTGGGTTGCTAAGGCTGAAAATCCACCTGCCCCCCTCCCACACCCACCTTGGCTTTTCATTCCCATCATGAAAAAGCCCAGATGGGATTTTTTTTCCGAAAAAACTCCTCTAATTATTGAGGAATTCAAGGCTCTGAATGCAGAAGCTGCCAGCGAGCGCTCAGGTTGTCAGAAGCAGATGGACGCCAGCTCCAGCTTTTGATCACAGGCTCGGAACCCCTCCCCAAAAAACCAGGGAGAAGGGGGGGAAGGACCCCGCATCTGCAGCGGCACACGGCCGCGGATAACTTTAGTCATTCCCCCTCCCTCCCCAGGATTGCTTTGGCATCAATAGGACTTCCCAGGAAGCCGGAGCAGCTGCGGTGCCGACACAGTTTGCAGGATGAGCTCCGCGCAGGAGGAAGGAGGAGAGATCCTTCCCTTCTCCCGCAGGAGATCCTTCCCTTCCCCTTCCCTTCGGCCGCCTTTCCTTCTCCCCTCCCCACAGCCGCACCCCACATCTCCGCAGGTGCCCCAAATCCGCTGTGCTTTACCCCAGGCGGAGCACGGAGGAGACGCTGGAGGTGCCCCAGGTGGAGAAGGGCGCACCTGGGAGGGGTTTTGGGGCTGTCAGTGCCTCAAGGGTCCCGCAGAGCCCCCAGCCAGGAGGGAGCCGCCCCAGCCCACCCCGCCGAGGCCAAAGGCGTGTCCGAGGCGAGGAACAAGTGGAGCCGGCGGCCGGTGGGAGATGGGGAACGATCCCCCCGCGGTTCCCAGCAGGAATCCGAGCAGACCCCCCCGCTCCCATCCCGAACAAAGCGCTCCTGGAAAACTGCAACTCCCGCTCCGGTGGCCAGCAGAGCCATCCCCACCCTCCGGGCCGCGAGGGGCCACCCCGAGCCCCGTCCCCGGGGTGTCCCCGCCNCCGGGCCCCGCTCCCCCCGCCCCGGGCTTCGGGTCCCGAGAAAGAGCAAACAAAAGGCACACACCGAGGCCATGGCTGTCCAGAGGCAGGGGCTGGCCGGAGCCGGGGAAGGAGGCGCTGGGCAGCGGCAGGAAAAGGGCTCAGCCGGAGCCGGAGCTGCGGGAGGGCTGCGTGAGCCGTGCCCAGCCGGCTGCGCGGTGCCCGCCGCCTTTCCCACGGTGGCATTGCCCCTCAGCGCGTCCAGCAGGGTCCCCTCGCCAGCTGATGGCCAGGACCCACCCTGCTCATCTCTCCAGCCAGGACATCCCCTGCGGCTCGGCGGGGCTGGGACGGGGGAATCGCCGCCGGGGTTTTGGGGTGACGGGAATGCCCGCCGGGCAGCGGGCACCTGGCACCGGGGCTGTCGGAGAGTTGGGTTATTCAGTAACTTTTAATCTCTCCCGCAGGAAGCTGCTCCACGCCTGCCCAAGCACGGCTTTCGGCTGATTTCGGGTGCTCGGGGGGGCCGTGTCTCGCCGGGTGGGGTTGGGAAGGAGGGCGAGGGTGGGAGAAGCTCCGGGCTTGAGTTCCAAACATCCAACCCAAGGGAAAAGCAGGAAGAGCCCAGCAGCCCCTCAGGGCCACGGGGGACCAGGAGCTTCCCTTCCCCAAAATGCCTTTCCCAAAGGTGCAGAGCGGGGGAAAGGGCGTTCCCACCCACAGTGCGGCTCTTTCTGTCCTAGACCTGAGGAATTTTATCCACCTACAAGGAAAGGCTGAATTTTTAACCCGCTCCCAGAGCGGCGGGCGAGGAGCCGCTGTCCTTGAGGCGGCAGTGGGGTTTTGTTTGAGGTTGATCGGAGATAACGGAGCTCTCCGGCGTTGGGGAAGGTTTTCCATTGATTTTTCTCAGCTCCAAAGGGAGGGAGAGCAGGAAGGCACATCCAGGCTCCCCACCACAACCTCAGCCCCTGTGTGCTGCAAAGTCAGGCGTGCCCGGACGATTAGGAGGCATCCAAGGGCTGCTGCGTTAATTAAAGGAGCCCTTGGAGATTAAATCATCTCCACGGACCCCGTTGTCCCTGTCTCCTCCAATTGTCCCGTCCGGCAGGACGAGCTGCAAAGGTTCTCCTGCAAAGTCCCTGAACAACCCCAGAAACCATTTTCTTCTTTAAATTGAAGAAATTTTAACCCCAGTGAGAGCCCTGAGCAGGGAGAAATGGGCTTGACCCGCCCATCACACCAACACGGACGCGGCTCTCTTGCCCAAAAGCCTCAGTTTAACTCCGAGGAGCCAAATAAAAATAAAATAAAAACAGTTTTTGGAGTCACATCGCTGCTGTCAACACCTCCAGAGCCGGTCCCTGCCACCCTTCACACGATCCTGCCCGTCCCGAGGTGACTCGGATACAGCTCCTGAGAGCAGTAACCCTGCGTGCCCTCACTCCAAACTCCACTTTTATCCAGCTGGGAGCCATTTCATCCAGCATTTCCCGTTCCCAGGACCAGAATCCATCCCTGCAGTTCTGCCCCAGAGCCATTTAACCAACAAATCTCCACGGCAAGGATTTTTGAGCAGCCACCTCCCAGCAGAGGCATGGGGGCAGTTCAGTGGGTCTGAGCCCCCAGCTGTGGCTTCCAAATCCCAGATTCCCGGGATCCATCCCCAAACACCAACCAGATTCACGGAAATAAGGAGGGAACAGCAGGAAAAGGGGCCGTGACTGACGGACAGGCCATTAATCCATTTTTATAATTAAATTTATAAGGGGCTTGGACATCCCCAGCAGCACTGGAGGAAAGGATGGATGGATGGATGGATGGATCTGCAGCCAGGCAGGAACAAGCAGCTCCCACCAGGGAAATTGTTGTTTTGCAGCTTCCCAAATATTTAAAGGCAAATCCTTTGCCTCCCCCACCTTATTCCCATGACAAGAGCAGTGGATCCACAGCAATTCCCATCTCCCTCTAGGAGCACAGCACAACCTTCCCAGCCACTCATCCCCCAAATTCCCCCCACAACAGGCACCCCAGAGCACACGATCCCATCCAGCAGCATCCCAACACCCTGGCACACGGATCCAGCCCGGAGTATCCCCCCAGCACAGCCCAGATCCTGCTCACCGCTGCACCCACGGCGTTGTTTCCCAGGAAAATCGGTCCCAGGGTGCTCCGTGGGAGGTGTGGGAGCAGCTCTCGGGGCCAGGTGCGTTGTATTTAAGGTGTGGGATGGAGCAGGGATAATGAGGCAATCAATCCATTTTCCTCCCAGAGCCTCGGGCAGGTCTGCGCCGAGCCAAGCCCGGGGGCAGGACCTGGGGAAAGGCACTGGTGGTGCCATGGAGCAAGGAATTCCCACTGCCAGAACCAGGGAATTCACAGGGCCAGAACCAGGGAATTCACACTGCTAGAACCAGGGAATTCACACTGCCAGAACCAGGGAATTCAGACATCCAGAACCAGGGAATTCACA
>WEZZ01009814.1:66778-85980 GCA_013400585.1 Chloropsis cyanopogon | reverse complement strand
AAAAGAAAAAAGGGTGGGGGAAGAAAAAGGGAACTGAAAATCGGCTCATTCTGCAGAACTACCACGGAGAAAACGAAGCAGGCCAGCGAGTTCAGTTGGAAACTGTACAGGATTGAGGTCTGTATATATCTATATACATACATATAGAGATATGTATATATATCCATATATACCTATGTACAAGGCAATGGAACACGGGAATTTACAGGGACCTGAAATCAAAGGCGGCGCTCGCAGCTGACCAAGCTTCCCCCCCAAAGAGTTGCTGTTGGCAACAAAATAGATAAATTCAAATAAATTCATAGAAATTCAAATACATTTAAATAAATTCATAGAAATTCAATTAAATTCAAATAATTTAAAATAAATAAAGAGTGAAGAAAGGAGGAAGGGCTCAACCCAGGGCACTTGGGGAGCAGAGAGAGGCTCATGGCACCACCAGCACAGAGCCCTTCTCCTCACACAGCCAAAGAGGCCGAGTTCCAGGCACCAGCTCTTCCACAGAATCCTAAATTGGCACAGGGAGGGGTTGGATGGGGTGTTGGGAGGGAATTTTTCCTGGTGAGGGCAGGCACAGGTGCCCAGAGCAGCTGTGGCTGCCCCTGGATCCCTGGAATGCCCAAGGCCAGGCTGGACAGGGCTGGGAGCAGCCTGGGACAGTGGAAGTGTCCCTGCCCGTGGGGTTTGAGGTCCCTTCCACCCCAAACCATTCCAGAATTCCATGCTTTAGGAAAGGCTGAGCAGCTCCTCTGCCTCCAAGACATTCATTTCTGCCTCCCACCCACCCAAAATCTGCATCATCCCAGCTCCTGCAGGACTGGACAAAAGTCACGGGGGCAAACTCTGAGCTCGTCATTCCCAGAAATCGCCCGGTCAGGGCTCAGCGAGGATTTGGGAATTTGTGGGGAAAGGGAAGCAGAAGAAAAAGCCAGACCAGGGAATATCCTTTAGCAGCCAAAGGATGGCACGGAGCTTTGGGGACACCTCTTCCCTCTCCGGGAGAGCCCACACGACCCAGCCCCAAATGTGGTGTCCCCATCAGCATCAAAATGCTGGAAAAACCTGCGGGAGCAGCAAGTCAGGGAGCTCTGGGGAGAGCGGGGAGGGTGATGGGAGGATGAAGCAGCAGGGCTGGGCCAGGAGGGGTCACTGGGGCTGGGAGAGCCGCCCTGGGGCTGGGGGTGGCTCCCGCATCTGAAAGGCAGCGCTGAGCTAAGCCCAGCTCTGCCCAGCACGGCTGGAAATAGTCCTGGCTCTCTGCGGGCTCCCAGCTAAACCCAACCTCCGGATGGACCCTCTCCCCCTTCGCAGCTCCTATCAGAGGCTATTGTGGAGAGCTTCTCCTGCATTCCCTCCCTGCTGAAGCACTGGATATTTATAAACACCGCCAAAAAAAAAAAAATAAAAAAAAAATCCTTCACAGAGTCAAAAAAAACCCCAAACAACAACAACAACAAAAATAAGATTTGTTGGTTTGGTGAGTGGGGTTGTTTTTTTTTTTTAATAATGAAGACTTTAAAAATAAGAAGGAATGATGGAAATAGCGTGGCAGCCTGAACAACTGGGATGGAAGGGAAGGAGCTGCTCCTCAGAGCTCACTTGGGATAAATTCAGGACAGCTCTTTTTCCATCAATACCGCTGTGCTGTGCCTGTTTGTGGCTGAGACCCAACGATGAGGGGAGAGGGGAGGAAGACGGTGGGGAGCAGGGAGAGGTTGGCTGGAGGAATATTTAGTATCTTCCAGGTGCCCAAAACTCAGTAGAGAAAGGTGTGGCCAAGGGGGAACGAGACAGGACAAGGGCAATGGCTTTAACAGGAAAGAGGGCAGAGTTAAATGGGATATTGGGAAGGAATTGTTCCTTGGGAGGGTGGGGAGGGGCTGGGATGGAATTCCCAGAGCAGCTGTGGCTGCCCCTGGATCCCTGGCAGTGCCCAAGGCCAGGCTGGACAGGGCTTGGAGCAACCTGGGACAGTGGGAGGTGTCCCTGTCATGGCAGGGGGGATGGGATGAGCTTTAAGGTCCCTTCCCACCCAACCCATTCCATGGTTCTGTGGCCCAGTGAGGCCCTGACACCACGGGGGAACCAGCCCAACACCCAACACCCAACACCCACCAGCTCATTCTCCCCTGACTCCTGGCCCATAAAATCCACCAGGTCTCTGCCAGCAGCTGCGAGAGCCCACAGGGNGTGGGAGGTGTCCCTGTCATGGCAGGGGGGATGGGATGAGCTTTAAGGTCCCTTCCCACCCAACCCATTCCATGGTTCTGTGGCCCAGTGAGGCCCTGACACCACGGGGGAACCAGCCCAACACCCAACACCCATCACCCATCACCCACCACTTCATTCTCCCTCGACTCCTGGCCCATAAAATCCACCAGGTCTCTGCCAGCAGCTGCGAGAGCCCACAGGGGACACATCAAGGGGAGACTTCCCAGGCCAGGCGAGGACTGGGACACGGGGAGCAAACCCACAACGACCCCAGCACAGACCTTGTCCCTTCCACCACAAATCCACACAACACCCACCAGGCTCCAGCCCTGTGCCACCCCGGTGATGAGCACCACCCCTGGGGTCACCTCCTTCCTCCTTCCCCTCTGCCCTGCTCACGGGGGGTTCACCCCTGCCCAGAAACCCAACCAGGCAGCCAGCAGGACACCGGCCACTGTCCCTCTGGATGGGCTTTGGGGACCGGTGACACCTCCCCGTGCGCCCCCAGCACCCGACACCTCTGGGGAAGGGGATTGGTGCCTCCCCAGAGCCCGGGAGCTGCACAGGTGAAGGCATTGGTGAAAGCTCAGAGAGACTCCGAGGTTCTGGTGCAACGTCTGTGGCTCGTGTGCGGGCAGGGAGGGCTGGGAGGGGACAGGGACAGCCCAGGCCACGGCTGCTGCGGGCTGGGGTGAAGGCAGGGCGAGAGGGGGATGGGATGGGATGGGATGGGATGGGATGGGATGGGATGAAGGGATGAGCCCTAACTCAGGGACCCCAATTGCGCTGCTGGAGCAGGGAGCCGTTACCCCAAACCAGGGCTCAGCCTGCCCACCCCACTCAGCCTCAGCCCCAAAAGCCATCCTGCCCCATCCCAGCTCCATGCACTGCCTGCCATCCCAAAAGCACCAGCAGGAGACTCCTCCAGATCCTTCTGGGGGCTGGATCCAGCCCTCCCTGCTCCTGCCCGCCTTGGAATTTGCACACATGCACGTGTGGGGATTTTAATACCCCCACAATTAAAATCCCATCTCATCCCAGCTGCAATTAAGTTTCTAATCTTCATTTACTTATGCTAAAGCACTTCCAACAGCAGCGAGGAGGAGCTGGAGCAGCAGCCAGACAAACCAGGGCTGGTTGAGTTTGCAAAGCCTCGTCACGGCTCCAAATTAAAGCGAACTGAGACTACAATTGAATTATCCGGGATGGTTCCTGTCAAGCAATTATCCTCCATGAGAGCCTGGGAATGCAATTTGCTCTCATCTGACAGCTCATCTGAGGGGCTGGAGGGCCCATCCGAGCTGGGGGCAGAGGGAAATACCAGCACATGGAACTCAGGTGGCACCAGCAGCTCCCAGAGAGAATTTTGGGGGAAACTCTGGGATTTGGCTGCTGGGAGATGAGCACCTGGGGGAAATGGTTCTGGGCATGGCTGAGATGTCCCAGTGTGGGGCTGGGAGATGCTCTGTACAACCAGAGCCTGCCTGCACTCCCAGCTCTAGGAATGAGCCACGGGAGAGAGGATGGATCCCAATTCCAGCTGCCCTGCCGTGCCCAGCCCCAGAGCATCCCCAAACGCGGGGTTTGGGGAGCCAGGAGCAGGGCAGCGATGGGGAGAGCGAGGGGGCAGGGCTGCCTGAGGACAAACACCGGGAAAAGCGGATAAATTAACGGGAATGTGGAGACGTGCCCCGCTGGCAGGGAGACCCGCGGGGGGACACGTATGTGGCCGCGGCTGGGAGGGAGAGGAGCCACTTGTGAAAGGTCAGCGCTGCCCACGAGGGGCTGCGGGGGCAGCGGGACAGATGCATTTCCCCGCGGGGGGCAGCTAATGGCAGTGGCACTTCCCTGGCCCCGCAGGATCCGGGGATAAACTCATGAATCAGCGACATTCCCCCTTTTTTCATGACAAAACCGCGAAGAAATAAATAAAGGGAATTAANGGCCCATCCGAGCTGGGGGCAGAGGGAAATACCAGCACATGGAACTCAGGTGGCAACAGCAGCTCCCAGAGAGAATTTTGGGGGAAACTCTGGGATTTGGCTGCTGGGAGATGAGCACCTGGGGGAAATGGTTCTGGGCACGGCTGAGATGTCCCAGTGTGGGGCTGGGAGATGCTCTGTACAACCAGAGCCTGCCTGCACTCCCAGCTCTAGGAATGAGCCACGGGAGAGAGGATGGACCCCAATTCCAGCTGCCCTGCCGTGCCCAGCCCCAGAGCATCCCCAAACGCGGGGTTTGGGGAGTGAGGAGCAGAGCCAGGAGCAGGGCAGCGATGGGGAGAGCGAGGGGGCAGGGCTGCCTGAGGAAAAACACCGGGAAAAGCGGATAAATTAACGGGAATGTGGAGACGTGCCCCGCTGGCAGGGAGACCCGCGGGGGGACACGTATGTGGCCGCGGCTGGGAGGGAGAGGAGCCACTTGTGAAAGGTCAGCGCTGCCCACGAGGGGCTGCGGGGGCAGCGGGACAGATGCATTTCCCCGCGGGGGGCAGCTAATGGCAGTGGCACTTCCCTGGCCCCGCAGGATCCGGGGATAAACTCATGAATCAGCGACATTCCCCCTTTTTTCATGACAAAACCGCGAAGAAATAAATAAAGGGAATTAAATAAACCCACGGAGAACCGAGAACAAGCCCTCCCCAGCCGAGCATCGTGGCGAGCGCTGGATCGGGATCAGAGGAGCCCTGGGGATGAAGTGAAGTCATTGTCCTGCGGGTCACGCCTGCTCGGTGGGGGACTGTCCCCAGAGCCACCGCCCGTGCGCGGAGAGCCGCCCGCTGTCCCCATCCCACCGCAGCCGGGCGCTCCCGGGGCTGCTCCGGCTCCTCCCGCCCGCGCCGAGAGCATTCCCGGGATGATGAAACGCTGCGGGGGAAGAGTTCCGTTCCCGGCCCGCTGTCGGCCCCGCTGCTCCTCCGTAGCGCAGGGTGGGAAGCGGAGAGGAAGAGGAGACCCGCTGGGGGAGGAAGGCACCGTCCCAAAACTCCTCCCGTCACAGCCTGGAAGGGACACAAGGAGCGGAGTCAGCACCGGGCGCCTCCTCCCGTGGAAACGCGGGGGGTTTGCAGGGAAGATATTCGGGAAAAAAACCCTCCTGAAACAGCTCTGCCACGGAGCTGCTCCCAAAAGCGGCGCCAGGGGAAGCCGGGAACTCCTGCACCTCCCCGCCATCCCTGCCCGGCTCCCGGAGCATCATCCCGAGGGGAAAGGGCTCCCTGGGTCCCTCCATCCCATCCCATCCCTGTGCATCCAGGATCCCGCGGGGGCCTGTGCCCCGCTCCCTCGGATCCAGGGATGGCAGAGCCCGGGGGTGCCACAGCCGGCATTCCTGGACCCAACAGGACCTAACAGGAACCTTCCAGGACCTAACGGGAACAGCAGCCAGAGCCGAGTCCCTGTGGAAGGAATCAGCTCCCGTGGAAAGCTGAGCTGGAACATCCTGATTAGCAAAAGACTGGGCCGGTAATTAACAGGGAGCTGCGGGGCAGCCGCAGCCCAGGGCAGGCAGAGCGTGGCTCAGCGATTGGAAAAACATTCCCAAAGCCAGCGGAGCAATTCCGCAGCTGCCTCGGGGCCCGGCATCCTCCAGCATTCCCTGCCCGGCTGCCGGAGCCGCCCTGGTGCCTGCTCGGAGCGTGGCTTGGGAATGAGCTCCCCTCCCGATCGACACCTCCCGCTGCCGGTGGTTCGGGGGCCGCCCGGCCGCGGGCTCTGCGCTGCTGCCGGCAGCCCCAGGGACAGGGAGCGGCACGGGGGACATCCCAGACACTCTCGGGGCCGCCCAGATAAGGAAGAAAGGCAGTTTGTGACCAGCAGCAGGAGAAATCGGCATCTCCGACCCTCTGTAAGGACCAAGAGAGATCCCTGGAGCCCCCAAAATGTCCTCACTTCTCTCCCTGAGCTGACAGCTCCTTCCCCCCATCCATTCCCATTTCCAGCCTCCGGGGATGCACGCTGGGAGCAGGAAAAATCCCCCCCGTGAATGCCACCCCCGCACGGGCGAGATTTTGGTTCTATTTGTCACAATATGACAAATTCCAGGGAGGAAAATGAGTTTCTAAGTGATTGCTCTGCATTTTGCCTGCTGTTCCCAATAGGGCAGATTCCGAAACCCCAACTGGAGACCCACTGACGCCGTTTCCCGGAGCACAGGGATGTGACTAAGCCAAAGCAATGGGCCAGAGCAGGATTTGGCCACGGGAGAAGAAGGGATCAGGCTGGAATCTGAGGGTCTGGGAGGGGTCCCTGGGCAGGGCATTCCCCCTGGAATAGGGGAGGATAGGCAGGGATGGGGACTCACTCTGCCGACTTCCAGAAGTGCCCCGGGTGGGAAAGGCGGCGGTTGCGCTTTGGCAGTTTCTCCAGCATGTCCATCAGCTTGGTGAAGGTGGGTCTCTCCTCCTGCTCGTAGGCCCAGCAGAACAGGAGGATGTCCTGGAGCCACAGGGAGAGCACGTGAGGAAACACAGCCAGGCCCTCCCACACCACAACCCTCAACCCCAACGGCCACAAGGAGCCCTCTCCATCTCCACATCCTTGGGAAGGGCTGGGATGGAGGGGACATGTCCATCCCATCAGGAGACACTTCCATCACTGAATTCTCTGGAAGGGCTGGGATGGACGGGATGTGTCCATCCCATGAAGATTTGTCTCCATCACTGGATTCTTGTTAAGGATCAGGATGGGGGGAGGGAATGTGTCCATCCCATGAGAAGCCATCTCCATCACTGGATTTTTGGGAAAGGCTGGGATGGAGGGGATGTGCCCAACCCATGAGAAGCCATCTCCATCATTGGATCCTTGTGAAGGGTTGAGATGAGGGATGTATCCATCCTATGAGGAGCCACCTCCATCACTGGATTCTTGGGAAGGGCTGGGATGGATGGACCGTGCCCAACCCATGAGGATCCCACTTGCATCCCCACACCCTCACAAAAGGCTGGGATGAAGCGGGGTGTCCATCCCATGAGCACCATCTCCATCCCCACATCCTTGGGAAGGGCTGGAGCCAAGGGAACGTTCAAGCTGAGCACAGCAGCAGGACCAAGCCTGGCTGGATGGGATTGGCAGATCCAGAGGGTTTTCCCAAGGGCCCCACCAGCCATGTCCCAGTCCAGGCACACCCAGAGGGCCCCACAGCACCTACCGAGATCTCCTTGCCCATCCCGATCTGGCTGAGGTTGGGCTTCATCCCTCTCCCCACCTGCCAGATGATCGCCTCCGCTGGCTGCGTCTTGAAGGGCCACTCCCGGGCGTGCAGCTCGTACCAGATGGTGCTGGGGGGAGACACTGGGAATTAGGGACGGAGCAGCCACGAGGGATTCAGGATGGGGAGGTGTCCGGCCACTGCACCCACGTCCAACGCCTCTCCCTGCTCCAGAGCCACCTCATCCAGGAGATGCTCCATCCCAGGTGACACCAGAGGTGCTCAGCCCTCCACACAGAGGTGTCACCTCTCCCGTTTTCCTGGAGCGAGCCCTGATTCCCGCCAGGGGAGATCCCAGCTGTGGGAAGGAGGACAGAGGCTGATGGAGCCATCCTGGGACATCAAGTGGGAATGTCCCACCTGGATGCAACAGCACTGCCCGTGAGCAGCTGAAGAGAGGATGGTGGGGATCCAGCTGCCGCTCCAGCAGAATTCCGGGAAGGGATGAGCCCAAGAATTCACTTTCACTCCAGCTTTTCCCTTTTTCTCCTCCTAAAACCTCTCCAAGCTCCAAAAATCCATCCAAGCCGTGTCATGAACCATCCCAGGTGTCCTCACCAGGTGATGGCCACGTGAAGCCCCGGCCATCTGCTCCTGCTCTCATGGCTAAGCCAAGCCCTCTTTTCCGTGAGGAATCCCAAATCCAAGGGAATATCCCAAAACAAGGGATATTCCATCATCGATGGAACTGCTGGGCACCCCTGTGGTTTTCCGCCCCCGCTACTGCCTGGAAGATTTGCATCATCATTTTCTGGCACCCGGAGCCTGGATGAGCCTGGATTCCCACAATGCCAGCCCCATTTCCAAGGAAAATTCCCTGGACCTGCTTTTCCCTCCCAGGGATGCCCTCGTGACCACTTAAAGTATCAAACCCCAGGGTTAAAATGACACCAGGGTGAGAAAAAATCTGTCTGATAAACAAAAGATTCCTCCCGGTTAGGGAAGCTCCCTGATTCTGGGAATTGGAATTTTTCTAATTTTGCGCAGTTTGGCCGGAAATCTCAAAAAAAAAAAAAAATTTAAAAAATTGGATAATGGGAGAATTATGTGGGTGCAGAGGAATGGGGGGCTTGGAGAGGGGCAGATCCTGTGGGCACAGGATAAAATCCTCAGGGGGAGCATCCAAGCACTCTCAGATTGGATTTAACACATCCAAGGCGTTAATTCCCATTTCTCACTGGGCGTTTTTGTCACTTTTAAAAGACCTTTTCCTCTTGCTGTCCCTGATCCCCAAACCCCTGGAGGGAAGCGACCCCTCCGGATCATCCCTGAGCCTCCCGGGCTCGATGGAGGGCAGCAGAAACAAGAAAGAGGGAAAACGTGGGGAAACCTTTTCATCTTTTCAGGAAATTCACGCTTTCCATAAGGGCAGAGCTCACACTTGAGGAAAAAAAAGGAAAATTACGTCTCCCCACCCACTCTCACTTAGTTGGATGCGATCCTTTAATTACCTCTTTATTTCTGTGCTGAAGTTGTACCTCAGGGAGGGCAAGAAAAAAAAGAGCCAGACCATTCCAGCAGTAATTACTGCGGGTTTGATGGGAATATTGCCTTGGCTAACGGGCCCACGCTCCCTAATCCCACAGCCTTCGAGGTATCCATGAGAAAATTAATCCTCTGGGTAAAACCTGCGTCCGTTCAGGAAAGGTTTAGCGGGGTGGAATTGGCTCGTGCCCTCAGGGAGGTTTGTGGGCAGAAGAAGGGCAGGAGGAATGAACTGGTTTGCTGAGGAAAACTCAGGAATTCTCATTTTCTTGGCTTTTGGCAACTGCTCATAGAGCTGGCACCACCATCAGCCCCCTGCAGCGGCTGGAGGGGGACACTGGGGTGTCCAGGGGCTCCAGAGCTGTGTCCCCAACCTTTGGCATCCCCATCCATCATCCAAGCACCTTCTCATCAGTTCCTACCCCAGGAGGGTGCAGGGGAGAGATGGTGGCAGGCTGGCATTCCCAGGATACTCTGGATCCCATTGCTGAGCACCACTCTGGTCCAAAACAGGAGGATTTGGTAATTTGGGGAGAATTGGGCAGTCCAGGGGCTCCCAGAGCTGTGCTCCCACCCCAGCCCCCTGCACCCCCAGGCTGACATCCTCAGGATACTCTGGATCCCATTACCCAGAGCCAGCCTGGCCTAAACAGGGGGATTCGGTGATTTAGGGATGGCTTCACTCAAAATTCCTCAAAGCAGGAAGGTTCTCCCAACCCAGCGGTGGGAATTCCATCTGGCAGCATCCCCTTGGATTTCACAGAATTCACAGAATCACTGGGTTGGAAGAGACCTTCAAGATCATCGAGTCCAACCCAGCCCCAACACCTCAACTAAACCCTGGCACTGAGTGTCACATCCAGTCTGTTTTAAACACATCCAGGGATGGTGACTCCACCACCTCCCTGGGCAGCCATTCCAGAAATTTCTCACTCTTTCCATGAAAACCATTTCCCTGATATCCAACCTGTATTTCCCTGTGTGCTCTGGTTCTGTCAGTGCTGCTGCAGGCAGAGCCCAGCCCCAGCTGCCCCCAGGCCCCTCTCAGGAGCTGCAGGGAGCGCTGAGGGCACCCCTGGGTCTCCTTTTCTCCAGGACAAACACCCCCAGCTCCCTCAGTTGTTCCTCACAGCGTTTGTGTTCCCAGCCCCTCTCCAGCCTCGGTGCCTCCTCTGGACACCCTCAAAGTCCTTCCCAAACTGAGGGGCCAGAACTGGACGCAGCCCTGGAGGGGCCAGCACAGGGGCACAGTGACCCCTGCTCCTGCTGGCCACACCGTTCCTGCAGGGGCCACGCCAGCAGTGCCCTCACCCCTCCTGTGCCCAGAGCAGCTCCCACCCCCCAGCCACGCCAGATCCCTGCTCCCATCCCGGTGCCCCCGGACTCACCCCAGAGCAAAGACATCCGAGTGCTTGGAGAAGGGCAGCTTGTCCTCCTCGGTGTCCGGAGAGAGCTGCCGGATGATCTCGGGGGCCAGGTGGCACAGCCAGCCGTTCTGGATGCGCAGCTTGTTCTCCCTCCTGCCGGGACACGGAGCCGGAGCCGTGGGCACCCGGGGCATGGCACCACCACCCCCAGCTCCCCACCCTCCCCTCAGGGAGTTAAGCCTGGTTTTCCCCTCCTCATCCTTGCAAAGTCAGGCTTTAATCCTGCTCTGGCAATGCTGGCACAGCTGTCCCTGCCAGGCAGCAGGACAAAATTGGATGGTGGCTCCTGCTGGGACATGGAGCTGGAGCTGTGGGTACCCTGGGGCACAGCACCAGCACACCCCAGCTTCCCACCCTCCTCTCAGGGAGTTAAGCCTGGCTTTTTCCACCTCATCCTTGCAAAGTCAGGTTTTAACCCTGCTCCGGAATGCTGGCACAGCTGTCCCTGCCAGGCACCAGGACAAAACTGGGGCACAGGATGGTGGTTCCTGCCAGGACATGGAGCTGAAGCTGTGGGTACCCGGGGCACAGCACCACCACATCCCCAGCCAGCAGCTTCCCACCCTCGTCTCAAGGTTTTTAAGCCTGGTTTTTTCCACCTCATCCTTGCAAAGTCAGGTTTTAACCCTGCTCTGGAATGCTGGCACAGCTGTCCCCACCAGGCAGCAGGACAGGATTGGATGGTGGTTCCTGCCAGGATGTGGAGCTGGAGCTGTGGGTACCCCGGGGCACAGCACCACCACATCCCCAGTGAGCACCCCCCAGCTCCCCACCCTCTTCCCAAGGTTTTCAAGCCTGGCTTTTCCCACCCCATCCTTGCGAAGTCAGGATTTAACCCTGCTCTGAGGAATGTCCCTGCCAGACAGCAGGACAAAACTGGGGCACAGGATGGTGCTTCAGGGGAGCTTTGGCTCTTCCAGGCTGGTGAATGGGATTTAGGGTCTGCTGGGGCTCCTGCTGTGCCCTGTGCACCCAAAGCCCCCAAAGGATCCAGGGGTGAAGTGGGGATGGATTCCCCCAGCGGCCCCACTGTGGCTGGAGCAGGAGGTTGGACTGGGGATCACCCAGTGCCTCTGCCCACAAACCCATCCTGAAGTTACAGCCTGGCAATTGGTGTTTTCAGGTGTTTGGCCCCAAAACAGCCCCTCCAAGTCCAAACCTCCAATGGCACCTCCCATGGGAGCAGCCTGGCTTTGTAACAACCCCTCATTTCACCTCATCTGTCCTTCCTCCACCTCCCCAGGCTCCCCCTGCTCGGGATAAACACGTCAGAATCCTTTGGCCAGCGGCTGGGGATGACATTGGTGACTTCTCCATCCTCTACATCCTCCAGCAGGCACCTGGGATACGCTGCTGGCTTCAAAATCCCTGGATCATCAGCGGTGGTGACACCTGAGGTAGTTCCCTCGAGTGTCTGAGCCCAGGTCCAGCAGCAGGAGGGAACAAACCTGTCCCACCTCACGCTGGGCTGGAGGAGGAGCCCGCTGGTCCTGCCAGGAATTTCTCCCTGTTTGTTCCTGCTTGGAACCCACCCAAAGATGGGGATGAACAGGGATGGCTGTGGGGTCATCTGTCCTCCTCAATGTCAGCCTGGGGCCAAAATCCCGTGGGACATCATCCAGGGAGGGGTTCCCCCTCACAGCTGGCTCACAATCCCAAAACGGCACAACCTGGATCTGCTGAGCCATCCCCGCTCCCAGTGACAGGTCTGGCAGTGGCCAGAGGCACCCCCTCCCCGGCGAGGGACGCTGCCACTCCCGGGCATGGCTGATGGAGCCTCCTTGTCCCCGCTGGGTGTCCACGGCTCCTCTCCACTCCACCTGCGGGATCCCCGCCGCAATCAGCGGCTCCGGCACTCTGGCACTGAGGGGAGGCTGTCAGCGCCCAGCCACCTCCCCCCGCCCGCCAGCTCTTAATTACAAACCAGCGTTAAGCACCTGGGCAATTAAGAAGGTTTGGGCTCGCTCGTCCTTCCCCGCGGCCGCCTCTCCCGCCCGGGATGCAGCGGGCAGCGCTTGGATCTGCTCCAGCACCTCAGCAGGGCTGGGTTTGCTCCTGGGGCTTTTATTTCTGCTCGCTGGCTTTTATTTCTGCTCGCTGGCTTTTATTTCAGCCCTGGCTCGGGGCTGTGACATTCCTCAAGCAGCCTCGGGATGCTCCAGGGGCTGGATCGGGATGCACAGCTCAACCCTGGCAAAGCTTCTGTGGGTTATGGAGGGCTGGGCTTTAATGGGATCCCAGAAGTGGCTCAATTACAGCAATTTCAGGGTTTATGACCAAAGTTTACCCGACTTCACAACCACACCCAGCTGGGCATCTTCTGAGCCACCCCCAGGGCAAAAGCAGGAGCAGAAGAGCTCCTCAGACTCTTCAAGACCCACCTCATGCTTCTCCCAATTCCAGAGCAGCCCCACCAAGCCCAAGAATATCTAAATAAAGGAGGAATAAATCTGATCTCAGCAGGATGTCACCCAATCTCAGCAGGAAGTGTTTTAACCCCAGTGAAGCCAGCTGAAGAAATGTCACCATCCTTAACCTGACCTCCAAAAATTTGCTTCCTTCCCAAAAGATGTTTTTCCAAGCCTCCAAGGACCCAAAATTGGAATTTATCTCCTGTCTTCATCTGAGAGACACCAAAACCAGCAAAAACCCACCCTGAAAAGGGGAGATCAGACCTGCAGACACTTCCTGTTCCAAAATTCACAGTGGCCGTGGATCCCCTGCTCTTCTCTCAGCTCTCCTCCAGCAGAAAACATGTGCTACCAGCAGCCCAGGGCACCAATTTTCTCATTTTCTCCATTTTCCCAGCAAAACCCTGCTCCAGCCTTGCTTTCCTGGCCATCCTTCCTCTCCTGAGTCATCTCCTGGATTCTGACCCCACAAGGCACATCCCAATCTTGGCCACACATCAGCCACCTCATCAGGAACCCCATTCCCCCATTTCTCATTCCATCTCTGGAGCATCCCTGACCTTCACAGCAAAACTTGGGAGGTTTTGCCCAAATCCTCATTCCCTGATGAAATGAGCTGTCCCTTCCTCCTGGCAGGCCCTGAATCCCAAACCCCCTGCCCAGCTGCCAAACCAGAGGCAAATCCCACTTTGCCACGGCGGGAGATCCTTATTTCCTGGCTTTCCAAAGTTTTTGGCCAAGTCTGTGCTGAAATCCATTGATATTCATCCAGGGAGAGGGAAAATCTGGGAGTGCACAGTGTGGGATGGAGAGAGGTGGCTGCTGCTGTTTCCTCTAATCCTCTGAACTCATCACTGGGAAACTGGGGGAAAAATCCCTCATTTCCAAAGTGCTTTTTATCTCCTGAGCATCTTTGCCATGGAAATGGAAGGATCAGGAGAAAACTGCCCAAGCTTGGGCTGTGCTGCTCCCGGCAAAAAAGGGTTTAGAGGGAGATCCAACACAAAGGATGTAGTGGGAAAGGTGGGAAAAGTCAGCTACGTTCTTATTCCCCACTTGAAAAAAAAAAGGAAAATATCATCTTTGTTCTTCCTTCCCCACTTCTGTTTCCTTTTTCTACCCCAGCTTTGTTTTTCCTCCTTTCCACAGCTGCTGGAACTCTTTTCCCTGCCATTCTTGCAGCTGGAAAACCTCCCAAAGCATCAGGAAAAGAAATTTAATATGGAACATTTACCAAAACCTTCAGATTTAAACCCTCCGAGACCCCAAAATGTCACAATGTTGTGAAAGTCCCAAACTTGGCTCTCATTTTCCATGTCTTGCTCCATGCCCAGCACAGACACCACGGCCAGATGTCTGTGATTCCCAAAATGTCACTGGAATGGGGACAGCACAGGGATGGCATCACTCAATCCAGGCAGGAGATGAAGCAGATGCCAGGGAATTATAACGATGGAAAGGGAAAAGCCAAGGAATGAACCAGCCCTGCTGCCACAGGAGCAGCTCCTGGGTGGCTGCAGGGTGGTTTGGCCAGGGAGATGATGCATCCCATGGGAAGAGGTTGGTCCAAGGGGCACAATCTGCCTCTCTGAACCAAAATTCCAGAGGCTCACACACGGCATCGTGTTCCCTCCTACGGATCAAAACCAGCTCCCATCAAACAGAGCAGCCCCACCACACACAGAGCCCTCTTGAACTGCTGTCTGCCAAGGCTGGGGACACTAAAAATCACTTGGAGAGGGATTTTTTGGGATCTTTCCCCAAGTCCCCAGCTTTAGGGCACGGGGAGGAGCTCCGGTATGTCCACGCCCTCCTACCTGCCCGCCTGGAGAACCCCGGAGATGCTGAAGAGCCCGAAGTCGGTGATCACCACCTTCCCGTTGTCGTAGAAGACATTCTTGGACTTGAGGTCCTTGTGGAGGATGCCCTTGGCATGCAGGTATCCCATTCCCTGGGATGGAACAGAGAGAGGAACACACCCCGAGTTACAAACGGACAGGATAACGCCAGAGCGGCGGCATTCCCGTGGAATGGTGGGAGCATCCCTGAGCCACCACGGCACACCCTAGCTGGACCACTGATGGGTTATTTTTGAGTTAGGTCTTATGAGTTTGAAGGGGGCTTATTATACTTGAGATAGTTCAATTATTTGAAATGGTATAAAAATAGCAGGATGGTTTTTGTGGTAGTGTTGGAAACAGAAAAATGTTTAATAAAAGGTAAAATAATAAAACTTTTATAGAGAAAACTTGAGTTAGGTGTAAGAGGTTCTTGTTTTTGTTAAAACACTCCACAAGGGTAATTAGTTCTTTTCTTTTTTTAGTGGATTGTTTAGGTGGGACTTTTTGGTTTTGGCCTCATTGGCCAGTCTCAGGTCTGAGGTGAAGTCTCAAAGCTCTTATGAGGTGTCTCTGTCCCAAATTTGGGAGAGAAACTTCTGGGCTTTTACCTTTTTGAGTAGACAAAGAACAACCCGGTCACCCTGTGAGCAGGGACACATCCCTACAGAGCCCGTCCCCAAAGGGCCCTGCAGGAAGGGAAGGTGGCTGGAGGGGTCCCTGGTCGGGGATGGGCTCCTGGAGGGAGACGGGATTGCGGAGTGGGTGTCCCAGCTGCCGCGGCGCCCACTCATCTTCCTGATTTATTGATTCCTCTGGAAAAATTAGCGGCAAACCCGGCCGGCAGCCGCTTCCCTGGAATCCTCCGCTGGGAAATGGATGGTGATGATCCTCCCGCCTCCGTTTTTTGGGGGCTGGGAGAGGAGGGTAATAACTCACCGCTCCCCATCGCCCTGGCGGAGCCATCGGCGCTTCCGACGGCCCCATCCGCCTGGAAACGGGCTCCTCGCAGGAGTCCTGCCTTAATTCCTTCCCCCCAGGAAAAACTGCTCGGCGGTTAATTAAAATTAGTGCTAATGAGGCACAGAAAGGCCATGGGTGGGAAATCCAAACTCTCCTGTTTAGAGTCGGCAAATCAAGCAGACTGCCGGCAGCTCCGTGTGGCGGATGTTCAGCTCCGCGGGATAATTCTGGGAATGGGGAGGGGGATAAAACACATTTATCCCAACTTCAGCAGGCATTTTCGTGCTGTCCCACTTTTCACTTTCCTAAGCAGACTCCGGGAAAACTTGATCTGCAGGATGCTGCTGAAGGATCGATGCCCAACAGGCCAGCAAACTGTTGCTGTAGAGGCAATATTGGTTGTCTGGCACTGGAAAAGGGGGATTTATTAACTGGAATTCCATGGGAATCCATCCATCCTGAGTCTCATCTTTTCATCTATCATCATTAACCATGCAGCCTGTGCGAGAAGAATTTATTTTTAAGCTGGCGGCTGATGTGGAGCCAGAAGCCCAATCCAAATTCCACCATCTGGAAAAAGTGGGAAAACAAATGGAAAAACATCCCAACCCAGCAAGATATGGGAGTTTCACTGCGCCCCATGGGGAGCAAATCCTACAGAGCTTCTGCCATGGGATGCTGGAGGAAGGAAAGGATTTGGGGCTGGATGCCAGGCCCATTTCAGGCATTGGGATTAATTACGGGTCTCCAGTTCCCAGCACATGAAATAATCATGAGGTTTAAAAATCGGCTTTCAAATGTCACTGTCACCTCCAGAAAGTGCCAGGGTGGAGCAAGGAGCAACATTCCAATGTTTCCCTGCCACGGGAATGCTCTGCAGCCCCTTCCCATTGTTTGACGGTGATGGGATCCCAGAGCAACATCAGCACCTTGATCCCATATCCAACGGGGAGCTCATCTCCATGGAATCACCAAACACAGCCCGGCCTCTGCTGAAGGAATTTCTCCATGCAAACCCAAATCCCTCACCTCGCTCTGTGCAGATCCCACTGCAAATTCCAGCCCTGCCACCTCAGCCCCTGGGATGATCCGTGAGGAAACACGCGGGGCCCGGTAATGCCTTAATTTGCTCGGCTGTGTGAAAGGCCAGCTCCCTCTGCCGGCACCGCTCCCGGGATAAATCCTCCTGCCCCTCCCTCGGGATAACCTTGCACCCACTAATCCAACGAGCTGAGCAGCTCTCCCGTCACATTCCAGCGCTCAAAGGATGAAATCAAACAACTGCTGTGGCTGCACGGCAGATCCAAAGCCTCTGGACAGTGCAGCTCCGAGCCCACCCAAACCAAGGTGCTGGGATTTTCCTTCACTTCCCAACACCCGTCAGTTCCAAGTCCCCCAAAACATCTGCTGGAGATTGGTGGGGAAAGATGGGAAGGCTGGGAAGCTGCTCCTCAGCAGGGATGAGCCACGTGGCTGGGCATGGCACTGGGGCAGGGCTGGACTTCTCCAGGAATTCCCTTTGGAGCCTTTGGAGCTCTGCTAATTCCTCCAGGGATCTGGGGTGGATACAAAGTCCCTCTGCCTCTCAACACCACAGAGTTGGAAGTTTCCAACCTGTTCCTAACAGGCAGCAGCTGCAGAAAACAAAGATCTCTCAGCCTCATCCTCGAAACCCACACGGAGCAATGAACCCACGCAGGGAAAGGGGCTGAACGGAGCTGTCATTCCCGCTGGGAACATCTGGAAGGCAAAAGCCCTGAGCACAAAAAGAAGGAAAAATACAAGGCTAAACTGTGATGCTTCAAATGTTTGCTCAGCAGGAAAAATCCGTGTCTAAAAGGTGGAAAACATGGATCAGAAGTAGGAATTAAGAAGGGAGAGGCTCTGGGCTGCCTCAGGCACCCCCAGCTCAGGCCACAGCTCCAAGGTGGCTAAAGGTTCAGGCTGTGCTCAACTCTCAGCTCCTGCCTGGAGAGTCCAGGACAATTGAAGGAATTTAAACTTTAAAGTTAAAACTGGGTCTAAATAAACACAAAATAGGCAATTTAATAAGATACAGCCTAAGCACCATCCAGGGAAAAGGCACCGTCCAGGAAATGCTGCTGAACATATTCTGCTTTTAACCTGGGTTTGAATATTTAAGGGGGGCTAAGATCTCCCAGAAAAGCTGATTTTCTGTTGTTTTCCCACAGTTAAAGGTGGGATCAGCCCCAGGTTTGGCCTCCAGGGTGGAAGTGTTGGCTGACCTTGAGCAGGGCACAGGGGCACTGTCACAGCTCCCATGGCAGAGCATGTGCCAAATATTTTTGGGGATAAATATGTTTGGAATCACAGCACAACCCCGTCTGGCAGACAGCTCAACACCTCAGAGCTGCTGCTGACATCCCATGGGAAGCTGTGAGGGCTCAGGACCCAAATTTCCATTGTGCCATGGGAGGATCCTCCCTGGGATTCTTTATAGGATCACGTCTGAAATGTGGAAGATGCACTTGGAGTCATCTCTGGGAAAGGAAAAGCATTTTTAGCTCTGGAAAAGGTATGTGAGCTTGGCCTTGTGGCACCAGGGCATGGATTTCTCCAGGAGCCTCAGCCCTGGGAATGTTTTCTGGGAATACTGGGAATGCTGGCAGTGTCCAAGGCCAGGCTGGACAGGGCTTGGAGCAGCCTGGGATAGTGGAAGGTGTCCCTGCCCATGGCAGGGGGTGGAACAAGTTTTAAGCTCCCTTCTAACACAAACCATTCTTGTATTCCATGATTATTACAGTTTTTTCCAAGAGGAGAGGAATATCCCACCAGGAACTCCCTCACAGCAGCAATGCTGGATTTAAACACCTGAAATTCCAGTGGGGAAGAGGAGCAGTGGCCAGGCTGAGCCCCAGGCATGGGGAGCCCACGGAAGCCACATGAGAGAGGTCAAAGAGACCTGGAGTTTAAAACCAAGGAGTTCAATCCTGCCCAGAATCCTTGGCTGCTCCTCTCCCCCTCCCCAGAATGACCAGCCTGGGCTCTTGGCTGGGTTTTTGCTGGATCCAGACCCACCAGACCATACCTTCACAATTTCTTGTGCTATCTGCCTCGTCTTGTTGACATCCAGGACAATTTTGGCGTCCCTCACCACGGAGTAGAGAGTCCGTCCTTTGCACAGGCTGGAAGAACAGGAAAAGGGAAGGAGAAGTTACAAACCCTCCAGCAGAAACAGCCCCAGATTATAAAGCAGGGAACTGGAAACAATCACAGGATTTTGGCCACATTTTGGCCTCCTGGCTCGAGGCGGATTGAAGATTCCTCAGGGAGCTGGGGCTCTCCCAGTTTGGCACTGGGAGGGAGCTCTCACTGCTCCTGCACCGTGGTGCCACAAGGGACAACCTGGGCTGGCTCCTGGCTTTTCCCTGTGTCCCAGCCCGGAGCAAACCACCTGGTCCTGCTGCCCCCGAGTTCTTGTGCAGAACTGGCCGTGGCTCCCTCCCCCTCCTTCCTCGGGATACAAAGCTCACAGACGTAAAATGAGTCAAAAGAGGAAAAACAGGGAGGGAAAAAAATCCCCCAACCCAACCCCATGCACTGTACAATGTCCTCCAATTTTCCTTCTCGTACCAATTACAGTAAAATCTATTTACAGAGCCTTAATTACCAAAGGCAGCTGGATGGGGGGGGGGGGG
>WEZZ01009814.1:48723-66757 GCA_013400585.1 Chloropsis cyanopogon | reverse complement strand
GGGGGGAGATGGATATAAACCAATTAAAAATGTATTGACATTTGAATATCATAATGGAGGACGTGGGTGGCTGCTGCCTCGACTCCCGCCCACAAAAAAGAGATTTTTTTTTTGCTTTTCTCTATCCGCCCACACTCATTCCAGACAACTTTGGAAAGATGAGACTGGATACCTGTGCCTGGGAAATACAACACCCAACACACAGCTTGTTAAAGAGATTTGGTGACTGCAGATGTTGATTTGATTTTGTTCTGATTAACAAATTAAAAGTTCTGGGGTTTCATTCTGCTGCTCTCCCCCAGCTCAGCTCCACTGCTTTCCCCTCGCCCAGTCCCTCCTGCCCTGGGAATTCCAGCATGTACTGGTTTGGATTCAACCCCTGGGAGAGGTTTTGTCCTTTTTGGGTGAAAATAATCACAGAATCATAAAAGAGAATCACAGAATGGTTTGGGTTGGAAGGGGCTTTAAGGACCATATAATTCCAGCACTCTGCCATGGGCAGGGACACCTTGGATGGGGCTTGGAGCAACCCGGGATAATGAAAGTGTCCCTGGCCATGGCAGAGGGTGGAATGGGATGAGCTTTAAGGTCCCTTCCCACCCAAACTGTTCCATGAGTCCATGAAACCCAGAAGAGCCCCAAACTCCAGAAGCTCACAAAGGATCCTCCTGCTCCTAAGCCAGAAGCTCCATGGGCAGAGAGCAGAATTTTCAGGACAAGCAGTGAAACAGGAACAGGATCAATCCCACATCCCACGGGTTTTGGAAAGAGAACAGCACCCTTCCAAATATTTCCTCACTGGGAGAGTTAGGAATTGTCCTGCTGGACACAAGTGAGCTGCAGTGGGGATTTAGGGCAGCAAGCGTCTCCTCAGGGATGGTTCTCCTTGCTCAGGTGTCCCAGCACCTCCCTGAGCTTCCCAGCTGGATTTAGCCCCGAGGCAGCTGCGATACGAACACGCTCCCTCTGAACCATCTTCCCATCTCCTGCAACGCTTGGACTGCAGTCAAATGAGAATTTGCTGCAGATTAGGATCCGAGCACTTGGAAATCACTGATAAAATCCTTGGGTTTCTGTAACCGGAACGAATCAAACCGTGCAGAACAACGACAGACACGAATTGTCCTTACGCCACCTGTATTTTTCCACACTAATTTGCTACATAAACCCACCAAGCTTTAAGGTCTGCCACACAACAGCCTTTTCCCAGCTCCATGACCTGCCTGCACACACAGGAGTTCCCCCAGCCCTTCCCAACCCCTGGAAAACACGTTTTCTCCCAGAGAAAACTATTCTACAGGCAGCTGCCTGTGATCTGAATTGGTCACAAATCGGGAATGCAATGAGTGGATTAGCGCTGGACCGGGGCTGGATTCCAGCCCTACAGTGAGTTAAGATCAGCTGTTTTCCTGGGACAGGGTTGTTTAGAGGAAAATCCTCACATTTCTGCCTATCTGAACTGCTGAGATAACCCCAAGAGCAGAGCTTGCAGCCCTTTGCTGGTGAGATTCCCATCTTTCCACTTCATTTACAGGATTTCCAAATGCTTCCCAGCGGATGGAGCCGCTGCAGGAGAACAGCCAGACGTGGGCTGGTGGCACCAGGACATGTCCCTGTCACCTCTGCTCCTCAGATCCTGGCAGAGCCATCAAAGCAGCCCAGGTGCTTGTCCCCTCCCCTCGATGAATGATGGCTCCGAACGAATTCAGCACCGGCACATCCGACTTTTCTCGCTGGATAAGGAGCTGCCAACACGGAGACAAAGCCCGGTTGATACCTTTTATGCAGCACCTGAGCCCATTCAGCCACCACCTGCAGAACCTTTTCATGGCACAGCTCAACAATTCCGCCTCTCCTCGTTCCTCAATCGCTCCCCATTCGGGCAGGACAAAGAGCGGCGCCCGGGGCACGCTCGGAGTCTTCTGCCTTTCCACTTGGAGAGGTCCCTGCCGAGCCTGGCTTTGAGGGACACGGCTGTGGATGACAAGGCCACAAAATGCCTACGCTCGATGCCAAAAACAAGGCAGATAATTTGCATCTTCAGATGGATCCCGGGTTATTCAGCGCTGAAGTGAAAATTCATAAGGAATTCTTGTCTTCTTCTCCCAAACTTCTTCATCCCACCTGGCAGCAGAGAGGGTTGATGACACGTGCCCAGCTGCCACGAGGTGACCAAACGCCATCAAGAGCTGAGGGGAGGCTGGGACAGAGATGCAGAGATCCTTCTGGGAGTCCTCAGGAGTGCACCTCACCCCATGGCACATCCACATCCCGGTGCCTTTGCCGGCATTAGGACAGGCCCAGCCCCATCCTGATGCAGATGCCACTCTCAATTCAAAATGAGTTTTTGAAGTGTTCAGCCAAGCAAGCCAAATCCCAAATTGCTTTATAAACACTCTGCATTCCCAACGTGGGCTGGAGACATCAGCAGCGGGAGCAAAGCCAAGGCGGCTCGCAGAGGAACAATTTGGGATGAGGGAGGAAGAGCTGGAGCGCTGCCTCTGGGTGTTTTTGCTGCTCCGTGGGAAAACAGCCTCATCCGTCTTCCATCCCTGGGGCATTTTACCCCTCTCTGCAATATTGATGGTCATCGGCTCTGCACTGGTGGCCAACACTTCCACACTGATGGTCACTGTCTCTACACTGACAGCCACCACGCCTATACTGGTGGCCAACACCTCTACTTTGATGGCCACCACCTCTATACTGATGGTCGTTGTCTCTGCACTGGTGGCCAACACCTCCACATTGATGGTCACTGTCTCTACATTGATGGCCATTACTCCTACACTGGTGGCCAACACCTCTATCTTGATGGCCAACACCTCTATACTGGAGGCAATCACCTCTACATTGACAGCCACCACATCTGTACTGATGGTCGTTGTCTCTGCACTGGTGGCCAACACCTCTGCATTGATGGTCATTGTCTCTACATTGATGGCCATTACTCCTACACTGGTGGCCAACACCTCTATCTTGACGGCCACCAACTCTATACTGGTGGCAATCACCTCTACACTGATGGCCATCACCTCTACATTGACAGCCACCACCTCTATACTGATGGTCATTGTCTCTGCACTGGTAGCCAACACCTCTACATTGGTGGCCATCACCTCCATCTTGATGGCCACCACCTCTATCCTGGTGACCATCACCTCTACACTGATGGGCATCACCTCTACGTCAATGGCCAACACCTCCACACTGGTGGTCATTGTCTCTACATTGGTGGCCACCACCTCTGTACTGATGGCCATAACACCACATTCATGGCCAACACCTCTGCATTGATGGAGATTCCATCCTGGCTCCTGCTCAGGAGCAGGGACCATCCCGAGCCAAGGGCCCGGCAGCTGTAGGGCACATTCCATCACTCCAGGAGCTTTGTGCTTCCCTTCCCTCTTCCCATCCACATAAACGTCCATTCAATTAAAGAGGTGATAAATGCCGGATTGAGGAAGTTCATTCCTTGCCGGGATACGGATTTATAGGGAAGCAGCTCGGATACCATGGAGACAGTCAGCACTATAGACCCAGGGGAGACACTGGAGAAGAGAGTGAGGTGGGGAATTAATAAAAAATGCTTTAATATAAAAATACCTCTGCTCCCAGGTTACATCTGTGCTGGAAGAAAGGCACGGCAAAGGATGCTTGGATGCTCCCACGTTCCCCAGCAGTTTACCCACTTTGAGGTTTTCATGGAAAAAAGATCCTTTGGGGAATGTTAAGAAAGAAACAGCAACAGGAACCACTGAGCCAGGACTTATTTGATTTCATTTGAGCAAGACCAGAGAGGGAAAGAAGGAGCTCTGCACATTTCAGCACGTTCCTGACTTATTTAGGAACTTTTCCAGCTGTTCCCATAAATTGGCTTGTTTTTCTCTTTTCCCAGTGTCTGGCAATGGTGCTTTTGGAACTCAACAGCTCCTGAGGTGTTTCACACAAAGGAAAATTGAAGGCTGTAAGAGCAGCAAAGGGAGAGCTTTAGGTTCATTTTTATCCTGAGGTTTTGTTTTCCTCTAAATGGATAAGGAATTTCATCCCCTTGATTCCCTGCCAATGCCAGAGTGAGCAGCAGCAGCATCCAGCCTGAAACTCCTCAGCCCTCTACATCCAAACTCCATGACCATGAGCAGGGAGGAAAAATTAGGATATGAGGGAAAAATTCTTCACTGAAAGGGCACATCCCTGGAGTCCCCATCCCTGCAGGGATTTAACAGCCGTGTGGATGTGGCACTTGGGGACAAGGATCAGTGGTGGCCTTGGCAGTGCTGGGGGAACGGTTGGAATTGACGATCTGAAGGATCTTTTCCAATCCAAACAATTCTGTGCTTCTATGGAAGCAGCAGCCAAAACTCAGTGCCAAAAAAGGCGTGACCCGAGCACCAGCATCCAGCAGATCCCGGCCCCTCCAGGCTGGAAATCCTCATCCCATCCAACCCCGCTCCAACTGAACCCCAACAGGAAGCCAGGGAATTCAGTTCCTGCCATTTCAAGCAGAGATGGGCTGGGCTCTGTCCCCAGCCCAGAGATGGGAGAGACCCTCCTGCTCCTCATGGAGGACCCTCTGCAGAGCCAAACCAGCAGGAGGAAACAGAAAAGCCCTGGAGAGCCAACGTTCCCCTCATCCTGCTATCTCCAGCCGATGGGAGCGCCGGCTTTTGATGGATATTACTTAGGCAGCAAAATTTTCCTGCCGGCAGCTGGCACGCGAGATAACTGCAGCCAAACCACAAGGGCTGCAGGAGGAGGAGGAGGAGGAGGCAAAGGAGGAGGAGGGGGATCTGCCTCCCCGAAAAGTAGCTCCAACTCCATCGTCGCCTCGGAAAAAAACAAGTTCTTTGGAAAAAGCCAACTCCATGCATTTTTATTTGGAGGAAATAGAGGAGACGAGCTCTTCTCCAGCTGCGGGGAGAAGAGCTCGGAGCCAGGTGAATGCAAAGCAGCCCCTGGGGCTTAGCTAAAGCCAGGCTTGCAAACAAGTCATCCGAAAAAACTCCATGCTCCAGGTGCCACTTGCTGCCTTTGGAAAGGACGCGCTCGGAATCGGCTCCGAGAGGGAGGGTTGGGTGCACAGGGATGAGTGGAGGCGCCTCGACCTCCTCGTCTCTGATATATTCTCTGCACCCTGCTCCTCTGGCTGTTTTAAACTTCAGGAAGAAAAAGAAACGTTTTTAAAAACCCTTTTGGAGAAAGGAAAGAAACTTTGGATTGAGCTGGCTGCTTCCCTGGAACCCGGCTCCACTTTGGAAGAGTAATAATGATTATTATTAATAATAAGTTAATGCTGCTGTCACAGGAAGGATCTGTTCCTTTGGCTAGGCAGGGTGCCAGCACACAGATCCCTCACTGGCAGCCCTGCTCTGTCCCAAAGAGGATCCCAGGCACTGAGGATGCTCAGAAAAAATCAGGAATGATGCTGGGATGTCACTCAACAGGGACAGGAAGGGCTGGCACAAGTGGAAGGTCTTTTTGGGACCATCTCTCAGCAGGGCACTTAATCAAAGGCATTTCCTTAAATCCCTTCGTCTCCAGCAAAGCTGTGTTAAGCACTCTCCTGGAGAAATCAGGGCCAAACCGGCAATACTGCCATGGCATTTGGAAACACTCTCAAAACACAAAGGAAAACCTTCCCCCTGGAGCATCCCCCACGTTAGCTGGGATTTGATGCTCCAGTGGGTAAGAAAAGCTCAGCCAGCCCCGATGGTTCCACATCAAACAGGGAGGATCAAGCTGCTGCTTTTCCCCATTCCCAACCATCCTCCTGGCTCAGGATATTCCAGGCCCCTCCCCAGGCTGCTGCCTGCCGGTGGAAGATAGATCCAGGTTTAATGTACATATTAATTCACCTATTGACTTGCCCGTTGTCAGTGGTTATCAGGATTTATCCGGCCTGCTGGCCTGGATCGATTGGGAGGGAGTGCATTCCCACGGGTCAATCTGTCCTGATCCAGCGCCTGGCATGAAGTCGATCCCCATTTATTGGATGATCTACGAGCTCCATTAACTGCCAGGGAAGGGAATGCGGCGGAAAAGCAGGAAAAGGGAAAACAACAGAGGCAGAGAAGAAGGGTCTGGCTCCCAAAGTGGGTGTTTGAACATGGAGGAGTTAGGGGAGGCAGGAATCCACGGCTTCCCTTCCCAAAATACACCCAGGAGCAGGGAGAAAAGGGCAGGACCTGAAAGGCACTTTGGAAATGCCCCAGGACCAGAGAATCATGGAATGGTTTGAGTGGGAAGGGACCTTAAAGATGATCTCCTCCCACCCCCTGCCAAGGGCAGGGACACCTTCCACTATCCCAGGTTGCTCCAAGCCCCATCCAACCTGGCCTGGAACCCTTCCAGGGATGGGGCAGCCTGTGCCAAGGCCTCACAGGGAAGAATCTCTTCCCAAAATCTCATCTAACCCTGCCCTCTGTCCATGGGAAGCCATTCCCTGTGTCCTATCAGTGCATGGCTCCAGCCTGGCATGGAGGAAAACAAGGTGGTAACTCTGTGCCTCAGTTTCCCTCCACTGAACAGGATTTAGAGCTTCTCCTTCAATTCCCAGTGCAGGAAGGAAGGCTGGGAAGATTAATTTTAAGTCCATTGAGGAGGAAAATCCAATTTCATAGAATCCTGCAATGGTTTGGGTTGGAAGAGACCTTAAGGATCCTCTCAATTCCAACCCTTGCCATGGGCAGTGATGCCACTCAGGCTGCCCAGGGCTCCATCCTGCCTGACCTTGTCATTCCTTCAATTTGTGGTTTGTTAAAGCTCAAAGGACAATTTGGATGCCCTGGAGGGAACAGGGAGCTGGCTGCAAGCACCACGGAGCATCCACAGGAAAAACCAGACCCCCCAATCTGTTCCATCTTAAGTGCCATGGCTTCCACCCTTCCCCTCTCCTCCCATCCTTCAAATCAGGTTAAATATCCCCAGCTTCCTGAGCATTAAGATTTACAAGCCCCAAATCCTCCCCAGCTGGGCTGTGCCTGTAAATGTCAGGAGATCTGGCACTGGGAGAGTTTAAAGCCGAGCTTTGTCCAGAGCTCTTCCTTGCCCACCGGGACGACCAAGGTCCAGAGATGGGAGAGTGTCCCTTGTGGAGGGCTTGTTCCTCCCAGCAGCACAGCCAAACATTAAACACTGGCAAAATCCAGCATGGAAATCTACTACAAAATCAAAGTAAACCCCAGTATTTCATCCATGCACTAAAGTTATCCACGAATAAACAGCTGAAGTGCCTTGGATATTCTTCCCACCCCTCCCTCTCATGCCTTCCCTATTAATTAGTGCCAGGGAATGGGTTCCTGTCATTAAAACCTGTTTTCCACAGAGAAGAAAGAGCAAACTCTCATTTCATCTTCGATACCTCACACAAGGACAGGGACTGGGTTTATCTCCACCCCCCCACCACCAACAGCTCCAGGGAAGGGTTTAGGAGGCGCTCCCTCTCCAGCAGAAACATTCCAAGTTCCTCTGCTCCAAAGGCACTTTCGACAAATTAATTCTCTTTACACAGTTCTGCCAAGGTCAGGTTAATTCCTAATGTTCCTCAATGTTCTCCTTGGGGGACATAAATCATGGCCACACAGCCCTGGTGGCATCACCAGTGGCACCCTGGAAAGTGAAGTCAGCCTGGTGTGACAAGAGAGGGATCAAAACCCAGCCCGGAGCATCCCAGGGAGCAAATCCCAGACTCCTTGCACAAGCTCTGAGAGCCATGTTGGAGCTTTTAACTAGAAACCCAAGGAACCTTGGAAAAGCTGCACCAAATCCCCCTCACAAGCCAGCGTGAGCTCAAAGCCCAGGCGAACTCCAGCTCAAATCTTCTCCCAGACCGGATAACCTCACTCCCTTCTCCCAACCAACATTCCCAACCAACAGGAGCCCCAAGGAGCTGCACGCAGTGTGCTGATCCCCTGCTTCCATCACAGACTAAGTGAGCACCTGGAGCCTTGGGAAGCATCCATAAACATTCAAATCCCCCTTTTTTTCCTCAGGAGGAACACCCAGAATCCCAAAATGTGGGAGTTTCTGCTTTCATGGGTGGCTGGAGCCATTTTATCAGGATTAGGAAAGGACTTTACCTTGGAAGGCCCCTTGGGTGGCTGAGGCCTTACCTCTGTTCCTGCTCTGGTGGCCAGGAGCCCCAAGGAGCCGAGCTTACCCAGGTCTGGCTTTGTCTCATTCCTCACCAGCAAACCCAACTCATTATTCCAACACACAGGGAGTTTTTCCAGCCCTTCCACACCCGCCCAGCCCAGGACTTTGCTGCTCTTTCCCGCCATTCCCATCCATTAAGCAGCGCTCAAAGCACCAAGGCTCGCACCCGCTCCTGCTCCAGACTAATTAAGATGGATGTTAATTGTCTCCAGCGCTCATTACCCAAGAGAAAACCCATTAGCAGCTCTGATGGAACCGTTCCTTGTTGCACTCAACACCTCGCACTGCTGAAAAATGCTGGATTTCTGCTTTCCTGTCGCATTAGGAGACAACTCAGGAGTCATGGAATGGGTTGGGTTGGCAGGACCCTAAAGCCCATCCAGTGTCACCCCTGCCATGGGCAGGGACCCCTCCCACTGTCCCAGGCTGCTCCAAGCCCTGTCCAGCCTGGCCTTGGACACTGCCAGGGATCCAGGGGCAGCCACAGCTGCTCTGGGCACCCTGTGCCAGGGCCTGCCCACCCTGCCAGGGAACAATTCCTTCCCAATATCCCATCCATCCCTGCCCTCTGGCAGTGGAAGCCATTCCCTGTGTCCTGTCCCTCCATCCCTTGTCCCCAGCCCCTCCCCAGCTCTCCTGGAGCCCCTTCAGGCCCCAGAAGGGGCTCTGAGCTCTTCCTGGAGCTTTCTCTTCTCCAGTCTCAATCCCACTGTTTTTATCATTGATGAAGCTATTAAACACTGCTGGTCCCATTTATCAGTAAAAATGATGAATATAGGGAAAATCAGATTTTTAACCCCAATTATCCCACCCTCAGCCAGCTGCTGCCTCAGTTTCCCCTTCCATTTTTTCCCTGTGGGCCGTGCTGTTTGGATGGGGAAATTTCTTTCTGCTAATGAGACGATCCCTGAATATCACAGGCAATCAGGAAGGAAAACGTCGGGATGGGGAAAAGTAAAAATAACCCTGGCTATAAATAACCCCCTTCCGGTGGCACGGCGTGGTGAAGCCCCTTCCCAGGGACACACAGCTGCTCCCAGACGTGCAGGGAAAGGGAGATTTCTGCAACAACTGCAAGGAATTGCTGGGATTCTGTGGAAAAAACGGCCTCGAGTGGCCACTTGTGGGCTCCCAGGAGAAAAGTGGCCTTTTCCACAGACAGCAAGTCCTGCCCCAGGAACGGGCACGGGGAGGGTGAGGAAATCCTGATATCCTGGGTTTACAGCCACAATCCTCTCCTCAGGCAGCTGGGAATGATTTTTACCCACTCCAAGAAAAGCCTGGTTTAAAGTTATTCCCATAAACCCGCAAGGAAGTCTTGGGTCCCTTTGGGAAAGGTCCTGTTGGAAGAGTGATGCCAAGTGCCACCTCCTGGACCATTCCCAGTACCCTGGACATTCCCACCCAGACCACGTTGTCCTCTTCCCCACCTCGTTCCCTACAACACCAAGCAGCAGCAGCTCTCATGGCAGAAAAGCCCCCAGGGCTGTCACATCCCTTAGGAAAAACCCAAAATGTGGATGGGAGGGAAACCTCCACATGGTGAGAAGGCTTTTCCCCAAACCAGAGACTTCCCAAAAATGTTCAGCCAAGGACAGACCAGACCAGAGTGCCAGCACAAGAGCAAGGAAGCATCCTTGGATACAGGGATTAGATCAGACATAAGGAAAAGTTTTCCACAGTGAAGGTGGGCAGGCCCTGGCACAGAGTGCCCAGAGAAGTTGTGGCTGCCCCTGGATCCCTGGAATTGTCCAAGGAACGCTGGACAGGGCTTGGAGCAGCCTGGGATCGTGAAAGATGTCCCTGCCCAAGGAAGGGGGTGGGATGGGATGAGCTTTAAATTCCCTTCCAACCCAAACTATTCCAAAATCCTACGACTCCTGTGCTGTCACAGAACAGCAGAACAGAGCCCAACAGGAAGCTTCAAAACAGGAAAATTGTGTTTGGAAGCTACCTCTGGACTGTGGGATATGTCCTCACACAGTCCTGGGCTTCCCAAAAGTCCTCTGAGACTGAGCCGAGCCCCATTGATTTTCCTGCAGCCCAGAAATCCCAGCAGGAGAAATCAAACAGATTTCCAGTTGCAATTGTAAAATTCTCATGGAATCGTGGAATGGTTTGGGTTGGAAGGGACCTTAAAACTCATCCCATTCCAGGTGGAAGGGACACCTCCCACTGTCCCAGGCTGCTCCAAGCCCTGTCCAGCCTGGCCTTGGGCACTGACAGGGACCCAGGGGCAGCCACAGCTGCTCTGGGCCCCCTGTGCCAGGGCCTGCCCACCCTCCCAGGGAACAATTCCTTCCCAAAATCCCATCTAACCCTGCTGTCCTTTGGTTTAAAGCTGAAATTGGTTCAACTTTCAAGGGATGCAGGTAGAAGCGGGTTGTAGGAACAAACAAATGATGCCTGGAAATGTTGTGAGCTTGGGTTTTATTTTGGGCAATTTAATACGTTGACATTTTGACCTTAAAAAAATAGGACCAGGTGCAGCTGGAAGAGGAACAGGACAAGCAGAGCTCCACGTTCCTCACATTAATTCACAGGGATGCAGCAGCTCACAGACTGATTTTGTCCAACTGTCAAAAATGGCACCTTCTGCTTTTAGAGAAAGACCCATTAGAATAGAAAATGGAAGAGAAAACATTCCATGGCCCAAAAAGAAAAAAAAAAAATTTAAAAAAATCAAGGAATACATTTCCCAGGTTTTGCTATTGAACAGCCCTGAAAAGCTGAGCAAATGGGGGCTGCAACGGGACCGCGTAGCGGGACGGAGCCGCCGCCCTTTCCTTTGGGAACGCGGCGTGACACACGGATGGGGGCTCTGACTCATCCATCAATACATGTGTTTGCACACTTTTCCAAAAGCTTTTGGCCCGGAGCTACCCAATAGATGGAAATGCTGCGGAATTTTCCCCAGATGGCTCATTTTTGGTCCTGAATAAAAGGCATCGTTTTTTCCAGTCGCCAGCTGGGGAGAGCCGGCCCCGCTTTGGAGTCACCCTGACCCCAGAGGATGAAACTCCCAAGGCAAACACAATCCATGAACCCACCAGAGCAGGGAGCAAGGGAAAGGTAACACAGATTTGGGGTGAAATCCTCTTTTTTTGGACAGAGAGGGAGCAGAGCACCTGCAGAGCCACCCCATCTGGGATCAGGGACTGGGAGGTGCCACTCTCAAGGGAAAATTAGGGACATTAGGAAAAGATGATGCAATATTTCATCACTGACGCCTGTTGGAAGCGGTGCCATTCCATTGCTTTTTGAAATGCTGCCAGGAGGAAAATTCAGCCTCACCTTGGAGAAACTTCTCCAGGAGAAAATAACCCGGAGTGGGATGAAAAGCAGGAGCATGTCCAGTCCCATGGCTGAAAGCATGGCCTGGAGGTGAAGGAGGTCATGGAATTCCCAGGAATAAATGTATTTCCCATGACAACAGCTGCTCTGGGAGCAGTTGCAACCTCTTTGCCTCCAGGCCAGGTGGGATTTTTTGCCCAACCAAGCATGGATTACACCGGGAGACTCTGTGCTGCATTCCCATTGGGAATGTGGGTGAGGGCAGGAATTTGGGAATGCCTTGAGATCAAGAAAGCTGTGGAGGTCTGGAAGCCCCCAAATCCCAGCTTGCTCCCCTGAAAGTTACAAGGAGCCTCCCAGTCCTCCAGTTACTAAAGGGGCTCCAGGAGAGCTGGAGAGGGACTTGGGACACGGGATGGAGGGACAGGACACAGGGAATGGCTTCCCTCTGCCAGAGGGCAGGGATGGATGGGATATTGGGCAGGAATTGTTCCCTGGCAGGGTGGGGAGGGGCTGGGAGAGAATCCCCAGAGCAGCTGTGGCTGCCCCTGGATCCCTGGCAGTGCCCAAGGCCAGGCTGGAATAACCTGGGATAGTGGAAGGTGTCCTTGCCATGGCAGGGCAGACTCTGGATGGGCTTTAAGGTCCCTCTGAACCCAAGCCAAACCATTCCATGATTCCATGACACTTCCTGCCCCCGGATAAAACAAACCATTCCTGTCCAGAGCTCCCCTCCTACAGGAGAATGACCGGCCTGGACAGACTTTTGGATTTGCTGTGTCCTCCACACCACAAACCCCAGCACATGGAGAACATGGATACAGCACATGGAGAACATCCCTTCCTTAGGGGAGGAAACTCAACCCAATCGCGCTGCTGGACTGGAGGAAAAAAAGGTGGGGAAAAACGAATTTTTGGACAGGGAAAACGATCCCAACCTGGTGATGATGGCGAGGTGGGGAGGGCTCATGCAGGCCCCCATGAAGAGCACCACGTTCTCGTGCCGGGTCTGCCGGTAGGCCATGACCTCCCTCTTGAAGGCCTTGAGCTGGTCCTCGTTGTCGCGCTCGATGTCGATGAGGCGGATGGCCACCTCCCCGTGCCAGCGCCCGTGGAACACCTGCCCGAAGCGGCCCTTCCCGATGAGCTCCCCGATCTCCAGCTGCTCGAAGGGGATGTCCCACTCCTGCAGGAAGATGCTGGTCTGGCTGGCCTTGCGCGGGAAGTTGCGCGCGGAGAGCAGCGAGAGGTTCATCTCCTCGAAGTCGTCCTCGGACTCCTGCACCTCCTCGGCGCCTTCCTCGTTCTGTGGTGGGCAAAGGGCATCGGGAACAATGAAACAGGGAAAAAAAACTGTGGGAAAACCCCACTGATCCAACTCCTGCTCGCTCAGACCCAGGGGAACCAGGCAGGTGCCTCCCGATGCCCATGGAGCAGCCCCGTTCTACACAAAGTTGGCAGAATCCCAGATTTTCATAGAATCACATAATCCTTTAGGTTGGAAAAGCCATCTGAGATAGACTCCAACCCTTCCCCAGCATGGCCAAGGCCATCACAAACCCAGGTGCTACACGCACAGGGCTGGGGACTCCACCACTTCCCTGTGGAGCCATTTAACCCCATCCTGGGGTTAAATTTAAGATTGCAACCCATCAGAGATTTAATTAATTTGTCTTAAAGCAGTTTCATCCTCCCCTGGCTGAGCTGTGCTCTGTTGATTCCCCATTATTCCCAGACCCCTTGATGGTCCATTTAGACTTCCTACAGGATTTACAACACTCTTTAAAAGCTCCATCCCCATCTTCCCTCTCCCTTCCACCGCATTTTTAACGCATCCTAAAAAACCTAATTGAATTCCAAACTTGAAGCCCAGGAGGGTCCCTCTCCATGGGGTGGGGACACGGATGCCTGGACTTTAATTCAATTATCAGCAATTCCACTGCACAGATGGGAAACCTCTCCATTTCCTAGGAAATGTGCCCCAAGATATCCTTAAAACCAAGGCCCATTAAGCACAGGAGCCGTCTCACCTCCGAGGTGGGCTCCACTTCAATTTGAAGCAATGGGTTTCCTTCCAGGCTGTTAAAAGAATTATGGAATTAACACCACGGAAAAACACCGGGATCTGGGGAGCAGTCCCTATTCCTGCCCCAGGGATTAAGGGATCGGAGAGGAGAAGGTGTCACTAACCCAGGGAAAGGGACAGATTTACCCCCACACTGACTCCAGGACTACACTCCAGGCATTTTCAGGGATTTTTAAGATTTCTTTGCAACCAACACCAGCAAAAGCAGAAGTGCAGAAGGAAAGAAAAGAAGTTTTTCAATCATTTCAGAGAAGTAGAGGGTTCAAAGATCCTCTCCCTGCAGTAAAGCACCCAAATCTGACTGGTTTTCCAGTTCTTTTCCTTCCCTGTTCACTCAGCACCTCCCACCCCTGGGTCCGTGATCGGGGCCTCGCTGCTCCCAACAATTAACAAGGAATTAGGGAAATTCTGAATGAGGGATCAGCTGGAACAGCTGGGGTGGTTTCAAACATCATATATTTATATTATAAATTATTATTATTAATCACATAAATAACAAAATCCTTTCCCAGCGGAGTTCTGCTCCCCAGGCCACTCGGACATGGTGATCCTGCAAGTCCTATCCCATTCCATGGCCACTAAAGATGACAAATCCCAGGATCCTACACTAAAGGAGTCAATCCTGGTATTTTGAGCAGCTTGGGATGCCCAGGTGGCTGCAAAACATCTCCATGGATGGATGGTTTGCAGGAGCAGCCGGCTCCTCATCGCTATCCCAGGCACGAATTCCTGTCTCCCGAGGATCCGGAGATGTTTAACCCAGCCAAGCCCAGGATGGCTCCCATGGGATGTTTTCAGTGTGGGAGCCAGAGGGAATCACAGATTTTGGATATTGAAAGCTGTTCCCCCACAAAAATCCTCTGTCTTGACACCTTCCTTTAGGCAGGGGGGAAACAAAAGGCTTTGACTTCACCGGTTTTCCATGAATTCCCAAGGGACAGTGGTTCCATCCTTTGCTCCACTGGATCCCCAGTGGAATTTGGGGAGTGTGGATGAGCCAGCCACAAACTGGGGCCAGACCTGATCCCTTAGACCCCTGGCTTGTGAAATCCTTCAAAAATGGCCTTTGGAGAAAGGATCAGGAAGGACAGAGCAGTGGAATGCTGCTGCTGGAGCAGCACAGGCTCCAGGACACCAAAGAATGATGGATTTGGGCTCGACCTGCTGGGGAGGGATGGTTCTAACACCAATTAGATGCTGCTTTTCCCAGCTTTCAGCCTGAAGTTTATTTGGCTTGAAAATACTGGAAATGGCAAAGGTGTGCTGGTTATCTGCTTTTAATTTCATTATAATTTAATTAATCCCTTGGGCTTTTTGGACTGAAATCCATTTTTTTTTCCCTAGGAGTGAAGAGCTGTGGGTCATAAATGAACCCCCTGCCCTCCTTCTCACCCTTCCAGAGCCCCCAAGGCCAGGGGAGCACCCGGGGGGGGCCTGGAGGATTTGGGGTGCAGAGGGAAGGGGACGGGAAGGGGGAGTCACTCACATGGGGTTGGAGGTGACGGGGTGCAGGACGACCTGCGGGGCTCGGGTCGGCGTCTCAGGCACCACATCTGAGAAGGAGAGAGGAGTCAGAGACCTCTGGGGGCATCCAAGAGAGTTAAACGCCACCCGTCACCCCCAGGTCCACGTTAGTGACACCCTGAGTAGGGCTGGGTGTCACTTAGGGCCACCAAACCCTGCAGCATCAACAGGCTTTGAGAGCAATCCCACAACACAAATCCAGGAGAGCTGGCCATGCACCCGTCCCCGCCAGGAGCAATCCCAGCATCCAAGGAAAAGCTTCCGAGAGCCTTACCTGGGAAAATGAACTGCTGCTTGTACTTGTAGTAATGGGAGGCTGCAAAAGAGGAACAGGGGTTCAGCATTGACCTGTGGAGCTGCAAAAGCTCCAACCTGTGCCCAGCTCTTCACCAGCAAACCTCAACCCCAGTTGTGTGAACCCCTCCTGTGTGATCCAACCTCTCCCACTTCCATATCCCCATATGGAATATTCTGTATTCCAAAATGGCAGATAGGATGCCCAGGAAAAAATGGAGACCTTTGCTGGATTATAAATTGATTTTTCCCCCCACATCTATTCTTCTGCACCATGTGGAGAGCGTTGATGTCATCCATGAAGTCGCTGGTGGGGTTTGGACACCGGTTTGCCAGCAGTGGCCCTCAAGTGGAATTTGAGAACCTCTTGGTATTGTGGAGACACCAAGCGATAGGTTTGGAACTGCTGTCCATTTGGGCCACATTCCACCCTTTTTTCCTTGCTTTGGAGCCGTGTCCTTCCTGGAAGGAGTCCTGGGAGCCACTGTCCAAAGCCAGAGCTCGGAGAGGCTCTGGGTTTTGGGAACATCCACTGGCTCCCATCTCCAGCCCAAGGATTGATCCAATTCCATGGGCAGGCAGTCATGGGTGTGAAGAACTCGGAGCTGCTGAGGCCACCAGAGGCTGGCACCAGCTCAGAGGTCACCTTCTTATCTCCAAGGCCCCAAGGGCCATGGCTCAGCTTCCCCTCTCTGGCTCAGAGACCCCAAAGTTCGACCTCAGCCCTGCAGCAAGACCTGAGCCAACATCAAAGGAGCCTGGAAGGTAATTCCGGCAGGAGAAGGTCACCGTGGCACAATTTCCAAGCTCAAATCCTAATCCCTGAGATGATCATCTTGATGGGATAAACCACGGAAGACTTCCTGGCTGGGAAGATGAAAGCAGGGTAAGTCCTGCTTTGGATCCCATTTTGCCCCTCACGGGAATAAAACAGGGACCAAACACCCCCAGAGATGCCAGGGTCTGATCCTGCCCTGCTCTACCTCTGCCAGCTGAGAATGTGTTCCAGATCCCCCAAAGGGGGCTGAAATCCATGGTTTCTGCTCCAAACCGCATGAAATAATGTCCCAAAAAACCCCACAGGGAGGTGTCTGCTCCACAAGTGACCCATGATGGGGTTTCCAAAGGCTGGGTCCCCCCTGAGCCAGGAAGGGTCCAGGGCTGGCCCAGCAGGCGGATTGGGATGCCGAGACTCCGGGATACTGCGGCTCTGGAAGAACTCCTTGGACTGGGTCACACCAGCACGGAACTCACGCCGTGTCCTCCCAGATCTTGGAGGCTCCAGGGCTGTGCCTGATGAAATCCTGACCCTCTGGATGGGTCACACCACTCCTGGGAGTGCTCAGGGCTTCCTCCCACCTGCTCCACCATCTTCCTCGCGCCATTCCAGGATCCTGCCTGAATCCCAGGCACCCCAAAGGACTGCCACCCCTCTGGGCATACAAGGACGTGATGGGTGGGCGATTTCGGGGGGTCTCCCAGCTTCTGGAAGTGTTTGTTGTTGCACTGATGGATTCTACCAGGCAACTTCCTCCTCATCTTTCACTGAAGACTTCTCAAGATGGAGGCACCACCATGGAGCATGAAGAGTCTGCCTGGCTCCTCTGGAGAAGCCATCCTGACCCTCCTTCCTACCAGTTCATTAATCCTGGGATTTTGGGGGTGTAGGACCTCAACCTTCTGGCTGGTCCAGCAAAGAGGTCACGGACCAACCAGGACAGCCAGGAGTGCTTCAGCATCCCAGAGATCTCCTCTCCCCTCGCCAGCTCTATTCTGGGAGCAGGTGGATANAGCAAAGAGGTCACGGACCAAGCAGGGCCCCCAGGACAGCCAGGAGTGCTTCAGCATCCCAGAGATCTCTCCCCTCGCCAGCTCTACTCTGGGAGCAGGTGGATGCACTTCCAGGAGTGATGCTGAGCCATGCCCTCCTGCAAGGGACCTTTCGTGGAGCAGCAGGACATCCCAAAGGAAGGCAGACACACTGGGACAGGCTTTGACACCTCCTCAGCCCAGGAGGAGCTTTCTGGGCCACCTTCCATAAGTTCTGTGTCCTGCAGCCACCATGACTTCCCTGCCTCTCCCACCATCCCTGAAGAGATGGAGCTCCCGGAGCAGATGGATCCCAGGTCCAGGTTCCATGGAACAAGCCATGTCAGACACTCCCAGAATCATCTGTCACCCCACATGTACTGCCAACCTGTTGGGGACCCCAAAAACATGGTGGGGTCACCCCAATTTGCCCTCACAGAGGGGTCAGGCCCTGGTTTCTGTTTGCACCTGAGGCGAAATGCCATGGAAAATCCATGCCTGGAAAGGTTCTGTACCCTCAAGAGCAGCAGAAGTTGGGCTGGCTCCAACCTTGGAGGATTCCAAGCCTGGATCAATCCTTGGGTTCAGACACTTCTTAAAGCAGGAGGTTTGACCAGAGACCCCCAACCTGAACTATCCTGAACTCATCTTTTCTCCTGATTTCTACTTCCACCTTCTCCCCATCCCGGTGCAAACCCAGGAAGGGAATTAGGTGGAAACGCTCCACATCCCCAGGACACCCCAGGACAGGAGTGCCCCTCCGGGGGCGGGTGGGGACGCGGGGAGGGGGTGGCAGTACCTGGCAGGTTGAACTGCTTCTGCTGGCGCGGGCACTGCGGGGACGGGTGCAGCGGGGATGGGGGGGTGGCGCTG
>WEZZ01009814.1:8718-47869 GCA_013400585.1 Chloropsis cyanopogon | reverse complement strand
TGGGGGGGTGGCGCTGGGCGGCAGCGGCGGCGCCGGCGAGGACGGCGTGGACGACGTGGTGGACGAGGGGTTGCTGCTGGAGTCTGGCTGGTAGGGCACCGGAATGTGGTCCTGAGGGACGCAGGGAAGGAGCGGGGAAAGAGGAGCCGGTGAGAGCAGTGCTGGTCGGTGCCACCCCGAGGTGCAAAGCGCACCGGGTGACAAGTGACAGCTACATCATCCCACCTGTTCCTTCCAGAAGTCCTGGAAAACACCCAGAGCTTTTCCCAAAGCTGTTTGTATTCCCCAGGGTGATTTCCCACCATGAGTTGGCTCCTTTCCCACCCTCACCCCCAGCTGAGGGTTCCACAAATCTCCTGGCTCTGGCCACCAAAGCCAGAACTGGGGCCACCACCTTAGGGTTTGGTCCCTGGGGACAACGAGGTCCTGGAAGTTCCCTCTGAGCTCCTTGGAGCCAAACCCCAGGGCACTGCAGGGAGCAGAGGGATCTGGAAGGAGCAGCCAATGCATCCCAAGACATTCCTCAGCATTCCTTGACTCTTCCCAGTCAGAGACATCGATTTTGGGTGCACACTGGGATGGGTGGGAAGGGACCACCAAGAGCCAACAGGCAGGAAAACCTGCTCGGATATCTTGGATCCCAAAAGGAAAAATAGAGGCCAGAATTTCCCCTCTTGCTGCCCAACTTGGAGCCCCTGGACAGGGTCTGAGCAGTGCTGAGCATTCCCATCCCCACAGAATTTCCCTCCAAGGTTAAAAAAATCTGCACGAGCCTTCCCCAGCAGGTAATTTTGTCCTAATTAATTAATTCCTAAATGAGCTGGGCTTTCCAGGAAACCCATATTGGTCATCATTCCATGCTCAATAATCTTGGTCAGGTAAATTCTTTTTTAAGTGAAGGTCAAAACAGTATGATTTCATGGGGGGCTGGAATTAGAGGAATTTAAGGTCTCTTCCAACCCAAGCCATTCTATGATTTTATTCAGTTTACCTTTAAAGAAATGCTTTTAGAAATACCAAAGTGAGAAGGGAGCCCTGCTGAAATAAGAATATTTATAGGGGAAATTTCAAGCTGGATGGGAGTGCTCAGGACAAAAGCACCACCCCAAAACAACAAAACCAGAGCAGATCCCCACACCAAGAAATTCCTAAAAGATTTATGTTTAAAATCAGCATCTCCAGGAGCATCTTGGTACCCAGACTTTTCCCAGAGCCAGAAGATGCTGAGGGCTGGAGGAGCTGAGCCAGGCTTTGGGAATTCAGGGTTTTGTTGATCCATTCCCCATCAGGTCAGTGATATCCCTCTTTTTGAGCACTTCCAGCCTGCCAACACCTCACCCTGCCCTTCATCCAAGGAATTTTCCACTGGAGGCCAACAGGCTTTAAATTCCATCAGAACCAGCCTGTGATGGGTTTATTGTATCAACACAGAGCAGGAGCGAGCCAGGTGCTCTGTCAGGTCTGGCTTGAGCAGCTTCGCCAGGGACAATCAAATCCCAGGCTTGTTTTATTTGCAACAATAAATTTGTTATTTATTGAAGTCTCCACGGGGAGCAGAGACCTCAAACCACCCCAAATTCAGCTCAGACCTGGAGACTCAGAGACCACGATGGAGCAGGACTGGGACAGCAGGATCCAGACTGTTCTGGAAGTGCTGATCCCATTTTATTTTTAAAAGAAATAACTTTATTGGATGCATGTCCAGGGAAGGGAACAGGGCTGGGAAGGGGCTGGAGCCCCAGGAGAGGCTGAGGGAGCTGGGAAGGGGCTCAGCCTGGAGAAAAGGAGGCTCAGGGGGGACCTTGTGGCTCTGCACAGCTCCTGACAGGAGGGGACAGCCGGGGGGGTCGGGCTCTGCTCCCAGGGAACAGGGACAGGAGGAGAGGGAACGGCCTCAGGCTGGGCCAGGGGAGGCTCAGGGTGGATTTTGGGAACATTCCTTAATGGAAAGGGCACAGCTGGCCAGGGCAGGGGTGGAGTCATTTAGCAGCCGTGTGGATGTGGCACTTGGTGGCCTTGGCAATGCTGGGGGAACATTCAAACTCAATTTTCTTAAAAGATCTTTTCCAGCCTGAAGAATTCCATGATTCTCCGCAAAGCTGGGGCTGTTTGGGTGCAGGGGCCCTGTCCCTGTGGCAGGGTGTGGACACGGGGGGGCTCAGGGCTCACCTTGTTGAGTTTGTTGGTTTTGGGGAGCGTTTGGCTGACGTGCAGGTCCGAGTACCGCGGGGGCTTCCTCAGGGGGTTGTTGATGTCGCAGGGCACCGACTCTGTCCGGACTAACCTTGCTGGATTAAGAAGGGAGAGAGGGAAAAGGGGATGGAGAGGAGGGGAAGAGAGAGGGAAGGACATCAAAGCTCAGCAGGAGCGCTCGGGACCACCCTGTGCTTGCAAACCGCTCTCCAAAGCGATTCCCGCGGCACTTCCAGCCCGGGACGGCAGCTGGACTTCGGGATCCTCCTGCACCCCGGCCACAGCCAACCCCCCCCAGGGTGTGAGGTGGCAATCTGGGGGTTCCAGCAGCTGCCACAGCCCCTCCGTGAGCCGGGGCTCGGCCAGCACCATCCTGTTCCTTGCCGGAGCTCTTTGGGGTGAAGGAGCCGGCTCAGAACACTCTCAGCAGGGAGAGTTTCGGGGGAAAAGCCAGCCTGAAGGTTGGGGTGCTCAGGAATGGTTTGAATCCAACATAACGGATTTTAGAGCTGGGTTTGGGATATTTTTGGGGGGTATTTCAGTGATGCTGAGGCCACCCCAAAGCCATGCTGCTCCTAAAACACGCGGCGGGCAGCTCCGGCTCTTGCAACATCACAGCCCTAAATCCCAATTCCTGCCCCTCCCAGAGCCCGACTGCCCCGGACGCTGCCTTCCCTGCACCCCGGGCAGGGTTTGCAGCAGCTCCGAGCCTGGCGGGGGGGTCTTCAACCGCTTCCACCCAAATTTGCTGCAAGCGAGGGCGTGGGGGTGGGGGAGAAGCTGTAAAATCGCCCCCTCTGAGGTGCCACCAGCACAATCCTCTTCCCCGGGATTAAACCAAGGAGCTGGTTTGGGGGGATATTTAACACAAAGGAACAGCTTTAAGAGCTCAAAATTCAAGGCAAGAGCGATTGGAAGCGTTTCCCTCAGGCAGTCGCGGTCCTCTGGCCAGCGAGGGAGCCAAAATCTGGAAGAAAAGAGGTGGGAAGCGCCGCCCCGCCGTCCTGCTGCAAAGTTCAGCCTGTCTCTGTGAGGATTTTAGGCCGGGCTCTCCCGCAGGAGAGCGGGATAAGGCAGCTCCAAAAGCACCACGAGCATCCGCAGGGCCACGGCCGCGTCCCCGGCGCGGGGACCCCGCATGCACCGGGAGGTTCGGGGTCCCACATCCGCCCTGGGCTCTCGACAGAAGCAAAAGGCTAAAACCTGGTTGGACTTACCCCGTGCGGTGGGGAATCTGAAAAGAAAAGGAGGCAGGGGGAGGGTGGGTGGAAGTGGTTTGCAATGCAAATCTGCCTCGCCCCGACCGGCTCGTCTCCCTACAAGCGGAAAAAACGGTGGGTAACATTTCCCCGGAGCGCCCAAGCGGTTCGGGAGCCTCCGTCCCGCCGGGGACCCCGCCTGGGTCCGGCTCCCGAATCGCCCGGGGGGCGTTTGAAAGTTTTCCCCGCTGGAACACCCGCGGCGCACGGAGCGGGAGCGGAGGGGACCTTACCTCCGCGGTGGATGATCAGCAGGTGACACGGAGGGGCCTCTTTGGTGCATTTGTTGTGGCACTTGAGCCTGGCAGGGGACAGGGAGAAAGGAGTGAGAAGGGAACGTTGATGGATGGGTTTCTGGAGGGTAAGGGGGAACTTCTTCCCGCTGCCAGAGGGCAGGGATGGATGGGATATTGGGAATTAGGAATTGTTCCCTGGGAGGGAGGTTGAAGCTGTGGCTGCCCCTGGATCCCTGGCAGTGTCCAAGGCCAGGCTGGACAGGGCTTGGAGCAGCCTGGGACAGTGGAAGGTGTCCCTGCCATGGCAGGGGTGGGATGGGATTTAAGGTCCCTTCCCATTCTGGGATTCTGGCATGGAGCTCAGGGCTTTTTCCTCCTTCTCCCCTTGGGAAGGTGGCTGGATGCACGGCTTTGGTTGTTCCCGTGTCTGAGTGAACCTCCAGGCTCCCTGCTTCCCGTCACTGCCGAGCAGCAGGCTCAGGGGTGAGGAACATCCTGGACATCCTGGACAATCAGGAGGGGCTGGCTGGCAGGACACAGGGGCTGCACAGCCTTGGGGAACACATCCATCCCGATGGAGCAGCACAGAAATTCCCAAACCTGGGGCTCTGCCCCGCTACCCCTTTCTCTGCCAGATGGGGGGGACCAGCCAGCCTTGAGGATGCCGCAAATTGTCACTTCAGCCAGAGCTGGCTGCAATAAAAGGAGCAGAGCCCTGCGCTGGGGGAAGGTGGGACAGGATGAGCTTTAAGGTCCCTTCCAGCCCAAACCATTCCATGATTCCGTGAAATCCCCGTTCCCATCATCCTGCTGCAGGATGCTTGATTAAATTCAGGAGCAGCAGAGGGGGAAGAAGTGGCTGCCCTGGCCCCTGATGTGTCCCTGTCATTGTGCCCTCCTCTTCTGGCTTTATTAAGGACATTTAGCCAAAATAAAGAGGATTTACAGCCTCTGGATATTCTGCAGAGCTTTTCCCGGTGTGTGGAGCCAGGGCAGGAGTCTGGAGGGCTTCACTCCCGGGTCATGCATATAGGCATAGGCAGACTCCCAAATCCTCCCCATTCCTCCTTAATTAAGGATGGAAACGCATCCCCAGCTCACGCTCTGCCAGGCCGGCAGAAAGCCATGGGGGAAAAGGGAAGAGGAGGAAAGGATTTATCAAAACAAGGGGAAATAATGGGGGGAAAAAAAAAGAACGGCAGCTTCAAGTCAATGAGCTGGGTAATGAAAATTCAGGAGCTGCCCGTGTTAGCTTTTATTACAAAGCTGTTCCTAGAGGGAAAGGCAGGAATTAATTTGGTATTTGAGGCTTGGGGGGTTTGGGGTCCGGTTGTTTGTTTTACCTGTTGGTTCCCCTCTGCTTTCTGGGGAAAGCAGCGCCGGGGCAAGGCTGGAAAAAACCTAATTGCCTTGTGTTCACTCCCAAGTTTTGACTGCCAGGAAATGGATTTGTTCTGTTCTGTAGGATTACAGGGAGCAGGATTTGCACAGCCAGAGCCACAGCATCCCTGATCCTGGTCAGGGAGCAGGCACAGCATCCCTCCTCCAGCACGGAGAGCTCTCAGGAAAAGCCTCCGGTTCCTCGAGCATGGATACAACGGGAATCTCCCCTTTAAAATCCCTGTATTTGATAACATCCCTTCCAGAAAAGCCCCACCAGCTGTGGAGTAACCGAGGCTTCTCGGCAGGTTTAAATCCCAATTTACCAACTCATCAGCGCTTAATCAGCGGCAGCAGCGATCGTTATCGCTCCGTTACCCGCAGACAATCAGACATTCCCAGCTCCCGGCCCTGGGAGCGGCAATCCTGGCTGCAGCAGCAGCTTCCCCGCACGGCTCTGCCCCAAGGCTGGGCTGGGAGAGCAGCTGAAGAGCCCCGGCCTGTGCCTCGCTGTTCCGTCCCGTTCCATCCCCTCTCCTTTGCACCGTGGATTGACTGATTTGGCTCCTCGGGGCCCTGCCAGGACGCAGAAGTGCCCAAAACTCGGCAGAAATTGAAGCTGCAGCCCAGAACTGTGGGCCAAACCCACCTGCTGCCCAGAGCTATCCCTGCCCGCTCCAGCACATCATCCCCACGTCCTGCAGACATCTCCACAGGGAACCTCCATAACGTGGGGATCTAAAGCCAGGCTTGGTGAAGAGGGGCTGTCAGGATCTGACTCAGAGCTCTGGAGCGAGCAGAGCCGAGGTCTGGCGGGCACATCCTCCCCGAGGAGCCTGATCCCGTCCCAGACACAGCCCCAGCCCTGCTTTGGGGTGTTATTCACCCAGTTCCACATCTCATTAAAGCTTCCTGTGAGGATGAGCTGGCCAGAGCCTGCTTGGTCTCTCCGTGCCCAAATCCCTGCTCGGCTCCCCCAGCAAAACCCCGATTATCCCCTCACAGGTTTAGGGAGCGACACGAACAGCTCCGGCACGGTGCCATACTTGCAGTTTTTGCATTTTAAGCCGAACAACATTCCCTTCCCGCAGACGGTGCAGGTCTGAGACATCCAGTACTTGGTGGAAAACCTGTGGAGAGAAACACGGAGTGAGTGTGGCCAGGGAGAGCTGAAGCCTCACTCATCTCCCCCGCCCTGCTCCATCCTCTCGCTGCTGCCCTCAAACTCTGCTGCAGGTGTTGAGGAATTCTTCTGGGGATGCCAGAACACAGCCCCGAGCCTTCCTTTGGTTCTGGAAGCTTGTTCCAAAGGGAATTCTGTCCCAGCTCCCTGTGGTTCCCCAGCTTTGCCCACCCCAGGCACCCCAGAACCCCTCCCTGCCCTGGGGACCGATGGTTGCAGCCCCTCGGGAGGCAGATTCCATCAACCAGCAGCACTCTTCCCCCTGCCTGCCCCTCTTCAGGGAGATATGGAAGGCTGATAATCCAGAGATGGGGAATTTGCCGAAGGCTGGCAAGGTCACACATAATACACAGCTTTTATCGATAGCAGCTCGAGCCTTATCTGAACCAGATCTGAGCTGAAATGGAATTGAAATGGGCTCGGAGGACAGCACAGCCCAGCATGGCAAAGAGGGGGAATGTCCCCCGTCTCCGTGTCCTGGAGCAGAGCTGGGAAGGGAGGTGCCCCTCCCTCATCCCCCCGGCTGGCAGATGGGCCTACCTGTGTTTTATGGAGTTTCCTAAATCCCGACGAGGGATCTGCGGGGACCAGCGAGGCACTGACAGCGTATCTGCAGGGAGAGACCGGGAAAACCAGCACTGGTAACAGCATCGAGGGCTGGCATTCAACTTTTTGGGGAAGGGAAGCAAAGGGTGTGCACAAAAAATAGGATTTTCCTGCTATTTCCCCCTGGAATGGCACTCTGAGCTCCCTGACTGGAAAGCAGGAGACCTCTGGGCTTTGTGGGTCTGTGGGAATCGGGGTCTCCTGTCCCAGATCCCATCACCCAGTTTGGAGCAGGGAGGGGAGAGGAGAGGGTGCATCCATGTGCAGGCAGGGTGGGACTGCAAAACTTTTGGAATCACATCACGATGTGCAAACAAGAAAGGGAAAATAAAGCTGGAACAGCCTCATTGCCAGTTTTTAATAAGACATCACAGCTCGAGGTGGCAGCTGAGGAAAAGCTGAGTGCCAGCCACTCCAGAGGAGATTCCATCCGTATTCCAAGGGAAGAACAGAGTTTAAAGCAGTCCCGGTGCTCTCCTTCCACGGGAAAAGCGGGAGAGGGAGAAGGAAAAAGAGGGAGGTTCACTGGCACCTCTGGAGCAGGAGGGGAATCAGGAGCATGGCCGTGCTTGGACTCCACATCCTCCTTCAGGCTCGGCACGGGTGGAAAAGCTGCTCCTCCTCCTCCTGCCCCTCTTCCTGCTGCTCCTGGCCGCGGGAAAGGTCCTGCCCCGCAGGATGCTCAGCCCCGGCAGCGGATCCGTGCCGGGATCCAAAGGCTGGATTTTCACTCGGGGATTTGAGAGGTTTCCCGGGCACCAGAGGCGGCTCCCGGCTGTTTGCTCAGGGTGCCAGCAAATCCCTGGCTAAACAGGCGCTGGATATTAGCCCAGGGAGCGGGGAGAGCCGCTGTTTGCTTTAATATCCATTTTAATATCGCGGCAGGCACGGGGCTCTAATTGCACTCGCCGGCTGAAGGTTACATTTACATCCCGCTCCCCGGGTTAGGAATCCTGGGAGCATCCCAAAGTGATCCTGCTCCAGCACCTCCGAGCAGCGGCAGCTCTGGATCCTTCTCTCCTCCTGGTCATTCCTCGGGCAGAGGCAGCAATTGAGATGTCAGAATCACACAATCGTGGAATGGTTTGGGTGGGAAGGGACATTAAAATCGTCCCATTCCCATGGCAGGGACACCTCCCACTGTCCCAGGCTGCTCCAAGCCCTGTCCAGCCTGGCCTTGGGCACTTCCAGGGATCCAGGGGCAGCCACAGCTGCTCTGGGCACCCTGTGCCAGGCCCTGCCCACCCTCACAGGGAACAATTCCTGCCCAATATCCCATCCATCCCTGCCCTCTGGCAGTGGGAAGCCATTCCCCTTGTCCTGGCTTTATCCACCCATGTAAAAAGTCACTTTCCCTAATTTTTATAAACTCCCTTCAAAGCCGGGGAAGGGAGGAGGGGAGCTCATGTCCCCAGCACCACATTGCCAATATTTTTGATATTTTCTCACCAGTCTTTGTGACAACTCAACCTGGGCTGCCGGACTAGCATCCCTCCACTACTTCCACGTTCACAACCTCCCAGGGGTGGGAATTTGGTCCACAAATCCCAGCGGTGAGGCTCTAAGGAGTGACCCCTCCGTGGCCAGCCTCATGCCTCCCTGAGCGTCATTCCCCCTCAGTAAATCGCGTTAGAGAGCGGAGCTCTCATCATCCCCGCTCCAACGCCGCTCCCTGAAGAGCCAAACACGCGGGCCAGAACCGCTCTTCTCCCGGAATTAAATTACAACCTCCACCTTATCAGCCACTATTTATTCTCCCTAACTTTCGGCTGGCCTCAATTAAATCCTGGCAGCCCGGCGAGGGGGAGAGGGGATGGAGGCAACGGCGGCTGCTGAGCCTTTTAATTACTTTCTAAATGTGCTCGCTGCAGAAATGTATTGAAGTGTAGCGGGGATTTTGACCTCGTAACATAAATGAGCCCGACGTGACTCACAGCTAATTACCTTCATTAGCGGCAGCGAGCCACGTAGGATCGCGGGTTTGACAATAGAGCCGCTGTTGGCAGGAGGGAAAGGCAGCGGAGCGGGGCAGGAGGGCAGGGAAAGGCACCGGGGATCAGCCCCGAGGGCTGGGGGGCTCTGGAGTTAATTGGGGATTCTCCCCTTGACCCGCATTCCCACCTGGAGGAAAAGCTCGCAGTGTTAACTCGGGGGGATGCCCAGGCAGACGCAGCAGCCTCCCCCCGGCACGTCAATAATTCTCATTGAAACCCCCCACATCGCCACAATTAGCGTTAATTACAGGGCGGAAAAACCCCGCGAGCAGGTCTTGGTTCGGGGTGGGAGGGTCAGGCTTTGCCGTGGGGACCCCGGGATCGGTTGATCCTCGCAAGCTTTGAAGCGTGACAGCGGCTGCCTCTCCCCCAGCCTCCCTCTCTCCCTGCTCCCTCCCTCCGCCCGCTCCAGCGCCCCGGAGCTGCCCCCGTGCCAGTCATTCCTTAAACCTTTATCACCAGCAGCCTCCTGCCTGCCTCCAAAATCCGAACTCTCCCGGCCACAATTCCCCCCGCCGCCCTCTCCCGCTCCGAGCTGGCATTTAATGGGGCACAAGTGGAATTTCGCAGGGTGGCACCCACTGAGCAGCCCCATGGAGACCTCCCCCGGTCACCCACCCCGGCCCTGCCTCCCGAGGGGTTCCCAAAAGCCAAACGCCGCTTCCCGATGTGGTGGCACTGCCCGGTGGCAGCACAGCCGCGGTGCCAGGGAATGCCACCCTCCTTCCAACACCCCCGTGTTTTCCCTCGCCGCTCCAGCAAAGGTCAGGGCTCCTGCTCCGCGCGGCACAGCTCATCCCAAAATCAACAGCCGCGCTTGATGGGATCAGCTGTGCCAGCAGGAGAGCCGGGAAGGGGGAAACCGACCGGGGGATGGGTGACAGCCACCTCCGGCGTGTCCCTGACAGGCGACACGGCAGCAGAGCCCTGCCAGCCCGCTCCCCGCGGTGACAGGCAGCTGTGACAGCTCCTGAGTGGCACCCGCGCGCCGCCGAGGTGACGGGGACCCGGCCCCGCCGCCCCTGCTGCCATCCCGGCAGCGCCGCGGCGAATTCCGGCTGTGTCCCAGCTGGGATGCCGGGGCATGTCCTGCATGGGGAACAGCACCTGGAGCTGCCCCAGTTCATTATTTTGGGGTTCCACCCTCCTCGGGGTGGGCGGCGATGCCCTCAGAGAGCCCCAAGCCCTCACCAAGGACACCTGGAGCATCTTGCAGGGTGGCAGCAGTGCCTGAGCACACGGGTGGGGGCTGTGTTTTGTCACAAGTGCCCCTTCCTCATCTCCTGGCCCCATCTGGATCGCAGGGAGTCGGTGGGAGCGCGTTATCCATCACAGAGACAGCCTGACAAACAAACCCCCCTTCTCCTACAGCAAACGTGCTCACCGTGTGAATGGGACGGAGAAAATCGATGGAAGTGGAGTTGGTAAGAATCCCAGGATGAGTCACTGCAAAGCCAAGAAATGGCCAGGAGACTTTGCACTCATCCCAAACACCCCAGGCTGCCACCAGAATGCTCCCAAGGTGGGTGAGGCGCATGGAGAGATTAAAGGGAGACACCAGGGTGGAGCCTCTTCCCAAAAGAGTTCAGCAGCAAAAGATATCCAGGATCAGGAACATCTCTACCACCAGGCAAAAATCCCAGTCCAGAGACAAATGATAATATCCATGGAATGGTTTGGGTGGGGAAGAATCTTAAAGATCACCCAGTGCCATGGGCAGGGACACCTTCCACTGTCCCAGGCTGCTCCAAGCCCGTCCAGCCTGGCCTTGGGCACGGCCAGGGATCCAGGGGCAGCCACAGCTGCTCTGGGCACCCTGTGCCAGCTCCAGTGACAGTTCCAATGTCCCAGCCTGTGGCAGTTCCAGGGACGCTGTCCCAGTGTCCCCCACCGCCCTGAGTTTGCCTCCCGTGTGTTCCCAGCTGGGAGCCAGCAGCCCTGGGAGATGCTCTGCACCAAAGCCCCTTCATGAGACACCTCAGGCCCTGCTCCTGCTGCTTTTGGGGCTGAAATAGGATGGGAGAGATCCCAGAGCAGCTGCTCCAGCAGCTTTCTCTCCCCAGGGTATAAATCCCTGAAGGATTCAAGATACCAAGGCAGTCGCCTGCTCCCTCATTAGTGCAGGTGGCAGAAATTCCGCATGGAATCTGATCCGGTGGGAAGTGTCCCTGTCCATGGGGGGGCTGGAATGGGATGGTCCTTACGGTTCTTTCCAACCCTGCGGATCACAGCCAGATCCAGTGGGTGGAAGGATGATCCAGGATGGATCCAGCAGGATGAAACCAAGCCTGAGCTGGAGCAGAGGGGATCATCTGGAGCATCTCTCCAGTAAGGGAAGAGTCTCCTTCTAACCCGGGCAGTTCCCCTTTCCAACGTGACAATCCCATTTATCCAGCTCAAATGTCATGTTCAGCTGCCTTAAAGTCTCACTTTGGGATTTCCCCCCCAGTTCCCAGCCCTGCAGGCTCAATCAGGCTTATCCAGACAAAGCTGGGCCCTCCAACTCTGCTGCCAGGGTGGGAAACCCTCCGGAGCCTCGCTGCCAGCTGTGGCCAGCTGTGGCCGCAGGGAGCTGCCAGATGTGGGCAGCTGTGGCCGCAGGGAGCCGTCAGATGTGGCCACAGGGAGCTGCCAGATGTGGGCAGCTGTGGCCGCAGGGAGCCGTCAGATGTGGCCACAGGGAGCTGCCAGATGTGGGCAGCTGTGGCCGCAGGGAGCCGTCAGATGTGGCCACAGGGAGCTGCCAGATGTGGGCAGCTGTGGCCGCAGGGAGCCGTCAGATGTGGCCACAGGGAGCTGCCAGATGTGGGCAGCTGGGGCCGCAGGGAGCTGCCAGATGTGCTGCCAGCCCAGCTGGGGAGTGCTCCTGCCGTGGCTCATGCAGGGCAGGTTCAGGGAGGAGAGAACCACTGGTGGTCCCCAGGAAAAGAAGTTCCCTTTGGGAAGTCCCTTCTTGGAGCTGGCTGGGGCTGGAACAGCATTAGGGAGAGGTGTCCCCCCACAAAGCCACCCCAGCACTGGCAGTGGGGTGACCACGGAGAGGGGGCATGGTCTGGATGGCACTGGCTGCTTCCCTGTGTCACCTTCAACACCACTGTCATGTCCTTGGGTGCAGCCTGGTGCTTCCCAGAAGAAAAACTGGATTTAGGGGTCTGGGGCTCCCACCCCGACCCACTGGACATTTTCCTGGATCCCTGTCCACCAAACCCCCCTGAGGTCAGCCCTTCAGGGGCTCTTCCAGGAGCTGGGGGACTCACGGAGCTCTGGTGGCATCTCAGCACTTGTCACTTGGCCATCCCTGGCTGGGATCCCGCTCATGCTCAACACCATAAACTGCAAATTCCTCGCTCACAAAGCCGAGAGGAAGAGGCAGGAGCAGGATTCAGGAGAATCCCTCCAGGGACAGCACCACGGTGGATGCGATGGAGGTGTCACACAGGGCTGGGCAGGGAGGGGACATCCCTGGAGACCACACTGAACCAGTTCTACAACTTCCTCCTGAGGGGCAACCCAGGTCTCTGCTCCCTGGGACAGTGAAAGGGAACGGCTGGAGCTGTGTTGGGAGGTTTAGGTGGGAGATCAGGGAAAGGTTCTTCCCCCAGAGGGTGCTGGGCACTGCCCAGGCTCCCCAGGGAATGGGCACGGCCCCGAGGCTGCCAGAGCTCCAGGAGCCTTTGGACAGCAGCGCCAGGGATGGACAGGGTGGGGTTGTTGGGGGGTCTGGGCAGGGCCAGGAGCTGGATCAGTGATCCCTGTGGATCAGCTTGGGATATTCCATGATCCTGTGATTTCCTCAGCCAGATCTGTGCTGCCGGAGGAAGAGGCTCCTTCTGCAGCTCCCTCCAGCCTCTGTGAAAATCCATTCCCATCAGGACAAAGGGATGTTAAAAATCAGAGGGAAGCATCCAAACCTGCTCCTGACCCGGGCCAAGGATGACTCAGATGGGAACGTGCTCCTGCCAGGAGCAGCAGGGCCGTGGAAAAGAAATCATGGAGTGACAGCCAGGGAGGGACGGGGCCTCGCTGGGCTCCCCTCACCCATCTCCAGCTGACAACAACAACAACGATTTTTGTGTTTCTGTGCTTAGGGAAGTAATTCCACAGCAATCCAGAACACCTCGGTGCTGCCGTGCTGCTCCCACGGGAGGAAAAGGGAAGAGGGATTTTTAGGAAAACCAATAAGGACGGGATATTGTGGAGGGCTCGGTTGTTAACCACCACAAGGATGGGGCCAGGGAATCCTTGGGATGCAGGGAGGGCTTGGAGCAACCTGCTCTAGTGGGAGGCGTCCCTGCCCATGGAAGTGGATGAGCTTCAAGCTCCCTTCCAGCCCAGATCATTCCAGATTCTGCTCCCTACAAACAAACGTCTGCCCTGCCTGGCGTAACTCCCACACAGATGTTGATCCTGCAAGGACCAAACAGCTCCACTGATTCTGAAACCTCCCAGCAGGGATCAACCAGCTGGGGAAACCCAGCTCCCATCCAGCCCAGAAAACATTCCAGCAGCCAGGGAGGTCGGAGGGAGATGAGAGGAGACACCTCCTCAGCAGCGCTGTCACTTGGCAGCCCATCACATCCCATGGCATCCCGCTGCGGCGGTGCCACGTTCCATCAGGATGTCACCACGGCGTGTAACCAGCACTGGGGCGTGAGGAGAACTAATCCGAGGAGACACGCTTGGGGGGGCTGGGAACGGGCTTTGCTCCCTGGTTTCTGCTCTGCTGGTCCGGGCTGCGAGTTGAACACAGACAATTCCAGGTGGGAAACAGCAAAAAATCCCCCTCGCTCCGGGCACATCAGAGTTGGGTGATGGAAATCTCTGGGAACAGCAGCGTGTGCCTGCAGAGCTCCTGCCAGCTCCCACTGCCCCAAGGCAAAGGGAGAGGAGGAAAAGGACAGCAGGATTGGCTGGATGAGCCCAGGAGAGGGAAGGGGAGGGGGAGGGGAGTTGGCTGCAAACCCTCCTTTGGCCAAGAGCTGAGTAGGAGGAATGAGTGGAAGACCCCAAAACAAGCCAGGAAGACATTTCCAGAAAGGAAACAAGGGAAAAATCCAGGGAAGGGAGGGTGACAGAAACCCAGCCTGGATGTGGAGTTGGAGGAAGCTTTAGCTGAGGAACAAGAGGCAAGGGGACCTCGACTTGGCTGGGAATCACTCCCAGCAGCTGCCATGTGTTTCCAGGGAAGTTCTTCTTGGGCCAAGAGAGCCATGCCTGGCTTGGCAAAGTTTCAATCCCTGTGGAATTAATCCCAGCACTGCTCTGGGACCAGGAAATGAGGGTCAGGCTGTTCCTCCCAGACCTGGGTGAGCTCATGGAGCCAAACCCACCCAGGGAGTGCCACCACCAGCATCTCCTGGGAGAGGACAAAGCCCTGTCAGGTGGGATCAGCTGGGATCAGCTCCAGGGGGTTTGCACCAGGACTGGCTTCCCAAAACTCCACATCAGCTCCAAATCCAGCAAGCAGGACAGGTTTGAACACAGAGGTGAAATCACCAAGGTTTACAAAGCAGCCCTCAGGAAAGTCACTTTTAGGTGACATCCAGGCAGTGCCACCAACCCAGACAGCACAGAAACCTCGCAGCTTTCCTGAAAACCAGAAACAATCAAGATTTTGGGGTTATCTTTGCCCAGAAACCCCCACGGATCTCTATACACCAACACGAGGCACCTCCACAAGGGCTGGGCTCATTCCACAATGCCCAACCAACGTCCTCCAAAGCACCGACTCCAAAACTCCCCAGTCCCATCCTCTGCTTGGCATCTCCCACCCCCTGGAAGAGGGACCCGAGGGGCCCACGGGGACTCACTTGCTGAGAAGGTGGCTTCGGTGTGGACGGGCGGGGTGGAGGGCAGGAAGGGCGGGTAGCCCACGAAGAAGGAGCGCAGGGAGCGCTCGGACAGGAGAGGGGAGCGCTGGGCCGGGATGTTCTCACAGCTCCCCACGCTGTTGTGGATCTTGAGGTTCAGGGGCTTGTTCTTCTTCTTGACTCTGGCAGGGAAAAGAGGAAAAAGGAGGGAAAAGTGAAGGGAAAGGAGTTGGGGATGGGCTGGTGGAACCTGTGGGATGGGGGAGCTGCTGCAGCATCTGCCATGTGAGAATCAATCCCACTTCCCCATGAGAATTCCCAACCCCTCCCTGCCATCAAACAAAGGCGATTTTCATTAAGGAACATTCCAGAGCTTTTCCTCTTGAGAACCTGGGTGGAGAAAATAATTTGGTCCAAAAGCTCGTCAGCCCCAGCTTTGCTGACCTTGTCAAATCCCCTAAATGATCACATATGATGTCACTACACCAAATATAGGGCCCAAGCGAGGGCGGGCTGCAGTGGAGAATGTGAGGACCCCATCGGATTCCCAGGAATCGGCTTGTCCAGGTGCAGGACTGTGGTGTGGACAACCCGAAACACTGGGAGAAGTTCCTCAGAAATTAAATTCTGCAGAGCAGGGGGGAGGAGTCCCCCAACTCTCCCTTCTCACCCATTTTTCCACACTGGGACAAGTCCAACCATTGTTCTGCTGGCTCGGATGAATCGAAAGCTGCGCCAGACCAGAAGGATTTGGGATGCAGTGACCCTGGCAGCTCAGATGGGCTGGGCTGCAGGATCCCGGCACTGCGGAGCTGCTCCGGCTCATCTGCTCCCACTCCGGCTGCCATGGAGGGAGGGAGAGGGACAGCCCTGGGAAAGGCAGCTCAGCCCTGGGAGATCTGGAGCACTTGGGACAGAGATCTTCCGAGAACATCCTGGAAACAGCTCATGGCGATGGAGGATTCCTGGAGTGCTCCATCCATCATCCCTGCATCCCAGCTGGAACACTGCATCCAACTCTGTGTCCCAGCACAGACACAGGGCCCAGGAGGGACCTGGAGCTGCTGGAGCCAGTCCAGAGGAGGGCACAGAGCTGCTCCAAGGGCTGGAGCCCCTCTGCTCTGGAGCCAGGCTGGGAGAGCTGGGGGTGCTCACCTGGAGAGGAGAAGGCTCCAGGGAGAACTCAGAGCCCCTTCCAGGGCCTGAAGGGGCTGCAGGAGAGCTGGAGAGGGACTGGGGACAAGGGATGGAGGGACAGGACACAGGGAATGGCTTCCCACTGCCAGAGGGCAGGGATGGATGGGATATTGGGAAGGAATTGTTCCCTGGCAGGGTGGGGAGGCTCCGGAGCTGAGCATGTCCCACCACCCCCAGCAGTGCCCGGGGGCATCTGGCCCTGCCAGGCGCTAGGAAATGGCCTCTTTAATGAACAAAATTAAACCATNAAGGTTTACAAAGCAGCCCTCAGGAAAGTCACTTTTAGGTGACATCCAGGCAGTGCCACCAACCCAGACAGCACAGAAACCTCGCAGCTTTCCTGAAAACCAGAAACAATCAAGATTTTGGGGTTATCTTTGCCCAGAAACCCCCACGGATCTCTATACACCAACACGAGGCACCTCCACAAGGGCTGGGCTCATTCCACAATGCCCAACCAACGTCCTCCAAAGCACCGACTCCAAAACTCCCCAGTCCCATCCTCTGCTTGGCATCTCCCACCCCCTGGAAGAGGGACCCGAGGGGCCCACGGGGACTCACTTGCTGAGAAGGTGGCTTCGGTGTGGACGGGCGGGGTGGAGGGCAGGAAGGGCGGGTAGCCCACGAAGAAGGAGCGCAGGGAGCGCTCGGACAGGAGAGGGGAGCGCTGGGCCGGGATGTTCTCACAGCTCCCCACGCTGTTGTGGATCTTGAGGTTCAGGGGCTTGTTCTTCTTCTTGACTCTGGCAGGGAAAAGAGGAAAAAGGAGGGAAAAGTGAAGGGAAAGGAGTTGGGGATGGGCTGGTGGAACCTGTGGGATGGGGGAGCTGCTGCAGCATCTGCCATGTGAGAATCAATCCCACTTCCCCATGAGAATTCCCAACCCCTCCCTGCCATCAAACAAAGGCGATTTTCATTAAGGAACATTCCAGAGCTTTTCCTCTTGAGAACCTGGGTGGAGAAAATAATTTGGTCCAAAAGCTCGTCAGCCCCAGCTTTGCTGACCTTGTCAAATCCCCTAAATGATCACATATGATGTCACTACACCAAATATAGGGCCCAAGCGAGGGCGGGCTGCAGTGGAGAATGTGAGGACCCCATCGGATTCCCAGGAATCGGCTTGTCCAGGTGCAGGACTGTGGTGTGGACAACCCGAAACACTGGGAGAAGTTCCTCAGAAATTAAATTCTGCAGAGCAGGGGGGAGGAGTCCCCCAACTCTCCCTTCTCACCCATTTTTCCACACTGGGACAAGTCCAACCATTGTTCTGCTGGCTCGGATGAATCGAAAGCTGCGCCAGACCAGAAGGATTTGGGATGCAGTGACCCTGGCAGCTCAGATGGGCTGGGCTGCAGGATCCCGGCACTGCGGAGCTGCTCCGGCTCATCTGCTCCCACTCCGGCTGCCATGGAGGGAGGGAGAGGGACAGCCCTGGGAAAGGCAGCTCAGCCCTGGGAGATCTGGAGCACTTGGGACAGAGATCTTCCGAGAACATCCTGGAAACAGCTCATGGCGATGGAGGATTCCTGGAGTGCTCCATCCATCATCCCTGCATCCCAGCTGGAACACTGCATCCAACTCTGTGTCCCAGCACAGACACAGGGCCCAGGAGGGACCTGGAGCTGCTGGAGCCAGTCCAGAGGAGGGCACAGAGCTGCTCCAAGGGCTGGAGCCCCTCTGCTCTGGAGCCAGGCTGGGAGAGCTGGGGGTGCTCACCTGGAGAGGAGAAGGCTCCAGGGAGAACTCAGAGCCCCTTCCAGGGCCTGAAGGGGCTGCAGGAGAGCTGGAGAGGGACTGGGGACAAGGGATGGAGGGACAGGACACAGGGAATGGCTTCCCACTGCCAGAGGGCAGGGATGGATGGGATATTGGGAAGGAATTGTTCCCTGGCAGGGTGGGGAGGCTCCGGAGCTGAGCATGTCCCACCACCCCCAGCAGTGCCCGGGGGCATCTGGCCCTGCCAGGCGCTAGGAAATGGCCTCTTTAATGAACAAAATTAAACCATCCTCTAATAAGTTAATTATTTCCTCACACAGGAAAGCTGCTGCTGGGTTTAGGGTGGCTGCAAGGACCTCTTTGGGTGCGCTGGGCTCAGCATGGGGCGGATGGTTCCAGGCTGGTCCAGCTCTCCTGGCCTGGGACTCCTTGGGGTCAGCCCCACAGCTGATGGTCACGGAGTCATGGAATGGGATGGGTGGGAAGGGACATTAGAGCTCATTAAAGGACATTGGCAGGGACACCTTCCACTGTCCCAGGCTGCTCCAAGCCCTGTCCAGCCTGGCCTTGGGCACTTCCAGGGATCCAGGGGCAGCCACAGCTGCTCTGGGCACCCCGTGCCAGGGCCTGCCCACCCTCCCAGGGAACAATTCCTTCCCAAAATCCCATCCATCCCTGCCTGGTGACCCCAAATCCAGTCCATCCTCTCCATTGCTGCTGTTCAGTTCCAACCCAGCCACGGGGTCTCCACCAAAAATCCCAGTGCTGCTCCCCTGGCGTGGCCCCAGCTCCCCCTGAGCTCAGCCCCGGCCCAAAGCCCTTCCTGAAAGGCAGTGATTAAGCACTAATCTCATTTCTTTCCACCCATAAATCAGTTCCAGACCAAATATTTACTGCGAGCATCATTTCCTCGCCAAGCAGGGCTGCTGACAGCTCTCATTATTAGGAAGGATGAGTGATTTTGGACAGAGAGAGATTTTTTTTTTCCTCTCTCTGTTTCTTCAGGAGAAGAAAAAATAAAAAAGAATAATAAACACCAGGATCCAACTGGGTGACTGGGCTGGCTGCCTGTCTCCCCACGGCCTTGATCTCTATCCTGAGGGAAGGGGGCAAGAACCAAAGCCTGGAGAGGAGCAGGAGCATCCTCACCCACGGAAAACCCCCTGGCACAGCGGGCTCACAGGGGATCCTGTCCCCTGGTTTGGGGACAAGGAGTGCCTGAGGGACACAGAGCAAACCAAGCCCTGTTTGGGGCGTCTTTGGCAAAAAAGGGTCAAAAACCAGCCTTGGGGCAGGGCTGGAGGATGAGGCCAGTCATGGGCACCTCGTAAAGGACTTGTTGCCCTGAGAGGTCATCCATCCATCATCCATCCATCCATCATCCATCATCCATCCATCCATCCATCATCCATCCATCATCCATCCATCATCCATCCATCCATCCATCATCCATCATCCATCATCCATCCATCCATCCATCATCCATCCATCATCCATCCATCATCCATCCATCCATCCATCCATCCATCCATCCATCATCCATCCATCATCCATCCATCCATCATCCATCCATCATCCATCATCCATCCATCATCCATCCATCCATCATCCATCATCCATCCATCATCCATCATCCATCCATCCATCCATCATCCATCCATCCATCATCCATCCATCCATCATCCATCATCCATCCATCCATCCATCCATCCATCCATCCTCCTACATGGGTTGGAATGAGATGATCTTCAATGTCCTTCCCAACCCAAACGACTCCATGATTCCATAGACAGTGAAAGGACAAAGGGAAACGGTTCCAAACTAAAAGAGGGGAGATTTAGATGGGATATTGGGAAGGAATTGTTCCCTGGCAGGGTGGGCAGACCCTGGCACAGGGTGCCCAGAGCAGCTGTGGCTGCCCCTGGATCCCTGGCAGTGTCCAAGGCAAACATTTCCATCCTCCTCTCATTTACCCAAAGTGGGGAAAAACATGTTGGAAATGCATCCTGGTCCTCCCAGCCTAAATTCCCCATCCCAGCTGGGCAGGAGGAACCTCGTTCCGTGTGCCAGGCTCCCAGTTCTGCAAGGACAGCAGAGGCAAAAAGGGGAAATAAAACAAAAACAAAACCAAAAAAACCCAAAGGAAAACATCAGCCTAATTTGAATTTTCCATAGGGATAAGGCCCAAGACCGCCCTGCTTCGGGAAAGGGAGGCAGGATTCCCCCACTGCGGGAATCTCGGCCAGATAAATCCCAGCTGGATCAGGAGGAACCGGCAAAGCGCAGCAGAAGGTGAAGCCGGGTCTCGCTTCCCTGCCCGGGCTGGGGTTGGCCGCACTAATCCCGGCCGTGAGCGGCATTCCAGCCCTTCCCTGGAGCTGGCAGGGCTGGAAAAGTGGGCACTCCCACGAGAGCATGGCTGGGATTAACGAAATGCCAGAGAAGCCCAGGGAGAGCCGAAGGTAGATGTGGATGGTGCTGATCCGCCCCAGCCCCCGGGAAGGACCATTTCCCTCCATCACAGCTGGACAATTCCCAAAATGAGTGTCCAGGCGAGGGAGGAGTGGGGAGATGGTTATGGAGCAGATAATTTTTGTTTTGGCTCCAAAGGGTTTTGAGGGAGCAGAGAGAACCACACCTGGTCCATCTCGAGGCTTGGAGCCCCCCAAAATCTGGGAGATGCCCACATCATCCTCCAGGGATGGCAGGAAAACGCCACCAGGGCCAAGGGCGCCTTTCCTGCCAGATGTGGAGCAGATCCCAAAATCTGGACATCCCCACTATTTTTTTTTGCCACTCTCCACGGTTGTCCCACACTCTTCCCTGCTCCAGAAGGCTCCAAAGCCGGGTGTTCCCAGGATTCTGCCCCTCACTGCAGGTCCCAGGCTCCCCCGCAGCACAGCGGGATCAGCCCCTGTTCCACACAGCCCTTGGCTTCCCAAACCTTTCCCAAAATCCCGCATCTCAGCCCTTGGCACATCGTGAGCCCACATCCCCCTCTCCTTCACCTCCCACCACTCGCTAACCCTCTGCAAAACCGGGAATTCCTCATTTCCCTCCCTTCTCCCGGGCATCCCTCGGTCGGGAGAGCCCAAACCAACCCCCCAGGGCAGAGCTCGTGGAGCACCGGGGCTGATTCCTGCCTCGGAATGCTCGGGAAGATCAGTGCCGGGAGCGATTCCTTCTCAGATAGGTGACTGCCAACGATTAGGGCCGTGATTTCATGCAGGAATTTGCTAAATATGTAATGATGGATTAAAAAAAAATAAAAATGGGGAATAAAAAAAATTTTTTTTTTAAATGCCGAGCGAGTTTGAAGCGTTTAATGCAAATCCTTTTCGGTGTCAATCCCACCTGAATGGCTCATCCCCGCCTGCTCGGTGGGATCAGTCAAACGCTCATCACCGGCTTCGGGGGAAAAAAATAAAGGGTTCCAAGAGGCGCTGAAAAACAGGAGCAGACACTGGGACAAAGGGCCCGTCACTGCTCCCGGGAGCGGCGGGGAGGGCGGGGACTGACAGCGGCGGGGAGGGTGCGGGCGTTCCAGGATTTCCACGGAAAGGCGCTCGGGGAGGGTGCGGGTGTTCCAGGATTTCCAGAGAAAGGCGCCCGGGGAGGGTGCGGGTGTTCCAGGGTTTCCACGGAAAGGCGCCCGGGGAGGGTGCGGGTGTTCCAGGGTTTCCACGGAAAGGCGCCCGGGGAGGGTGCGGGTGTTCCAGGGTTTCCATGGAAAGGCGCCCGGGGAGGGTGCGGGTGTTCCAGGATTTCCACGGAAAGGCGCCCGGGGAAGGTGCGGTTTTGCCCTGCTGGGATGTCCCGGGGTGATTTGGTGGCTGGAAGAGCAGGATGTGCTGGGAGAAGCTGGGATATGAGGATGGGCACAGTGGGGTCTGTATGTTACAGGGAGCGAAACTCCAGTGTTCACAGGGCTGTGATGCTCCTGGAACATGTCTCATCCCAAAAAGCATCCCAAAGGGACACCCCAACCATTCCCCAGCCCCTGGCAACGCTCATCCTCCGTTCCCAACTCTTAAAAAACCTGGAAATCCAAGTAGCAACCTCCTCTGCAGGCATTTGTTGTCACTTCCATCCTTATTGCCAATAAAAAAATTAAAAGGGGTTTAATTTAAAATTTACCCACAGGGCAGGAGCTGCCCCTGCAGCCGCTGGAGCCAGGTGATGTTTTATTCACCACTTCGCTCCTCACCAGCACACACCAATTTCCACACAGGCGTTGCTCTTAAAGGAAGGGAAATAGAGTGGGAGAAAAAATAAAAAATCCTCCCATCGGTATTTCAGCTGCAAAGGATTAAAGATCGCTGCAGCCTGGCCGGGAGCGCGCGGCTCCGGCCAGGATTCAGCCCCGAAGATTTACGGCTTTTGGAGCGGTTTAATTGCACAATATTCCCGATTAAATCAGAGCAGGAGCAGGTGAAGTGCTGCCCCTGTGCCTCCTCCACCAGCAGCATCCACTGGAATGGCAAAAAAAGGAAGAAAAGCCCCAGATTCGCTCTGGCATTCCTTCATGCAGGAATGATTTGGTGGGAAGGAAGCTCGAAGAGCATTTTATCCCAACCCTGCCATGGGCAGGGACACCTCCCACCGTGCCAGGTGCTCCAGCCTGGCCTTGGACACTTCCAGGGATCCAGGGGCAGCCACAGCTTCAATCTGTGCTTACAGGGAACAATTTCTCCCCAATATCCCATCCATCCCCGCCCTCTGGCAGTGGGAAGCCATTCCTTGTGTCCTGTCCCTCCTTGCCTTCACCAAAGCCCCTCTCCAGAACTTCTGCCACTTCTCCCATCCTGTTCCCATATTGGCACATAGATGCCAAAATCTGACCTTTTTCTCCAAGGATTCCCAAATAAACTATTAAAAAACCCACTCTGGCTAAGGAATCTGAGCATTCCCAAACAGCCCTGGGGAGCTGGGATCAAAACCAGCACAGCTGGAGCCAGGAAAGGAGGCGCCAGGTCACCTTTGGCACCGGGACAAACACCCAGCTCCCATGCTCAGGGCCACCCACATCCCAAATCCCTGTGCCCTCAGGATGGCACCAGCTTCTTAAGGATTTTCAGCATTCAAGGCAGTGGATTTTTTGAACCTGCCTGAACAGCTGAAATTCCTTCATTCTCCACCCAAACCATAACAAGCTCCACACAATGTTCACACTCCTGAACAAGCTGGGGTTGAGATAAAGAAATAAACACAGAATATCCTCCAGATGTTCCATTTATCCTCCTCATTCCCATAAAGAGGCAACAAACCCTCCCTCCCTCGGCCAGAGGAAAAGCAGCTCCCTCATATCAAAGCCTCAGCAGTTAAATATTTATCCAAGTGCCTGTCCCCACTTCCCTGGATGCCTGAATTTCCAGGCTCGAGTCTGACTGATCTATTATTCTCTTTTCCAAGCACAAAGTGGAACTTTTTTTATTACAGCTGCAAATTATAAAGCTGGGAAGTTCTTTGAAGGGAGTTTGAGCCAAACAGGTTCCCCGACCCCCCCTCCTCCTCCTGGGATTCCAGTCGGGGCTGCAGGAGCAGCACCAGGAGCAGACACGGGCGGGAAGGAGCTGCAGGAGGTAATTGCCAGGATCCTGGAGCTGGAGCTGTTTCTCATTAAGCCCCTTCTGTTTTCTTGGTTGCCACCGTTACGTTTCTTTGAGGGTCACCCAAGGGCAGCGAGGGTGAGCTGGGGCCAGCCAAGCCGGGTGGGGCTGAGTCTCCTTTAGGTGGAGAAGCTTCCACAGGGATTAACCCCTGGGGTACCTGGAGGGCGTTTCCTCACCCCCAGACAACACAACCTCAGCCAGGTGGGGCAGATCTGCCACTAGAATGGACAGTCACGGAATGGTTTGGGATGGAAAGGGACCTTACAGCCCATCCAGTGCCACCCCTGCCATAGGAAACTTCCACTGTCCCAGGCTGCTCCAAGCCCTGTCCAGCCTGGCCTTGGGCACTGCCAGGGATCCAGGGGCAACCACAGCTGCTCTGGGCACCCTGTGCCAGGGCCTGCCCACCCTCACAGCCAAGAATTCCTTCCCAATATCCCATCTATCCCTGCTCTCTGGCAGTGGGAAGCCATTCCTTGTGTCCTGTCTCTCCATCCCTTGTCCCAGGAACCTCTCCAGCTCTCCTGGAGCCCCTTTAGGCTCTGGAAGGGGTCTGAACTCTCCCTGGATCCTTCTCTTCTCCAGGAGAGCACCCCCAGCTCTCCCAGCCTGGCTCCAGAGCAGAGGGGCTCCAGCCCTTGGAGCAGCTCCGTGCCCTCCTCTGGGCTCTGAGGAGCACTCCCTGCTTTTGGTTTTCATCCCATTATCACCAAGGAATCCCCTGGAGGGCTTGGCCAACCCAGCACTGCTTGGGCCACCACAGCGGGTCGGGGGGGGTGGCAGGGGGGTGAGGAGAAGCTCCCACCAACCCTGAACCAGAAAGAAGTGAAGATGGGAGCTGCTCCCTGACTCCTGCGCAGCTCCAGCTGGAAGGCAGAGCTGGGAACAGCTCAGGCTGTGCCAGGACCAGCAGTGGTCAATCCCTCTCCTGGCCATCCCCCCCGGACACTGCCCACAGCCCCTGCCCTCTCCTGCCCCCCTCCCAGCTGGGCAGCCCCAGGCGGCACACCAAGCACCAGGAATGCGATGCGCCTTTCCCAGGACGTTAATCCTTATCGAAATTCATCCTCACGCCCGTCTGGCTTTGAAAGGAGCCTCAACCCCTCATTAAAGGACACGGTGAGAAGTTTCTCCTCTGAGCACGGTAAAGCTCCAGCGCCTCTGGATGGAATAGCAGGGCCGTAATTAACATTAATGACACTCCTAAGGAGCGCCAGAGCCCGGAGCAGTGGGATCATTCCAGCACGGAGCCAGGTTGGTACGGGGGCCACTCATCACTGTCACCTCGCGGTGTGCAAACCATCCTTTGAGGGAGCTGGACACATTCCAGGAGCTGTGCACAGCTCCACAGCCTGGCTCACCGGCAGCGGCAGCCAGATTAATCAGGGGGATGATTTGGAAGCACAGGGAGAGATGCTGCTCATTTTGCTCTCCAAATTCCCACATTTCCACGCTCTCCCCCTTGCAGAAGTTCCAGGCTGGGCTCTGTTTTCAGGATAAATAACCCAGTGTGGAGATCATGGAATCACCAGATCCTTTAGGTTGGGAAAGACCTTTGAAGTCATGGAGTGCATCCATGTCCCCAAGTGCCACATCCACACAGTTTTTAAATCTCCCCAGGGATGGGGACTCCAGCCCTGCCCTGGGCAGCTGTGCCAGTGCCTGACCACCCTTTCAGTGAAGGAGATTTCCCCAAAATCCACCCTGAGCCTCCCCTGGCCCAGCCTGAGGCCGTTCCCTCTCCTCCTGTCCCTGTTCCCTGGGAGCAGAGCCCGACCCCCCCGGCTGTCCCCTCCTGTCAGGAGGGGCGCAGAGCTGCCCCAGCACCGGAGGTGCCCCAGCAGTGCCAGCTCAGGGGACGGGCACTGCCGTGCTCCTGCTGCCACCCCAGGGCTGGGACAAGCCAGGTGCCCGTGCCCACCTTGGGAAGATGCTCCATATGGATTATTTCCACATGCTGGCAACGTCCTGCTGCATCCACCTGCCCTGCAAACATCCATCTCCTGCTCCTCCCCACTGCCAGGAGCCCACCTGCCTTCCCAAAGCTGGGCCGTGCCAGAGGAGCTGCCTGGACGCTCTCCCGAATCCCGCCCGTGCGGAACATCGAACAATCGATCCACCAGGTGGATGGGAATTGCTACAAGGGGAAACATCATTATTATCAAGGTTGCAGATTAGCTGAATTAATGACCCATCAGGGCCTATTTAGGACCAGCTTAAATGATTAAATCTGAGGCATGGTCTAAGCACGAGCTGCTCGGTGGGGTGGGGATGGTGGAGAAGACCTCTGCTCCCAGGTTTTGGGAGGTCTGGGGTTCAGTTTTTCACCTCTCTGCACTCTGCTCCCAGGTTTTGGGAGGTCTGGGGTTCAGTTTTTCACCTCTCTGCACTCTGCTCCCAGGTTTTGGGAGGTCTGGGGTTCAGTTTTTCACCTCTCTGCCTTGATGGCCCCAGTTGGGCGGTAGACTTGGCCAAGAGCCACAGGAATATCCTGTTCTCAGGAATTTGTAATGTGGGGTGGAGAAAAGCACCTCCAGGACAGAAAGTGTCTAAAGGTAAAGTTGGAAATAATTCAAGGAAAAAGGAAAAGAAGAAAATGGGGATGTGCTCTATCACCAGGTTACATCTGAACTTCACGTCTGACTTCACCCAGCCAGGAAAAATCCCAGTCTGGAAAAATCCCACCAAAAAACCACCTCGGCACCAATGGGGAAAAGGGAAGGAAATGAACCCTCAGAAGGTTTGAACCAACAGGTTTTTCCACCAGGAAAACATCCACACCTGGAAAGTCACTGCAGCAACACAGGATGAGGAGAATTCATGGAAAATTTAGCCAAAATCCAGCTGCCTTGAGCTGGAGGAGCCTCAGCCCAAACCTGACCTAGGTGCACCACAAAAATGTCCCATCCTGTCCAGCAGCTGCTTCAGGCTGGAACTCAGCACGTCCCCGGGGCTCAGCCCGGTCGGGTCGTGCTCCGATCCGCCCTCTCCAGCTGCTTCCTAGAGGACATTCCTTGAGGGCCACGGGGTCCGTGGGTCTGGCCAGCGTGGCAGAAGGAGCCACAGCTGGGAAGCAGATGGGGGTTTGGGCTCAGCTCCCCCTCCCAAGGGTCAGGGGATGAAGGGTGGGTCAGGGCACGGGTCTAAGGAGGGGTCCAAAGATGAAGGATGGGCTGAAAGATGAAGGGTGGGTCTAATGAGGGGTCCAAGGATGAAGGATGAGTCGAAGGATGAGTCAAAGGAGAAAGGGTGGGTCAGAGAAGGAAGGATGGATCAAAGGGTGGGTCTAATGAGGGGTCCAGGAATGAAGGAAAAGTCCAAGGACAGGCCTAAAGATGAAGGAGGGGGCAAATACAGGTGAAAGGATGAAGGATCTATCTAAGGATGGGACAAAGGACAAAGGATGGGTCTAATATGGGTCCCAGTATGAAGGGTGGGTCCAAGAATAGGTCTAAAGATGAAGGACAGGTCTAAGGATGGGTCTAAAAATGAAGAACGGTTCTAAGTACAAAGGAAAAGTCTAAGTACAAGCCAAAGGATGAAGGATGGGTCTAATGAGGGGTCCAAGGATGAAGGATGAGTCGAAGGATGAGTCAAAGGACAAAGGGTGGGTCAGAGAAGGAAGGATGGATCAAAGGGTGGGTCTAATGAGGGGCCCAGGAATGAAGGAAAAGTCCAAGGACAGGCCTAAAGATGAAGGAGGGGGCAAATACAGGTGAAAGGATGAAGGATCTATCTAAGGATGGGACAAAGGACAAAGGATGGGTCTAATATGGGTCCCAGTATGAAGGGTGGGTCCAAGAATAGGTCTAAAGATGAAGGACAGGTCTAAGGATGGGTCTAAAAATGAAGAACGGTTCTAAGTACAAAGGAAAAGTCTAAGTACAAGCCAAAGGATGAAGGATGGGTCTAATGAAGGATCCCAGGATGAGTCCAAGGACAGGNAGTCGAAGGATGAGTCAAAGGACAAAGGGTGGGTCAGAGAAGGAAGGATGGATCAAAGGGTGGGTCTAATGAGGGGCCCAGGAATGAAGGAAAAGTCCAAGGACAGGCCTAGAGATGAAGGAGGGGGCAAATACAGGTGAAAGGATGAAGGATCTATCTAAGGATGGGACAAAGGACAAAGGATGGGTCTAATATGGGTCCCAGAATGAAGGGTGGGTCCAAGAATAGGTCTAAAGATGAAGGACGGGTCTAAGGATGAGTCTAAGGGAGAAGGGTGGGTCTAAGTACAAAGGAAAAGTCTAAGTACAGGCCAAAGGATAAAGGATGGATCAAAGAAAGGAGGGTGGACCAAAGGACAAAAGACGGTTAAAAGGGTGGGTCTAACGAGGGGTCCAAGGACGAAAGCTGGGTTCAAGGACAGGTCTAAAGATGAAGGATGGGTCTAAGGATGGGTCTAATAATGAAGAACGGTTCTAAGTACAAAGGAAAAGTCTAAGTACAAGCCAAAGGATGAAGGATGGGTCTAATGAAGGATCCCAGGATGAGTCCAAGGACAGATCTAAAGATGAAGGATGGGTCTAAGGATGAGTCCAAGGATGATGGGTGGGTCTAAGTACAAAGAAAGGGTCTAAGTACAAAGAAAAGTCTAAGTACAGGCCAAAGGATAAAGGATGGACTAAAGGACAAAGGCCAGGTCTAGTGAGGAGTCCAGAAATGAAGGATGGGTTCAAGGGCAGGTCTAAAGATGAAGGACGGGTCTAAAGATGGGTCTGAGGATGATGGGTGGGTCAGGTAGAGGTCAAAGGACAAGGGGTGGGCCAAAGGACAAAGAACGGGCCAAAGGCCAGGCCTAAAGAGGGGTCCAAGGACGAAGGATGGGTTCAAGGGGAGGTCTAAAGATGAAAGATAAGGNACAGGCCAAAGGATAAAGGATGGACTAAAGGACAAAGGCCAGGTCTAGTGAGGAGTCCAGAAATGAAGGATGGGTTCAAGGGCAGGTCTAAAGATGAAGGACGGGTCTAAAGATGGGTCTGAGGATGATGGGTGGGTCAGGTAGAGGTCAAAGGACAAGGGGTGGGCCAAAGGACAAAGAACGGGCCAAAGGCCAGGCCTAAAGAGGGGTCCAAGGACGAAGGATGGGTTCAAGGGGAGGTCTAAAGATGAAAGATAAGGTCTGAGGACGGGTCCATGGCTGATGGGTTGGTTAGGTAGAGGTCAAAGGACAAAGGATGGGTCTAAGGGTAAAGCCTGTAGGGATGTGCCCCTGCTCACAGGGTGACCAGGTTGTTCTTTGTCTGCTCACAAAGGTAAAAGCCCAGAAGTTTCTCTCCCAAATTTGGGACAGAGACACCTTATAGGACCTTTGGGACTTCACCTCAGACCTGAGGCTGGCTGACTGGACCGAGGCCAAGAAGTCCCACCTGAGCAATTCACTAGAAAAGAAGAGAACAAAGGAGCTGATGGCTTTTGTGGGGTGTTTTAGCAGGAGCAAGAACCTCTTGCACCTAGCTCAGGTTTTCTCTGTAAGAGTTGTCTTATTTGCCTTTTATTCAACATTTTTCTGTTTCCAACACTGCTGCAGAAGCCATCCTGCTGTTTTTATGGCCCCCTTAGAGCTCATTAGACCTGGCTCCAAGAGTAACCCATCAAAGGTCCACCCACCCCAGGGCAGATCCTGCCCCCAGAGATCCACTGGACACCCCTTCCAGGGGTGAACACCGCCCTTAACGAGCTGGACTCCTGATCCCCAACTCCTGGATTTCTGAGACCTCCCATTCCGAGTTTGTTTCCTTCCTGGCTGAGGGACAATCATTAACCATCCATGAGAGATTCCAATGGCCCGTGGAATTCATGAGGTATTAAATGGGCATTATATTATCAGCCACTCTCAGTGTTTTGTTTCTGTTTCAGGACCTTTCCTGAGATGTTTATGGCCTGTGGATTTATGGAAGTCAGGGGATCTTTTCAGGAGTAATGTTCCGTACCTTGGAGTTACGGTCAACAGCTGGAGAGTCCATGCAGGAAAATTGGAGGCTGGGAGCTCCAAAAAAAAAAAAAACAGACTTAACCCCTGCCTCAGAAGGTCTTGGCACACAGAAATGATGGATTAAACACTGGGAATAAGATCCAAAACACAACATTCAAAGGAGTTTATGAGCTGTCATCGGGAATCAAGCAGTACACGCTGGCCTTGCTCTGGAGGGGACCCGGTCGCTGCTGCTGCTGTCACAATAAAAGGCGCTGGTTTATTTTCTGTCTGTGCCGAGGTGGAAAAATCCGGGGGGAGCAGCCCCGGAGAACCCTGAGGGCTCCACTCCATCAATCCCGACCCACAGCTCATGGGGAGAGAGATTTCTCCTTCTGCCAAAGCCACCCCTGGCTTCCCAGAGCCCGTTTCACCCCATCCTGAGCTGGGGAGGAGATAAAGGGACTGGGGACAAGTGACAGGACACAAGGAATGGCTTCCCACTGCCAGAGGGCAGGGATGGATGGGATATTGGGCAGGAATTGTTCCCTGGCAGGGTGGGCAGGCCCTGGCACAGGGTACCCAGAGCAGCTGGGGCTGTCCCTGGATCCCTGGCAGTGCCCAAGGCCAGGCTGGACAGGGTTTGGAGCAGCCTGGGACAGTGGAAGGTGTCCCTGCCATGGCAGGGGTGGCACTGGATGGTCCTTAATGTCCCTTCCCACCCAAACCATTCCATAAATCAGCCTGAGGGACACCAACCTCTCTCCTGGGAGGGTCTCAGAAGGCTCAGAACAGGCAGGATGGGGGTAAATCTCCATCCCAAATCACTCCAGGAGATCCCACCCAGCATTTGGGATCCCAGGAATGTCCTCAAACTCTCATCTCTCCACATCCAGCCCATCCTTCCATGTTGGAACAGGACATGGGGAACAGAAAGCCCCAATCCAAAGCAACCCAAGGGCCCAGGGGCACCACTAAAACCAGAAGGGGTTGATCAGGGAAGGTTCCAAATCCTCATCCAGGGATGAGCTCCCTCCTGCAGGAAGCACAGAGGACTCGGACTTCAGGGACACTGTAGAAGTGTGGCATTAAAAAAACCCCATCCTCAAATTCCATGGCCGTGGCCATAAAATAACAGTTAGCTGAGAAGAGCCTGAAAATATTTCAATTTTAATCCACTTTTTGTCTGTGCCAGGCATTTTCCACCTCATCCAGGCTAATAAACAGCTTCCACTCCAGCAGGGCTGTGCTGGAAAAAAAGAGGGAAAAAAGAAGAAGCTGCCTCTTTAATGCACTAATTACAATCCCGAAGCACTAATGGGATTAGCAGGCAGGATTTAGTGCTTGTCTCCTGCAAAATCATTAAGTGCCATTAGAGAAAATGAAGTTCCCTGCTTCTCCAAGAGGTTTGCAGGAATCCGGACCCAACCCAGCACAGCGCCCCTGCAGCACAATGGGGCCCTGTCAATATTGGCTCTTTTCCTTGATTAATTCCCTAATCAGGAGCTGAAACTGCCCAGCACCACTGGGAAGAGAGCACTGGAGACACTGGGAAAACTGGCTGAGGTCAGGCCAAGGAATCATGGATTGGGTTGGGTTGGGTGGGAAGGGACCTTCAAGCTCATCCAAGTGCCATGGGCAGGGATATCTTCCACTGTCCCAGGTGCTCCAAGCCCTGTCCAGCCTGGCCTTGGACATTCCAGGGATCCAGGGACAGCCACAGCTGCTCTGGGCACCCTGTGCCAGGCAGGTGGAGAGCGATGAAGGCAGAGGGGACATCACTGTGTTTGTGTCACCCCATGTGACATTTCCATCTCCACGCCCTTCCCTGTTCCTTCCCTTTGCAGGAATTCCAGGCATCCCATTCCTGTGCAACCAGGGGCCAGGAGATTTAACAGTGTCCAGTCCTGGCCCAAGCTCCACGTCAGGGTGACCACGAGTGTCCCTGCCCTTGGAATGACACGAGCTTTAAGGTCCCTTCCAGCCCAAAGCTGGATTCCTTTGATCCCTGCCTGACCACATCCAGTGTTCCCAGTGTCTCCAGTGCTCCCTTCCCAGTGCTGCCCAGCAACTTCAACTCAGGGTCATCATGGAATATCCAATGGCCAAGCCAGGATCAAACAGGGGTTTGCTCACTCTGCCCTCAGTGAGGCCCTCTCCAGCCAGGGGCAGAGCACGGGCTGGGGGCTGGAACGCCGACAAAAGCAGGAGAAGGGAGAGGCTGCTGCCGGGAACGCTCCCTGGGGACACGGGGGTGCTCCTGGGGACCCAACAAAGCCAACACTTCTGCAGTGCCTGAGCACGAGGGGGAGGCTGGCCCTCCAGGAGGCATTTTCCAGCTGAAATGGATTTGTTTCCAAAAGCTAAAAGCCTTTGGAGACCAAAAATTCCCAGCTCAGGGGAAAAGGGAGGGTGGATGATCACCCTCACCTCGTGCAATGACGGCTGCACAGCCCGGGGGACAAGTGACACCGCGATGCTGAGGCCACCAGACACATCTGCCCCCCCAAACCCGCTCTGGTTCCCTCTGCCCCAGCAAGGGGAGCTCCGGGTCAGGCACCGGGGGCACCTCAGTGGATTTAACCCTTCCCATGCCCCCAGCTGGAGCTGCCCAAACATCACGGATCGCCCGGGGGGTCTGTGCTGTGCCAGGGCATCCCTGCTCCCTCCACAGCCCTCAGGGAACTCTTCCCAGGATTCTGGCACGGCCTTTTTATCCCCAAGAACCCCAAATTTTGGGACGAAAAGAGCAGTTTGTCCTGGGATCCTGCTTTGGACCAGCTCCATCCCGAAACAGCCTCGGGGAGAGGAGGTGATGTCCCAAAGTGGCCACGGGTCCCCTCTGCCACCCTGCCACGGCAGGAGAAAGGTTTTCCGAGCGGGGCCACCGAAAGGGGTGGAAAGGGGTGGAGAGGGATGGAGAGGGAATGTAGAGATGCCGGGGAATCCTTTCCCTGCACAGCAGCAGCCTCTGCCGGCACCGGAGCGCAGAGCAGGAGCCGCGGGGATGTGGCAGAGCCCGGAGAGCTCTGGGGAGCACTCTCCAAACACCGCCAAGGATGGGAAGGATCCCGGGGGGTCTCCGGACCATAAAGTGTCCTCTCCGCGAGGATTTATCAATCCATATATCCCCTTTCGGCTGGAAGGTGATCATTCCCGTCGCTCCCCAGCGTGCGCTCACTCCCCCGCGCAGTTCTCAGGCCGTTCCCGCGCAGCAGCTGGAAACCCATCGCTCCCATGGCACATTCCGGCATGCCAGGGCTGTGCCAGCCAACAACCCTGGCGCCCCTGGGGGCTCCCCATGCACCCCGAAATGAGATCCCGGGGCAGCAGAACCGACGCCATCCCACAACATCCCCGCTGCGAGGAGCTGCAAAAAGGAATTCCCACACGAAACCTCCACACAAGACAGCCACATTTCGGGATAAATGTCCTTTTCCCGAGGCGCCGGGATGAGGTTTATCCCCCCAACACGCGCCAGCACCGAGGCACCACTTACTTGGGGGTGTGCGCCTCGTCCACGCGGTGCCCCAGCTGGAACTCGTGGGATTTGCTGCGGTGCAGCGCCGTGAACCCCGGGATCAGGTGGATCAGCTTCCGCGACGAGGGCGGGGGCGTCCCGGGGGGCTTCAGTTTGTTCCTGCGGCGCACGGGGGGGGTCCCCGGCGGCGTCATGGTGGTGACGATGTTGGGGGTGCGCGGGGGGGTGTGCGCGGCGTGGCGCTGCCGGGGGGACGGCGGCAGGGAGCGGTGGCCGGACTCCAGGGGTGGGCACAGCCCCGGGTGGCCCTCCACGGTCAGGCGGTCCACGTGCGTGTACGTGGGGCCGTGGGACGAGCCGGCGTGGCAGTGGTGCTGCCCACACTTGGGCGGGACCTTGGGGCTCGGGTGCGTCCTGCCCCACGGGCCCGGCTCCGGCGGGCAGCCCGGGCTGTTCTCCTTGCCCGGCTCCGCGCTCGGCCACTGGATGGTCCAGTCCTGCTTGGAGAGGCTCCCGCCTGCAGAGAGCACAGAGACACGGCCATGCGGTGCGGCAGGGGCTGGGAGCTCCCTGCCCAGCCCTGCCGCTGGGGAAGATCCCAACCCTGGAAGGGTTTATGGGTTGGATGGGGCTGGAGCGACCTGGCTGAGCGGAAGGTGTCCTTGCCCATGGAATGAGATGATCCCAAAGGTCCCTTCCAACCCAAACTATTCCATGACTGATCTGATCCCAGCAAGAAGCTTCTCTGTGTTACAGAATCTTGGAATGCTTTGGGTGGGAAGGGACCTTGAGGACCATCTCATCCCACCCCTGCCATGGGCAGGGACACCTCCCACTATCCCAGGCTGCTCCAAACCCTGTCCAGCCTGGCCTTGGGCACTGCCAGGGATCCAGGGGCAGCCACAGCTGCTCTGGGCACCCTGTGCCAGGGCCTGCCCACCCTGCCAGGGAACAATTCCTTCCCAATATCCCATCCAGCCCTGCCCTCTGGCACTGGGAAGCCATTCCCTGTGTCCTGTCCCTCCATCCCTTGTCCCCAGTCCCTCTCCAGCTCTCCTGAAGCCCCTTTAGGCCCTGGAAGGGGCTCTGAGCTCTCCCTGGAGCCTTCTCCTCTCCAGGTGAGCAGCCCCAGCTCTCCCAGCCTGGCTCCAGAGCAGAAGGATGGGCGGCCTGAAGACCACAGAGATTCCCACAGGATCATCCAGTGCCACCCCTGCCATGGCAGGGACACCTTCCACCGTCCCAGGCTGTCCAGCCTGGCCTTGGACACCTCCAGGGGTCCCGGGGCAGCCACAGCTGCTCTGCAGACCCCACCGTGGAGCCTCAGCACTCCAAGCGAGGGGTTTGCCGGGGGTGGAGGTGTCCCCACGTGTCCCCCACCATCACCAGCTCCCACTGCCACCCCAGATGGTGGCACTGGGATGGGACACCCCCACTGGGACGGTGACAGCCCTGACCTGGCCCAGGCTGAGGCCCCATCTCACCCCCCATTTGTGCCATTTGTATAATGAGGGTGCTGTAATTAACGGAGGCTCCTCTCCACCCCTAATTATCCATCGGCACCAGGAGCACAGCAGCACCTCCAGAGCATCCCAGGATGATCCAAGGGGAATTTGGTCCTTGATCCCAGCTCAAGGCCCCTTGACTGAGGCCTTTTGATTGCCCCCATCAAGGAAAGCCCAAATCTCCTCCTTTTCTCCTTCCCCTCCCTGGGNCTCACCCCCCATTTGTGCCATTTGTATAATGAGGGTGCTGTAATTAACGGAGGCTCCTCTCCACCCCTAATTATCCATCGGCACCAGGAGCACAGCAGCACCTCCAGAGCATCCCAGGATGATCCAGGGGGAATTTGGGCCTTGATCCCAGCTCAAGGCCCCTTGACTGAGGCCTTTTGATTGCCCCCATCAAGGAAAGCCCAAATCTCTTCTCCTTCCCCTCCCTGGCTGGGTTGGTAATTGGATCCTCTCCACCTTTCCATGGGAATGTTTCAGTTCAGGCTCCAGGGGAAAAGGAAAGGCTCAGGAAATGAAAGGTTTGGGTTGAAAGAAAGCTTCGAGTCAAGGGCTGGAGGATGAGGCATGAGGAGTTCGCTGGAATCATTTTCTCAGAGCAGAACATCAAAACAAAGGATAAAAAAAGCCAAAATAATTGTAGAATATGAAAAAATTAACAGGAAAAAATTTCCCAAATAATTGTAAAATATTTTTAAAATAACAATAAAAAATTCCTAAATAATTGTAAAATATTAAAAAGCATGTATCAACAAAAGAATAAAAAGTAAAAATAATATTAAAAAACTTAAAAATTAAAATTATTTCTTTAGAATGAATAAGAAATTAAAGTAGATAAAATAATATAAATTATTTTTTTAGAAATTAAAATTAATTAGAATTAAATATAATTAAAATATAATTAAAAGGTTTTAAAATAAAATTATTTAACTGAAATTAAAAATACATCAAAATAAATAAAATTAAAATAATAATTAAAAACCCTAAAAAATAAAACAAATTAATTAGAATTAATAAGAAGTACAAATAAATGAAAAGTAAGAAGTAAAAATGTTATAAATTAAAATTAATTAGAACAAAAAAGAAAATAAATAAAACATAAATGATTAAAAATAAAATAATTCATTATTGAATAATGCAAATTAATTATTGACTAATGCAATAATTTGCAAATAAATGGAAATAAATGAAACTAAAAATAATAATAATAAAAATATTTACAAAAAGATTTTTTAAATCTCAGCGTATGCAAATCACCACGCGCCTATGCAAATCCTGCTCTTCCCATTGGCCGCTTCGCTCGCCTTGATTTGCATAACGCCGAACCGGCCCGGCGCTAATTAGCGGCGTTAATGAGGATGGGGTGCGGGTCTCCCCGCGCCCCCCGTGTCCCACATAAATAAAAACAACCCCGGTCCGGGCCACAAGCAGCCGGGAAACCGGGAAATGGTAATTCCAAGCAGGGAGGCGGCAGGCAGCGAGCGCTGCGCTCGAGGGGATCAGCTTAAACCGGGAATGCGCTTAAGAGGGGAAAAAACCCAAGAAAACCATCCCAAAGCTGCTCTGGCTCCAAAGCCTGTTAAAGGCTGGCGGATTCCGCTCCTGCCGGCTGCTGCTCCTGCTGATTCCCAGCTGGAAACCCACGGGAAGAGTGGCCCAGAGGGAAGGTCCCCTCTGCCCCGTTTGTCCCCAGATTGGCCATGATTGCGCCTCAAAGCTTCCTCGTTTTGTTTAGATCCCAAATGTTAATTATTTTTTTGGATATCAGCCACAGCCACCCTCCAGTCCCAGGGGCCACCTCTCCCGTCGCTGTGGATGCTCCCTGCGGATGAATTTGGTTTCATGAATCCCCTCAGATCCCTCCCTCCGCTCCATTTCAGCATTTCCCAAACCACTCCATTAAAAACCAACAGGAAAACAAACTCCTGGGAAGAGGAGGCAGCGCTGGGATGCAGCTCACGGATCCAGAGATGGAAAAATCCCACCTGTCCCAAACAACAAAGAGCAAGGATTGCTTTGTTTTCCTTCAGATAAAAGGCTGGGAATAATTCCCACGGGAGCTGGCGAGGCAGCCCTGCATCCCAGCTGCCCCTCGGGATGCTCCAAGCGCTCCTCCCCTTCCCAAAAGCTGCTCCCAGGTGACCAAACTGGAGATTTTGGAATGCCCAAGGTTTTTTGGGAACCCCACTGTCCCAGCACCCACATCCCAGCCTCTGGAACAGACTCGAATCACCCAGCTTGGCAGCATGGGAATATCAGGAAGGTCAACTCTTCCCTCCTCTCCACCACACCAGCACAGTTCCCAACTTCCCTCCAAACCTGGATTTTTCCTGCTTTCCCCTCACTGCTCCTGACCCTGCCTGACCCCGCGCTGTCCCCGAGCCACCCTCAGCCTTCCCAGGGCTCATCAATATTCCATTCCAGCTCATTTTTCCCGGTAGGACACTTAATAACCTCCCCACATCCCTCAGCGGTCACACCCCATCAACTCCGCGAGCCGCAGCGGCCCCGCTCCACTCGGATTTAATATCAAATTAATCCACTCCGAGATCAAACCCGAAAACAAAACCCCACTCCCAAGGACCCAAGGAAAATCCACTCCAGCCTTGTTAACTCCACAAAGCAGGGGGGTTAACGGGGATTTGCCACATTCTGGTTCATGGCATGCTCCGGGGTTTTCCCTGCTGCCCCCAGGATGCTCGGCTTGGGAAGCGCCTCCTTTTCCAAGCCCATCCTGGCAAAATCCATCTCCATGAAGCAGCCTCCAGCTCCCCACCCAGGCAGGGGCGGCCTGGGAAATTAGAGGCTTCTAATTAACGACTCAATAAATAAAGATGGATGGGAAAGGTTAATCCTGAACCTCATTCCTGCTTTATGAATACAAATCTTGGCGTCTCGGAATTGGCCGCTGCGGCTCCTGCCGAGGAATTCCAGCGTTTAAGGAGGATGCAACTTGTTCGTTAATTACATTTTTAGGAGGAGGACAATCTCCTGCTTCACGAGGAGATAAAATGCAGCTAAAACAGATTCAAAGGCATTTCTGAGGCAGTTGGTGCATCTGGGGCTCCTTTGGGGGGGCTGTCATATCCCAGTGGATCGAAAATCCCAGCACTGCATCCAAAGAGAGCATCACTGCCATCCCGGGATGCTTTTCTGTCCCCATCCTAGAAGCTCCCAGGGCTGTGCCAACCTCACTGTCATGGAGCCATGGAGCCAGGGAGCAGCTCAAAATCCTTGGAATCCAGTGGATGGATGGATGGATGATGGATGGATGGATGATGGATGGATGGATGGATGGATGGATGGATGGATGGGTGGATGATGGATAGATGATGGATGATGGATGGATGGATAATGGATGGATAATGGATGGATGGATGGACGGATGGATGATGGATGGATGGATAAAAGCAGCACAGCACCCACTTAATGCACCCCAAAGCCACAATCCCATCACTGCTCCATCCCCAGCAGCCCTGGGGCGCATTCCCAAGGTCCCAGCAGTGCTGCTCTGCCCATCCAATCCCACATCCCACCAAAAGACACTGCTGGACCGTAGGGAATCCGGAGCTGGGTGGGATGATCGGCTCCCACTACCCACCCTCAGCCCAACATATCCTGGAGCATCCCGCCCTTCCCTGGACAGAATTCCCAGTGATCCCAACTCCTACCGGCAGGAGAGGGGCAGGGACTCAGCTTCTGCTCTCCCAGGGGATGAAAAGAGGGGAATTTCTGGGATGGAGCTGTTTGCTTGGCAGAGGCAGGGAGCAGGGAGCCCATCTGGCATCACAGGTGGAGCTTCCCACACCCAAATCCTTGAGAAATTCAGGGAGATTTGTCTCCTCCGCTGCCTGGGAACTCCTGCACCCCTCAGGGCTCTGCCTGTCACCTCCCTGTCCCCAGGGTGTGTCATCCGTGGGACAATACATCTCCAGCATGCACGGACCCACAGCAGCTGGCATTTCCAAGGATCCCGATCATCCCGCTCTGCAGAGCAAGGATGGCCATGGCAGCATCCCAGCAGTGCCGAAGGGACGGAGCAGCCGCTCCCGCCGGAGCAGAGGGGTGATGGATGGAGTTAAACGGGAAAGGAACACTCCATGCCTGGCTGGCTCTCTCCTGCCGGGATCCAATGAACCATCAGGAATGCTGGCAGCCCCATCAGCTGCCCCATTAGGGAGCAAATGGAGCAGCAGCATCCCACAGACCTCCGGTACTTCTGTCTCCTCCAGCTGGAAAACTCCGGAGGAAGCAGAGAAACTTCCTGCAGCTGCCGAGCCAAAGGCCAAGGTGGATTTTCCAAAGCAGGGAATTCCCCGGGCCGAGCGGGCAGAGGGAGAGAGCGGGGTTTGTTTGGAGCAGCCTTTAAAAGTCAGAGGTGTTTGAACAAAGAGCAGCTGAGAGCCTTCCGGAGCTCCCTTCCTCAAATAGCACAGAGACTTCATGGAAATGCCGGAGGGAAGGGAGGCAGGAGCTGGATTTAGGGAGCTGGAGTGGGGGATGCTCCCTAGGGAATGGCAGGCTGGGCTCGGACAGCCCCAGCTCGCCCCAGTGCCACTGTCCCCAGCACGGGGTGGCACTGCCCCTCTGTGCCACGTGGGAAGCCTGGAGAGGATCCAAGAACCAGAACTGGTGGATGTGGCCAAGGTGTCTCCAGGCAGGAGTTGGGATCCCTCTCCGGGACATTCCGTGCTCTGGGGACACTGCTGGTCCCCCAAAGCTGCCCCTCCTTGAAACCGTGTCACATCCCCAGCACTGTCCCCTGCTGTCCCCAGGGGCTGCTCCACACCTGCAAAGCCCAGATGAAAACCCAGCAGGGCTCATTCCAGCCTCCCAAACCCTGGGATGCAGCTGTGTTGGAGGAGCCCCACCAGAGGGGACAGGAGCCAGGCAGAGGGGGCTGGGGTCCCCAAATCACGGGGGTCTGGGCTCCCCAAATCACGGGGGTTTGCTGCTGGCCCAGAGTCACCCCCTGTGCTGGCAGTGGCCTTCCCGAGCTGGCATCACAGCACAGGTTCTGCGGTTGGGCTGTGCCAGAGGGGCTGGAGCATGTCCAGGGAAG
>WEZZ01009813.1:98474-108685 GCA_013400585.1 Chloropsis cyanopogon | reverse complement strand
AAGGACAGATTTCCACATGCTTTAACAAAGGGACCATTGTGGAAGTGTTCCATGATTTCTTGTTATCTACTTGTCCAAACTTGTCTTATTTAATTTCCTTTTGCCATTTAGAGGGAGGATTGTTTGGAGTAGTGTGAAGCAAAAGAAAGAAAAAACCCTGAGAAAAAAGGATTGTGGAAAGAACAAAAAGCTCTGTTAATTCAAAGGCGGCAAGGTTGGAAACAGGGCAAAATCATTGCCCCACAGGATCACAGCTGCAAATACCAATGTCTTCAGTACTAAAGAGAAATGTTCAAAACTTTTTCAGATAGAACTCTTCAAAAATGTATTTTCAGCTCCACTGAATATTTCAGAAAAGATTCTGTTTCCACAAAAGCCTTTACTTTTTGTCAAAAAAAAAAATTGTTCAGGGAATGTGACATTTCTACTTAAAAAGACAATTTATTCTTTGGAGGTTTTGTGTGCTTGTTTATTTATACTGACATTTTCTAATAAAACATAATCCTACTCTGACATCCCAAAGTGCGAATTTAACATAATTTTCATGAACCCTCTTTGCGCTATGAAAAATTCTCCATGTTATTTTTCAGGTACAAAATCTAAGCATACAGACTTATTAAATATCCTATTACAATAACTTTTGCTTAAGAAATATTTTTATAGATACATAAGCGTTACAGAATGTTGAGTGATCAGTTGTTTATCCTTTCCCTATGAATCAGAAAAATATAAATCCATGCAATATTTTAAAAATCTTCTCCAATATTTATTATAAACTTCGAGCACAGGAGACCCAGTAGTTTACTCAAACATCAGTTCAAAGGTCTTACAAACCTTACAAATTTTCCCGATCTCCATATAACTTTATATTGAAATTTCAGCCTCAAATATTTTGGTTTGAATTAAGTCAGCATTTCTTGCAACACATACAGAGGATGTGAAGGAAAAAAATGGCCATCATCATCTTAAAACTACTTAATTCCATTTCATATNGTGCAACCACATTATCTTGTCGGCTCAGACGCAGTTTGTGAGCCATGATGACCTTGGACCTCTCCTCCCCTACTGCTGTTCCTCCAGTTATGCTCCCATTTGTATTCATGCACTTCAGGTTTCCTCCACAGGCATCACTATTCACAGCGCTTGTCGTTATTTAATTTCATCCTCATGGTTGAAACACTTGCTGCAGTTGACATCATGGTTGTGAATTCTGATCCGCTCCTCCAAAGTACACACGACCCTCCTCAACCCGAGAACTTCTGTACGTGTGCTCTGCTCCTTCATTCATCCCACAAATAAAAAGATTAGCCAAGACTAGGACCAAGGCAGATCTTGGGGTGCCCTGCAAAACCCACCTTCTTTTTTTGATAGAGAAAGGGATGCAAATCACTCCCTAAGTGCCATTTTTTAGCCAGTTGAACATTGGCACACAGTGGCTATAATTTCCAACTTTGCTGGTATAGAATGTTTAAAAGCTTAATACGGTCAGAACACTTCACATTTTCAGCTTCTCTGCCATATGCTAAGCAAGATCATTTGTCAGAGAAAGAACTTGGATAGGTTTGACATGATTTTCATTTGATACATCCACACTGGACATTTTCAAATACTGCATGTTGCTCTTGGGTCTTACCTACTGATTGTTTAACAGTCTGTTCTAGTATCTACCACACTCTCAAAGTTAAAATGACAGGTATATCGATTTTGTGGGTCTTCCTTCTTTATATGTGAAAGTAGGTACAACATTTTCAGTAAATTTACTTTATCTACCCTAATAGAGAGGTAGTCACATTTTCAAAATAGGTAACCACAGCAGGAAACTACACTGAATTTCACTGAAACTACACAGAATTTCATCATAAATGTCACAAAGAGAAGCTAGCATTTGAAAAAAAAAAATCTCTGCACCATTTTCCAGTGTCTTCACTTATACATCACTAGGAGAACTCTTGTTCATATCACCTCACCAGAGTTTATCTATATTATATTAATCCCATTCCTCCCTCTTCCCTTTTTCAAAGATCAGGGAGGATTTCCACCACTTCTCAGGCACACCCAAAGTGTTTTGTGCCCAAGGGAAGCAGATGAGCACTGAAGACTGATCCACTTGCATGTTCTCTTTGAACCTGATCCTTCCCCAGCCCACATAAGCATTATTCATATCCAGCTGCTTTGCAGTTATTTAGTCTGATCCTCCTTGCACATAAAATGTTTATTGAAACAGGGGCTTGAACACTTGCTGCTCTGTTTTTCAAATAAATTTTCAGACAATGAAAGTATCTTTGGAAGGCATATTTGACCCAACACACACGCATATAATTTAAACACCTGCATCATAATTTGACCCTCTTTTTTTTTTTTAATTGATGATGGGAAACTGGTGGTTTTACTCATCTCCTTTTTGTTTATCTGACTAATGCCTTAGGAGCAGCATTTCTCTTACTGGCTAGAGAAGGATGAGGCTTGCACATTCAGATATAGACACTGGGCAAAGATTTTACTTAATGAGGTTAATTATATCCTTTGTCTCTCCTCTAAACTGAAAACTCTTACCAGCTTCTCTGACAGAGTAAAATTCTTCATAACTGGTGTGTTCTCTCTGAAATGTGTATTTTTGATGTATTTCCGTGTAATAATAAAATATTAGTTGAATTTACTTCTGCACATTTTTGAAACAGAACTTAAAATCAAATTTAAAAAATAATCCATATAGAAGATTATACTGCACATCTATGAAACAATGTTTTTTTATGCTTTTAACCATAAACCCACAAAGTCATTAAAGGAATCTACTCAAGGTTGTGGTACCTCAGTCTGCTGATTCTTCAGTGCTGAAGAATGTATTTTGGTTTTTAATCTGAAGTCATAAGCATCTAAACCAATTCTACTCAGATCATCATACCTCCTAAGAATTGCTGCTCTCAATGGGACTGGGAAATTTCAGTTCACAATTTAATTTTCAAAATATTACAAATGACTGACTGGAAATAAAAACAGAAATTGCAGGGACACAGAACAAAAATCACATTTTAACCTTAACTGTACCTTTTATAAATTTTGTCAATAAAATAACCCTCTTTGAGTAATTAATTTGTCTATAAGAACAATACAGCAAATTCCCTAAATTTCAGTTTAAATATTGAAGTATATTGGTCTTGTATCAGACCATAATATTCTCATAATGAAGAATATGTAAGAGGTGTTAGGCTTTAACATTATTGTGTGGAACTTCAGCGATTTTTTCCATAAAAATACTTGACTTAATAGTGTAGGCATTCATACAGTAAATTAAAACCTAAAATTGCAAGGAATAATACTGTTTTAATTGCCTGACAGGATGGGGATTATTTCTTACATTCTCTCCTACACAGATGAATATAACCTTCCTAAAGAGGAAATCTATTCACTGCTGAATAACAGGACTGTGTTAATATATTGAACTCTAGGAAGCTCCTAAATAATGTAGTATAAAGTATTAGCATTTTTCACTCCTTGAAGATCAAAGCTGAGGGTATTAGTTGTATGATGTAAGATTCATAGCTTATATCTGTGTGAATGCCAATATGATATTGCAGGACTAAGTCTTACGGGAGTATAAATCTTACAATTAAAAGAAAGGCACAGGGCAGGGAATTTTTGGTGTTTGTTCTTCTCTCACATACTGCATTCAGCAAAACAATTCCCAGGGGCAGCTCGCCTTTTTTAATCTTGTAACTGAAATGTGAAATTTGTGCTTCCATCTGTAGGTGTTGATGAAGCTCTGAAGGAAATGGGCTCTGGAGGAGACCCTTGTGCCCTGGTACACAGCAGTGGTCCAAGAGGTTTTGGTTTGTGATGCCCTCAAAGTTTAGGCATAATTCTTTGGGCTGGTGAATGGACCAGCTGCATTTAGATCTTGAGCAACTGGATCTGAAAACTGTGTATAAGATTCAGCTACTGGAAGGAAATTCTATGCCATGGGTGCAGATATTTGAACAGATTACAAAACCTGAGCAAATAATTTTAATTATTTTGTGAATGCAGTGCTGCACAAATGCAGAAGTGTGCTGTTTCTGGATGCAAGCTGAGGTATGTGAATTCAGTGGAGTTCACCATAGAGGCTGTGACAGTCCTGGGATTTCTGCTCCCTATTCTTAATGCATGGCTGCTGTGAGATTCACAGCAGTGCCAACGTGGGTGACATGAGCTGTGACAGGTGGGATGCTGTGCCAGGTGCTCCGAGTGTCAAAACCCAGCTCTAACATTGCTGCTCTCAGTAGCCAGAACCAAGACATATAGTATGGAAATCTTGTCATGAGTGCAGGGATTCTTCCAGCACTAATTAATCTCTGGATATAACTGATAGCCAGGCATGGAAGGCTCAAAATGGATATGTGAGCAAAAAAATTAAGGCAGAACCCCAGGCACTTCCAACTACCTGAGGTTCTTCCAATTAATATGGAAGGTTTCCTGACTTGGAGCTTGCAGAGCCAAGGTGGAGTACAGCCTTTTGGGGACAGCAGATTGCTCACTCGAGAGAACTGCTCCAGTGGGTACTGTGGATATCCAAGCAAAGTATTCCAGGATTGAGGTATCCCCAGAGATAATGTATCTCCAAGGTTTGAGAAATTATTAAACATAAGCCTATGTATATCCATAGAAATTTGCTGGAGGGTGGAAAGCATTGATTTGTTTGTTTCTGTATTTCTTCCCTGCCCATTATATAGCACATAATCAACCCCATGCAAATAGAAAATCTTAATTAAATTGTTCTAAAAAGACAATACTCAATTGTCTCTCTACATGTGACATTATTCCAGTCACTGAGAGTGGAAGCTAATCCCAACCTTCTGAAATCACAAAAGGCAGCTTTCTTCCACTGGTTCTTCTTCCCTCTGCTTCCTTCAATTATTACAAGCAAATAAACATCTTAGAGAACACCTGTGCTCTGCAGGTGCCTGGAGCTTCCCTGTGGTACTTGAGCCTCTGAGGGCTGTAACATGCCTGCCAGCATGCTCTGAACAGATTGCCCCAGTGATGGACACAGGAACACAGACTGCTGCATGGGGTGCGGTGATCTGGGGAGTAGATGGAGGAAGATGTGCTTGTCCTAGGGCCAAAACAAGCTGCTGATCTAAGAATAAAATTCTAGTGAACAGCACACAAGGCTTACTAGGAAAAGTTTGTAGATTCAGTATTATTCTCAACGGTAAGGAACACTAAGATCTATAATTATGTATGGTAGGTTTGCTAAGAAAATAGTATCTCTGAGGGAAAAAATGTGGAATATTTAGAAAATCCAATAGCTTTACCAGAACTAGAAAGAATCTGTGTTTCTCTCTGTCATATTCACTGCTCTGCTGTTTGATGTCATTAACTCAGTGATTTCCAAAGTGGCCTCTGTGTAATATGTGCAGATATGTTTTTCATCTTAGCTTTCTAGTGAGTTTTGCATGTACCCTGTCAGAAAGTAAAAGTGTCAACTAGTTTCCAAGGGTTTCTTCTATATTATGGCCCTGTTTCAAACTTTGCTTGGGATCAGGTATCATGTATGTGTTTGCTGTTTTGCAAGCCTTAACCACTGAAAACTTGTGATGGAGAAAGTCATACAGAGAAAAGGCATCAACCTTTCAGCCTGTGCTCAGGCAAATGAATCCAGCCCCTTGCATCTGGAGCCCAGAAAGCACAACTCATCTTCTAGGAACTGAGCCAAAACTCAGCCCCACACATAACAATTGCAGGGCCCATAAAAACCTGGCTCTCTGGTAAATGGTTGCATGCTGAAAACTAAATTTAGATTGAATTACTCCAATGAGTTGTTTAGGGAACAAATTTTTCATATATTTAAAACCTAAAAGCTTGCTTCCCTTTTGATACATGTCCTTGAAGTTGCTGACTTTGGGGAGGGAAGTGGGGTGCTGGTCTTGAATAGTTTACCGAAGACCACTCAGGAAAGACTGTCACAGCAGAAAACTGAACCCAAACAACCCATGCTTCAGCTATCAACAAGGTAACAGAACTTCCTGAGCATATCAAAATCCACAGTGAGATAAACAGTCCTCCCATCACTCCTTGAAAGAAACTCTCCTTATATATTAAATGCAGAACAGATATGGACGACCTCTGTGGCACTTTAGACAATAGCAAACCACCTCCCCTCTCTTTGTTAAGCGTGGCAAACTTGACAATTTAAAAAAAAAAAGTATTGACTTAATTTGAAAAAATTCTCAGTACAAGCATCCACACATGAGCCAGAGAAAAGCCAGGGAAAATGTAATTTTGCTGTATATATAAATACAGGGAAATCCAAGGGCATTCAAGTCTGGCTTCAAACCATAGGCAACTGCTTGTCTAATTTCAGCTCAAGTCTTGGCTTGCTACAGGAATTTTGCATGAATGGACACTGCTCATCTGCGTCATGAATGTGACTGAATTCAGGCCAACCGCTGCACCTGGAATTAACGTTCCAGTTCTTCACCTCCACTGAGAACTCAACCATAAATTCTCAATTAAGGTCTGGCTGAGGCTCAGTGAAGCATGAGTGGAGATTTTCTTATGTAAATAAGATAGCAGTCAACTCACTTAACAAAATTTCAGCAGTAATTGAGCAGCAACCAGCTCATATTGCATCTTCCACTTCATCTTGTGCTCGATTAAATAGACAAGGGCCTGGCCATATTCCCCTTTATTTTCTCAAGTCCTTACTTGCCCAGTATCATTTGAGGCCTGACAATTGTTTCTGATGGGAACCTGTGGCAGACTAATTGTATAGCTTTGTCTATATCTTTATTGGACAGCTACTAGTTCTGAGTTTTTATTTGCACTGGGTAATGAAGGCTCAGATCCAAAGACATTATATTGCAAAAACAGAGAAATTCCTGTCTTAAGATGCTGTCTTGATATCAACCCCCAGCCACTGGGTGATTGGTTAGTTGGTATTTAGAGCTTTTCATGGTTAATTTTTGGGTATTGGCTTGGGTTTTTTTTGGGCAGTGGTGATTTGCTATCTTCTTTTGCTTCAGATGTTGTGGTTTCTGGGTCCTTTTTGGGGGGAACAAGGGCATGTATTATGTTGCTTCTCCAGATGGGTATTCCCATTTTCTGTGGAGTACTGAGTCAGATGTCTAATTAGGGAAAATCATCACTGAACTACTGATAGAAGTGTATCTACAACAGAATTTATGTAGATTCCTATATCTTGTCTATCCTAGAGATTTTCATGATAAACTCTAGTAGAATGTTCTGTAAAATCATAGAGTCACAGAAAAATTTGGGTTGGAAGGGATCCTAAAGATCATCACATTCCACCGCCCTTGCCATGGGCAGGGACACTTTCTACCAGACCAGGTTGCTCCAAGCCCCATCCAACCTGGCCTTGAACAATTCCAGGGATGGCCCCATCCACAGCTTCTCTGGGCAACCTGTGCCAGGGCCTCACCACCCTCACAGTAAATAATTTCTTTTGAATTTCTAATCTAAATCTCCCTTCTTTTACTTAGAAAACCTGCCCCCTTGTCCTGTCATTATCTGACCTTGTGAAAAGTCCCTCTCCAGCTTTTCAATCAGCTTTTTTTAAGTACTGAAAAGCCATAAGGAAGCAATTAAACTCTGCATGTTTGTGTCTGTTTGTGGTCATGTGTGTGTTTTCACTGCATAATATTTTGTACCTGCATAAAAAATACTTTCGTAAAGACATAAAAGTGACATTTGTGGTACAGGACTATATGTAGCACATTCTGAAACTCATATTCATTACAAAAGTTCAAAAATCTCCAAGGGGTGTTTGTGCATTGCTTTAGTCCAGTCTGGTTTTCATGTTAATGCTTTGAATCAGCTCAAGAAACTGATACCAAGGGATAGCTAAGAGAAGGGCTAAGCAGATGAGAAAAGAACAAAGGCTTCTTAGCCAAAATAGCTAAAAAATGCCCCAAACAATAGTTTGAGCTTATGCTAATGCAGTGTTGCATTTGCTACATTCATCCAGTTTTAAATTACCTAAATGTTATGGTCTCTAAAGTCATTTGTAATGGAAAGTGTAAGGGGCTTTAACGGCTGGACTAAATTTTTCAGTTCAAAAGAATGNTATTTTCTCAAGTCCTTACTTGCCCAGTATCATTTGAGGCCTGACAATTGTTTCTGATGGGAACCTGTGGCAGACTAATTGTATAGCTTTGTCTATATCTTTATTGGACAGCTACTAGTTCTGAGTTTTTATTTGCACTGGGTAATGAAGGCTCAGATCCAAAGACATTATATTGCAAAAACAGAGAAATTCCTGTCTTAAGATGCTGTCTTGATATCAACCCCCAGCCACTGGGTGATTGGTTAGTTGGTATTTAGAGCTTTTCGTGGTTAATTTTTGGGTATTGGGTTGGGGTTTTTTTTGGGCAGTGGTGATTTGCTATCTTCTTTTGCTTTAGATGTTGTGGTTTCTGGGTCCTTTTTGGGGAGAACAAGAAGCAATTATGTTGCTTCTCCAGATGGGTATTCCCATTTTCTGTGGAGTACTGAGTCAGATGTCTAATTAGGGAAAATCATCACTGAACTACTGATAGAAGTGTATCTACAACAGAATTTATGTAGATTCCTATATCTTGTCTATCCTAGAGATTTTCATGATAAACTCTAGTAGAATGTTCTGTAAAATCATAGAGTCACAGAATAATTTGGGTTGGAAGGGATCCTAAAGATCATCACATTCCACCGCCCTTGCCATGGGCAGGGACACTTTCTACTAGACCAGGTTGCTCCAAGCCCCATCCAACCTGGCCTTGAACAATTATAGGGATGGCCCCATCCACAGCTTCTCTGGGCAACCTGTGCCAGGGCCTCACCACCCTCACAGTAAATAATTTCTTTTGAATTTCTAATCTAAATCTCCCTTCTTTTACTTAGAAAACCTGCCCCCTTGTCCTGTCATTATCTGACCTTGTGAAAAGTCCCTCTCCAGCTTTTCAATCAGCTTTTTTTAAGTACTGAAAAGCCATAAGGAAGCAATTAAACTCTGCATGTTTGTGTCTGTTTGTGGTCATGTGTGTGTTTTCACTGCATAATATTTTGTACCTGCATAAAAAATACTTTCGTAAAGACATAAAAGTGACATTTGTGGTACAGGACTATATGTAGCACATTCTGAAACTCATATTCATTACAAAAGTTTAAAAATCTCCAAGGGGTGTTTGTGCATTGCTTTAGTCCAGTCTGGTTTTCATGTTAATGCTTTGAATCAGCTCAAGAAACTGATACCAAGGGATAGCTAAGAGAAGGGCTAAGCAGATGAGAAAAGAACAAAGGCTTCTTAGCCAAAATTGCTAAAAAATGCCCCAAACAATAGTTTGAGCTTATGCTAATGCAGTGTTGCATTTGCTACATTCATCCAGTTTTAAAAGTACCTAAATGTTATGGTCTCTAAAGTCATTTGTAATGGAAAGTGTAAGGGGCTTTAACGGCTGGACTAAATTTTTCAGTTCAAAAGAATGTGTGTGTGAGGGAGAGAAATAATGTTACACTATTTATATAGCCTAGCAAAGGCTTGATACTTGCACTGGGCATCCAAGTTTTCTAAACCACAAAGGATGGCAAACACCATTCTTAAATTTAACATATATCACTGACCATCACTCTGGAGGAATTTAAGGACCTGTTTGTGTTATTTCTTTAGCTACTCTTATTGTAATCCCACACAACTCTAGCAATATGCAAAAAAAATCAGGAAGTAAAAGAGTATTTATTAAATTAGAGTCTCTATTGAAATTAATGAAATCATTTTAAGCATCCCTGCAGAAGAGAGTTCTCAGAAGGTTTGGAAGGGTTTTATGGGTTTTTTTCACCAAACTGAAAACCAGCAACTCCTCCTCCTGGTGAGACTGCCCTCTAATCCATTGCTACCTATCACAATTCTTGAACCCAGCAATGCTAGGTGAGGCACATGAATTAAAATGTATCTTTTCTCTCACTACAGATGGATAATGAATTTAAATCATATTACATCAAGAATGAAAACATAATCTATAATTAGGTTTGTATGGCCCCTTCTCTTCTAGGAATATTTCCCACGTTTTCACTTACTAATTGAAATGTTTTTAAATTTGACTGTTCAAGGTGACATTTTCTATGCTGCTTCTGGCTGCTTTTTGTAATTATAACCAAGTTTATTCAGCTGTCTCCAAGAATGTAATTGGGGGGGGGGGGGGGGGGAAAACAATTTTTTTTTTTTTTTTTATTTTTAATTT
>WEZZ01009813.1:60455-98286 GCA_013400585.1 Chloropsis cyanopogon | reverse complement strand
TTTTTTTAATAATATAAGTATTTTTTTGTGTTGTACGGAGAGTTGGGGGGGGGGGGGGGGGGGGGGGAATAACGTTGAATGTTGGTTTTATCCATATTAAAGTTCTGCTAACCTTTGAGAAGATCCAGTGTCCTTACACAGTAGAACAGGAATTAGAGACTTGGCAAGGAAGTACACGGTTATATCAGCCTTTTTACTGTCCTCATGTTCACCTTGCTAAGGAATAATATTAGTCAGCAAATCCTTGTTGATGGTTCACATCCAGCTCCTCTCTGTTCTGTCTATTCAGAGGAAGGGCTGGAAGGAAAAAGATGTTTTTCATATGCAATTTTCGAGAGCATGAATTCTGCCTCTCTACACCCACCAATATGGTTCCCCACACATATCAGGATCAGTGATGTGAATGCAAAGAGGGAGGAGAGTTGGAGTGTGGTAATATAAGGCAAGAAACTGAGCAGAGAAGAGCAGTTCCCAGGTCTGTATGAGGAAAAACCGCTGTCACAAAATATTGGTGGAATTATAGCCAAGAGCTGACTGAGAAAGAGTATTGGGGTACAGCATAGGGATGAGCTGGACTGGGAAACAATGAGGTGGAAAGATCAGGACAATGAGAGTAAGCATGAAAACAGGAGCAGGTGCACAATGAGAAATTATTCTGATTGACTGGGGCCTTCCTGTCAAAAATAAGTCTAAAGAGTTGGAATGTGGAACCCTGGAGGACAGACAAACTGGGAATGAGTTCCAAGGGGTCATGTGAAAGAGCTCAGATGCAGCAGCAGAGTGGAAAAGATTGGGTGCATGAAGAGAGAGGGGCAAGGTAAGGACAGTGAGAGCAGAAAGAGAGAGAGATAAAGAGTATTTGGTCAGGAAATCCATCAGAGGAAATGGAAGAGCAGCTTAAGAAGAGATACCTGACTTCGGTGAAAGTTGCAGTGGTGCCAGTCACAACAGTGTGGCTGGTGAGAGACAAGAAGTTACTCTGAAGGTACAGAGAATTCATGCCTGAGAAAGAACTGTAGAACCATTCCTTGGTACATTCCTTCCTCAGCTTCTTTGGGTTCCTTGGTACCATCAGCTTCAGTGGACAAGATAATGCACTATGGAAGAGACCATGGTATCCCTTTTGGGTTGGACTTGCAGAAAATCAATGCTTCACCAAACTGTGGAGTAACTGTTGTTGGTAGTGATGGTGTAAGTAAATCTTTACACAGACATAAACAGTACAGAAGATATTATTTATATTTCAAAAGCAAGACCCAGAAATTAGGGTTTTTCACAAATAAGACCCACTTTTAAAATCCTCCTGCTTTTAAAGCATATTTTATACATAGAAAAAATACTCAATATCATCATAACTGTAAGGGCTAAATACAAGCCCTTAAATTTCATTAATAATTGACCTCTGTTTGAAATATTGCCATGCATATTTGTGCTCTTCCAGGACTGCACCTTTGTAGCTAAAACAGCACTTCTTCCAAAACTGGGTCATGGCTAAAGCAAGTATTTTATTAGGAGCCTTTATTCAATATATTAAAGTTTGCCACATAGGTAACTTAACAAATTTTTACAGCCCAGAAAGAGAATNAAATTTAAAGCCCAAAAAAAAGAAAAATTTTTTTTTTTTTTTTTTTTTTTTTTTTTTTTTTTTTTTTTTAGTTCAGGGAGAGAAAATCTGTATAACTATTACATTGAACCTGATGAACTTTTCCAGCATTATTGTACAGAGATATATTCTGTTGCCCAGGATCCAGTATCCTTAAAGGGGATGGACAAGGGTCTGCAACAATAAGATGTAAATAAACTAATTCCTATGCTACTGTGAGTTCTAGAAGTTGTTCTTTGCTCCTGTGGTTACCCTAGGGAATATAATATGGGGGAGCAAAAGAGCTGGAGCATAGCAAGACCTCATAGCTTTCTGAGTATTTGTGCTTCAGGGACTGTAGGAGAGGCAGAATAAATAATAAGAAGCCTTTAGGCATGCCAGCTTCTATAAGTATGTCAGCATGTGCTAGGGGAGGCTGTGTGGCTGTGCTGTCAGATATTTCACTCTCGGCTGACCCATGGGGAGATCATTCTGTTCCTAAACTCTACCTCCTGGAAAATCTTTCCTTAAAAGGAAAAATCAAGCAGTGAAATCACTGCAGAGTTCCCAATGCCCTCAGTCATGCCAATAACCTTAAAAACAAAACAACTTCAAAACCATTTTTTCCCTTATCTTCCTCGAGCCACTCTTTACTTCCTTACTGTAATCCATGTGGTATCTTTAATGGACAAGGAACCAGACACCAGGTCTCTTCCTGCAAGTGTTGTAACCCATGGGCTTTAGGCTATGCTTGTGTTTCCACCCCCTCTTTAAATGAGCACTCCAATGATGGCATTTTTTCTTATACAAAGGAATGAGAACAGTATTCCAGACTAGTTTCAGAGTCAGCTCAATCTTTTTAAAGATGTGTCTCTGTGTCTGTATTCAGTTTGCATGGCCAGGTCTGGGTAGCTGAGGAGAGCTACAGCTTGGCTTCTGTGAGAAGCTGCTGGAAGCTTCTGCCACATCCGACAGAGCCAGTGCCAATGGGCTCCAGGACGGAACCACTGCTAGCCAAGGCCAAACACATCAGAGATGGCAGCAACACCTCTGGGAAACTTATTTAAGAAGCAGAGAACAGTTACTGTGCAGATGTAATTGCAGCCAGACAAGGAGGACTGAGACTATGTGAGAGGGACAACTCTGCCGACACCAAGGTCAGGGGAGAAGGAGGTGGAGGAGGTGGCCCATGTGCTGGAGCTGAGATTCCCCTGCAGCCTGTGGTGAAGACCACGGCAAAGCAGGCTGGTCCTGATGGACTGCACCCTGTGGAAAGGAAGCCAGGCAGGAACAGTTCATGCATAACTAGCCCATGGGAAGGACTCACACTGGAGAAGTTCATGTAGAATTGTCTCCCGTGGGAGGGATCCCACGTTGGAGCAGGGCAAGGACTCCTCTCCTTGAGCAGCAGCACAAACGTGTGATGAACTGACCATAGCCTTAATTCCCTATCTCCACATGCCACTGGAGGGAGGAGGTAGAGCCCAGAAATGAGGGAGGTGTAGGGTAAGTGTTTTTAAGATTTGTTTTGCTTCTCATTATCTTGCTCTGATTTTGGCTGGCAATAACTTCATGGGCAGTGTTAGATAAGTGTTTGAGCACTGAAGCAGTTAAATCCCTAGAGAGAGAGAGAATAGGAGATGGAGGGACAACCTCATTGCCCTCTTATCTTCCTGAGGAGAGGAAGAGGGGAGGGAGATGCTGAAGTGATCAAGTAGTTGGACTAGATGATTGTTTTAAGTCACTTCCAGTTGGATCTATTCTATTCCGCCCTAAAGAGTCATGGTCACATCAACAGCAGGGTTTTTTTGGTTTTTTTTTTCTGTTTATCTCTGCAGACAATACGGTGTATATTTGGAAAAAGGCTTTTCGTGAGGTAAGTGGCAGGACAGTTAGAGCCCGCCCAACACCTGGCAGGATTTATTGTGAACTGGGTGTTTAGCTGCTCCAGACTGTCAATATAACCACAGAATCTCAGGGCACTCATAGGCTCTATGTATTTTGGTTTTTTCTGTTTATAGAACACAGACTAGAAATTCAGCAGATTTGGAATTCAGCTGCCTAGTGTTGGACTTTTATCCTTGCATTCTTTTCCTGATTTAACCAAGCTGCCTTGCTGAAAACTCTAAAATCTCTGGCAGAGTGATTTTACCTTAGCAGTAAAATCTGGCTAAGTCTACATTCATATTTCTGATTAACACATACATCATCTATTACTACCTCCAAGGGCAGGAACTACATCTTCCTTTCTGTGTGATTCCATGACAACTGCCCCAGTGCCATCCCTGATGTATGGCAGGCAATTGCTGAAACACACCCTGATTCTTCACACCATGTAAAGACAGCCCTTTGGTCCACAAGTTCAGCTCCCTTTACAAGAGCGTTTCCACAAATGCATTATTGGATACTGGTTCAAACCCTGGAAAAAGAGAAGATAAACCCACTGGGAAGTGAAACTGTGCTGGACAGTGAGCAATGGGTTTTGTACCCAGATGTTCAGCTGATCCTTCTGGATCCTGTTGTGCTTGCATGACTGGCTGTGGCTGTATGAATGCCCTTAAGGGCTGATAATGCCAGGATGAGAAATGCCCATTAAACAGTTCAGATCCTTGCTTCAAATCTCTGTTTGATTACTTGTTTGATTAATGCTAAATAACAGACACCCCTAAACAAACAAACAAACAAGCAAACCCCAAATAAAATTAAAAATTCAGCAAGCAAAACATCAACACTATCACTCTGACAAGCTATGCTGCTTGTGGGATTTATGCCAGTGGACCGTGGACAGGATGCTGATGCACTTGCCAAAAGAAGTCCAAGTTACACACAATAGGCATAAACCTCTGGCTTAGATAAAAATTAGTTTGATTTTTTTTTTTCCTTATGCATCCATATGTGACAGGTTAAGCACCATTTTTAAAAGGACTAGGAGGTGGGGAGTTGCAGCGGACTAGCCTGGACTGCTAATCCTTAGCTTAAGATAAAGCCAACTAAGACTAAACTGCGACACATGGATAAAAAGAACACAGTATTATTAATGCTTATCACTCTTTAGGTCCATACACTTCAATGACAGTTTCAAAAGGATGAACTGATAAAGGATTTCCTGGTAGTTTGACACAGTGTGTGGTGGTTCCAGTAAGCCTCTTGCTGAACAAAGAGCACTGGGGAGCTTCTGAAGCCTGAATGGATGACTGACAGTGCTGAGCCTGAGAGGGAAGTGCTTTATCCAGGCTTTTGTCATTTTTCTCAACTAACTGCACCAATGCTTAAGCTGCCATCTAAGTGATTGCCTTGTTAGTCAGAGCATGAAGCAAAGCCCTAATTTTTTGCAAAGTTTGTGATGCTTTCTTCTGAGGTCTTAGGATGCCCAGAAACCAGTTTTAGAACTGTTGAAATTGGAGCAAAAACAGTTCTGCTATTTGGGCTGGATTCAATACATCTGAGATCTCTCTATCTACATCGGAGATTCTCTATCCCATTGCCCATGCCCACCACTCACCAAAAGTGTGATGGGGTTCAGAATCCAAAAAATAAAACACATACCAGCTACAAATCATGCAAACATGATTTTCATTCTTGCACTGAATCAAGCAGAAATCTGTGACACTTGAAGTCCGGGCACGATGCAGCAGATCAGGCCTTTCTGTGGCTTTGCCAAGCCTCACATAAACTATATATCCATTTTCTCTGGCAGTCTCCCCTGGGCTCATGCCTTCCTTTCCCTGCAGCTGGAATCTCCCTACAGAAATCAACATTGCAGCACTAAGAAGTGCTTATCCAGTAATGATTTGGGAGACAAAAAGATAACTTGACATGAAAAATTTCCAGCTGCCTCAGGGGAGCTGAAGGAGGATAGGAATGTTCCCTCCACGGGAGGCTTAGACATCCTGGCAGAAGACAGAGAGAGAAAGGGAGGATAATTAAAATAGTTTCTCTGCAGATTCACTGAATCATGACAATTCATAACTCGAGACACTGTAGGAGGGACAAGAAGATTTACTGGATCAAGGAGCTTCTTATAAAGGAGAAACAAATTAAGAATATTTAGCATGAAAATTAACACTGGAAGCTAAGCTTAATACTGACCCAGATAAAGATAGAAAGCTACTCCCTGGCTAAAATAAAATAATTATCAGCAGAGGAAGACTTTAATTCTAGCCATCTAGATTTAGTTAAGGAGTAATGATATTTTGAGAGCAAGCAGGAGGGGCAGAACCAGGGCCAAATAAGACACAAATGCATTAAACAGGGAGAGAAATGTAGGTCATACAGTATTACCAGAGAAAGACAGAAAAACAGCATGGCCAGACCAACAGAAGCCCTTTAAGGTGCTGCAAGCACCACATGTGAGACTGATGTACTGGCTTGGACTCAAAGCCACAGTGATGCAGTCAGACAACTTTCAGACTGTGTTTGCCAGCTCAACAGCAGCAAAAAAGGATTCATGACCTGACAAAACACTTTCATCATGCCCTTTTCTTCTGCAGGACTGTGGTGAAGCCTGGCTCTCACCCGAGCTCTTGGCTCACAACTCATTTCAGTGCCATCACAAGTGTTGCAGGGAGGAACACAGAATGTGAGAAACCAATCCTGAGAGACAATTGCTGATTTTCCCCAGTATAGCCTCTCACACTACCACAGCTGTATGTCTGCAAAGCTTGCCAAAACAGAGCATTCCCACAGCCCTGGAGTGTTGAGCATGCAGGAGAGCCTGGCAAGTGTCTTTGGGAGGTTGTTAGGGCCTTGTACATTCCCTTGGTGCCATAACCAGTGCTGTGTCCTGGCCCCTGCCTTGTCATTGTATTGCAGGTATGGATGTTATCATGGCAGTACACTGAAATAAGCCCACTTGTCCTTATTTAATGGTGATTCTCATCAGCAGTCTGTACTGCCTTTTTGGACAAATTATCTCAGACAAAATGCTTCTGCCCAAGAACCATGGCAAATACATCCTTTGAAGCTGACAGAAGATAGTCATCTCCAATAAGGGGTGAATTTGAAAACAGCACAGATAGGAATCAACTTATTCTTTAATGCTTTAAGCAAATTTCATTCATTACATTCAATTCTGTCTCTAATATCTAGAACTTTGAGCAAACTAAATGCTGTCTTTACTCTGTCTTCAAAGGTATTGGGTGAGCTGTCTGGCAGTCATGTCCACTATTTGTTTCCACATGCCTAAGACTTGCAGTCCCACCTGTTAGGACACTGTCTGTCAAAAAAAAAATAATCACTGCTTCATACCAGTGGTCAAAGGATCAAATGCTCCAAGCTTTTGGGCATATAAGTTTTGCTTGGTGTGCAAATTCTCAATACATCCTCACTGGCTTTTCTATCATAAGTTGATCAAGCAGCTTCAGCTGGCTCAGATGTCAGTCATGTGGAGGCCACTGTGAACTGAAACACCTCCCACCATACTTTAAGAAAACAAGGTAAATGCCCAGTTTTCCCAGCATCTTCTGAGCTCTCCACTACCACCAGCTAAGCTACCTAATTTAAAACTAGCTTAAGTAAAACCTACATGGTTCTGCAGTGATGAAATGCCCTCTGCCACTTCCTATTAAAAAATGCATGACCCCCTTTCTTCATTGCACAGAGCTTTAGCATATACTAGATGTTATTTCCACTCTAATAACACCCAAAGGGTTGAACATATTTATATGTACATATACGCGTTTGCAGCAGCTCTGAATTTTCTTGTAGACTTTCCTCTTTAAGCAAGTCTCTGGTAATTCAGCTGTGAAATTAAAGAAACAGGGGACACTGTAGTGAGTTCTACTTTCTTATTCCCCGTGTGAAGATATCTTAATAATATTCAGTTTATGGCTGTCTATATTAAAGAGGAAATGCAAAATGCTACAGCTTCAGATAAAGAGACAAGTTTCTATAGCTGGTGGTTGGAACAGTTAATTTTCTCTTTTGAATTAATCCAGAGAAATACCTGCAGCATGTCAGTGAAATGCTCTAACTCTTCTTAGTAAATAGCAGGAACCTGATAGTGCTGCCTCTACTTGTGGTGGCTTTGCTTTCCTTGATTTTGATACTAAAGCATTTTGTGGAGTATCCTACTAAATACTCCCAGATTCACCCCACCTAGTTTTAAGGCATCTAAATTAAGAATCTATTTGCCTTAGATACTCTGTATGGTAGTGAAGGTGAAAAGGTAAACAACCCTACAGAGTCGTTCACCCCTCCAAAAAAACCTGCACAAAGGCTGGAACTATCCTACCCTGTCTGGGTTTCTAATGGAAATGTCTCAAAAAATATAAACCTAAAAGGAAAAGAAAATCATGTCTGATCATTTCCATTTACATGAATTGTGAATATTAGCTGACCATAATTTGCTGGGCTTCACTGATGTCATCACAGTTTGATTGATCTTGATGTTCAAAAGTACATGGTATATTCATAGCTTGAAAAATACAGATCCCTTTCTAGCTAAAACAACATAGGTAAGCAAAAAGAAAACTAAGGAGTGTTATAGCACAAACTTGAGTTTATATTAGCTGTTAACCTAGACCTGGGCTGTCCAAACACAGTTTTGGCGGTTTTATGCCAAGGCTGTAGCGAGTGCAGGTTAAATAGGACTGGTGGGACAGCTTCTCCCAGGCTCCTGCTGTTTTACTCTTAGCCTGTATTCCTCTCGGGTTTTTTTGTTGTTGTTTGTTTTTTTTTTTTTTTTTTTTTTTTTTTTTTTTCTTGCAGCTAAGTACTTGCAAACACTAAGTGACCCAAGTTCTAGCTTTAAGCAATGGAGAGAGAGAAACACCCACTCAGCTATGGGTTGTCTGATCTTTCCTGGCTACTTCTTTTAGGAAAGCAGAATAAATATCTCTCTGTGGAGATAAACCTCTTCTTCCTCAGACTATGGACTACAGAGCTAACTTTGAGGCAAAACAGAAATTTTTATCACTCTGGGAGGGCTTCTTCTAACCTAAGGGCAAGGTGCAACGCATAGATGAAGACACTGAAATTTTGATGTCCACTGTACAGCCATACCTCCCACAGCTCCTCTGCTGTATCTGCCAGCTCTTTGCAAGCTTTCAATACTCTTATGCAGCTGCAATTAAATGCACAAATTTAAGCAACTTTCTTACACCCTTGTACTCATTTTGACTGGGGTAGAGATAATTATCTTCACGGTGCCCAACATGGGGCTATGTTTTAGATGCACGTTGAAAACAGTGTTGATTAATATACAAATGTTTTTGTTATTGCTGAGCAGAGCTTACACAGAGCCAAAGCCTTTTCTGCCTTTCATACTGCCATGCTGGTTGGGGGGCTGAGGGTGCATGGGAGGTTGGGAAGAGACACAGATAGGACAGGTGACCCAAACTGACCAAAGGGATTTTCCTGCTTGTATATCACAGTCATTATACAAAGCAGAGGGAAGAAGGAAGAAATTAGGGAAGTTTGGAGTTATGGTGTTTGTCTTCCCAAATCACCTGGAGATGGCTGGACACCTGCCTGCCCATAGAAAGCGGTGAAGGAATTCCTTATTTTGCTCTGGTTTTGTGGACAGCTTTTCCTTCACATATTAAGTTGTCTTTATCTCAACCCATGAGTCTTCTCCCTTTTCCCTTTCTGATTTTCTCCCCAATGCTGCTGGTGGAGGAGGGAGGGAGTGGTTTTGTGGTGATGTGCTACTGTCCTCCTGGGGTGCGCCCTGGCTAGCTGGTGTCAGGTGGATGCAGCAGCAGACCAACCACCCCCAAGCACAGGTGGATGGGAGTGGAAGGTTCATGGATTCTTCCTTTGTGTCCCTGGGGAAGAGCTGAAGCCAAGAATAAAGGAGGACTCTCCCCTGAGGTGAACCATCGGAAGTTTATTCTCCTCGAGCCCCTCTCAGGAGAGAGCCTGGAGCAATGGATGCAGCACAATATAAACTCCTGAGGATGGGCTGAAGCAAACCAATGAGGTGAAAGAGAAATGGATACATGCAATGAATGACAAAGCCAGCAACCAAAGAAGTTAAAACAGAGGAGGGACTTAACCAAACAAGCCAATAACATAGCTGAACACAAAGAACTTGCTAGAACAGGGGCAGGAGGGGAAGGAGATTGACAGGGAAAGGGATGGCCCTGAGAGTCCCCCTAAGGGGCAGCGAAAGGGATTGACAGGGGCCTGGGAGAGTCTATTGAACTTAGCAGGGGAGTACAGAATGAACCATCTGTGAGCTTATAGACTTAACAATCATAAATTAAATGAAACCCCACAGTGCTGAGTTGTTGGCTGGGCTTAAATCATAACAACTTTTAAATAACCCAAGCACCAAATGCAATTCATATTGCTTCAAAGTAAGCATCTAAGATGATTCAGGTGAGTTGCTCACCTGAACTGCCTACTATTTGCCACTGACTCTGAAGTATAACTCACTCATTCATTTAACTCTCTAATACCAAAATAACTGAGGTAAATCCCACTTTCTGGTCTTGAGCCTGTGTCATTCCATCTATAAGACACTGCTGTTATTGCTCACTTATATAACTTCTCAGCAAAAAAGAATAAATTTGTGCCCTGCTATTATACATCTGACTTACCAGCTGCCCTTACTGTGCTGCATTGCCGCCACTCCTGATTGAATATATCTATCTAATGCAAATAGAACTTGGGAGTTTGTCAGTCATGTGGTACCTTTCACTTGCATAGAGAGGGAAAAGTACTTAAAAATTTGTTCAATATCAATTAGTCACTAAGGAGACAGCAAGCAAAGTGGTGACACTATTGAATTTATACAGAAAACATTGAAGGTTAGAAAGAAAATGCTTGTTCAACTAGTTCCCTAGTTAAGGCAATAATGTACAACAATGAAATTGTAGGACTATCTCACTCGTGGAGTCTACAGCACTTTGGGGCAGGTCTCATTCCCTTACACTCTGTACAGCAATGCATCTTGAAACTAATGAAGTGCTATGTCTTTATGAGACTTGTCATGGACAATAAGGCTAATTGCAAATAGGAGTATTAATGTAATGACTTTACCTTCATGTCAATAAACTATGAAGGAGAATTAGAAAACTTAATGGGATTGCTTTGTTCAGCAAGCTTTTTTACTTTTTTACTTTAATATCTAATAAAGTTATAAGTGGTGCTGCTTAATACACTGGATTTAGAAGATTTTTTATATATGAAAAATCTTTGCACTTTTTTCCATTAGAATTCAAGGAAGTTCTCCCCACTAATCAGCACTTTAATTCTTTGATCAGATGCGAATAAAGACCAAATATGTTTTTGTGTTGGTCCAGTCAAATACAATACCATTGCTGGAGCTAAAATATATAATTTATTCAAATAAGCCTGAATTATTTACTGTATCCCACCAAATTAGCAAACAAAATATTTTGGTCTGTGATACATGACAGATGCAACTGGACTGTTGTACATGGAACTGGTTATTAATTATTAATGGAGGTTTCAGCTCCTGATCCTTATTTCTCTCTGGGGAAAATGCAAAGGAATTTTTCTGAAGTCCTTCTATACTACACAGTCTCTCTAGCTGGCACTGATATTCAGCAGCAGTAAAGCAGTGAATACCAGCTGACATTATAGCCTTTATCAAGAGGGCAGGTTTCTGATCATAACTACTCTAATAAACACAAATTTCCATTGCTATTTCTGTCAGTTATTTAAAGAAATGAGAACTTAGTAACTTTTGCTATTGTTGTGGAGACATGGCACTGGCCCTACTTATTCAGCCTCTTGGGAGAGAATTAGGCAATAAAGCAGCATCTTCACCAAAAACCTTAAAAAATCATGTCTGAAAATAAAGCTATCACAACATTGATATGGAAACTGCAAGCAAAGTACTCAGGAGAGACAAAACATAAAATGATCAGCAACATTTTAGCTGCTTAAACAGTATAAGCCATAGCAAAGAGTGACTGTGGTTTGAAGGACAGCTTTATAGATTTTTCTAAAGCTCACTGCTCCCAAGATATGGCAGAAATGGAAGAATAAAACAAATAAAGAAAAAATTTTTAAAAGGCAGTTATGATTATTAAAACAATGACAAAAACTATCTGTACAAAGCAGTGTCATTTTTGGCTATTTGCATTTCAATAGATGACAAAAGATGTGATGGATAGTAAAGAGAGGAATGTGTGGATGTGTCATACAGTTTTAAAGCAAGTTTTATATTGAGTAGAAGTGGTTTATTAGTCAAGTAATTAATCTGTGCAAGTCACTGTCACAAGGCAAAATGGAGCTAAGACTTACAGAAGGATTTGAAAAAGCTCAGGTATTTCTGTGAATAATAAAACTTTCATCTTTTCATCAGAGAGACTGTATAATATACAAAACCTCTCATATCACTGATGCTATCCATGCTGGGCACATCAAGCTAGATTAGATTTTCTAACTTCATATGGAAGTTCCATTGGGCCTTTATGCCATCTGACTCATTGCAGTCTGACCTTGGTATAGCAGAAGGTCATGGATCTTCATATCATCATCATATCAGATCATCATACGGGACATCCAGCATGGACTTATGAAAGGCAGGTGCTGCTTGAGTCACCTGATCTCCTATGACAGGGTGACCCACTTGGAGGGTGAGGGAAGACAGTGGATGTTGTTTACCCAGGCCTTAGTAAAGCCTTACACTCCATATCCCACAGCATTCTCCTGGAGAAACTGGCTTCCCATGGTGTGGATGATGTGCACTGTTTGCTGGGTGAAAATACAGGATGGGGACCAGGCCTGTTTTATATCTTCATCAATGATCTGGATGAGGGGATGGAGTGTTCCCTCGGTGAGTTTGTACATGAAAAGTTAGGTGGGAGTTTTGATCTGCTGGAGGGTAGGAAGATGGACCTGGAAAGGCTGGCTTAAAGGACAGAGGCCATTTTTGTGAGGTGCAATAAGGCAAACAAACACAACCAACCCCATGCAGAGGTACAGCCTGGGGACACACTGGCTGGAAAACTTCCTGGTAGAAAAGGACCCTGAGGGTGTTCATTGGCAGTGACTGAACATAGGCCAGCAATGCACTCAATTTACCTCAAGTTGGGCTAAAAAGGTTTAACTGGATACTAGGAAACATTTCTTCACTGCAAGGGTTGTCAAGAACTGGAACAGGCTGCCCAGAGCAGTGGTGGAGTCACCATCCCTGGAGGGAATTAAAAGACATGCAATTGTGGTACCTGGGGACATAGTTTAATGGTGGTCTTAGCAGTGCTGGGTTCATGGTTTGACTCTATGATCTTATTCATCATTGTTTCCATGCATTAACCTGAGTTAATATACTCCTGCCATGCCCTGTTTTATCATTTGGATCATCCTGACCGCATCTAGCCTATTCTTCTTTTTCAATTCTTTGAGTTTTAAGTTGCGAAGAGTTTTCAACTTTTTTATAAGTCAGTGTTCAGCCGTAGCTAAAGACATAAATATCTATAAACTTCTGAATAACATTGTATTAAGATTTACAACATGTCACATACAACATGTGTCTTCTTCCCCCTCCATAGCATTTTTGTTTCCTGATATTTCTTCCTCCTATCTATTGATTTTCTTAAAAATGAATTATGGAAAACTGAATTTAAATTCTTTTCTTGTGGTCCTGAAGCTCTGTGTTAGAGAAACATATGTGTCTCCAGTGTTACAGTGAGAGGGACTCCTGTAGGTGTCCTGGGAACGCTGGCAACTCTTGAATGAGATTAACCCAAGACTGTTCTCTCCTGGATTCTCAAAGGACATCCAGCCTCAAAACACCTGGGACCCTCTGTGCCATTGGTTCCCACCTTGAGGAAGAGTGATGAGTCATTTCCCTGCTCTTTCAGGGGTTAAAAAAGATTCCTTTTCTCTACAAAAAATTCAGGCCAGGTTTGGCTTTTTTTTTCCTTTTTGGTCTACACAGATGAAGGTCAGAGATGTGAAACTGTTTTCTCTGTCTGCTATTCTTTTGCCCATATTTCCTATATCTGTGCAATATTTAATGGAGTGTTTCAAGTCTAGAAAGATATAAAATCACAGTTTCAAACTGCACATGACAAATTTGGGTTGAAATAACCAAAGCATTTTCAAGTCTATAAGCAAACTGGGTGCTACAATGGAAAGTTTTGAATAGGCTTAATAAAAGCTGACGCCTGCAGCCCTGCCTAGAATAAGCACATAGAGAAGTTGCATTGAAAAAACCAGCATGTTAATAACCATGAAATTCTCTTTAGCCTTTAAAAGAACAAATCTCCATCTCTTAGTATGAAACCCACTGTTGGAAAAAATTCCCATAACTTTCTCCTTAGGAGGGTGACATGTAGGAAGATATGGATGGAGGGAACAATAATGAGGGGACTACAAAATGAGGGTCTGAACACAGATCTGCAGGGGAACACAAGCAAACTGTGAGGTTATTCAAATTTTCAAAAGTCAATTAGCAGTTGATGGAGAGACAAATTTAAACAGGCATAAATCTATTTCTTTGGCTTATAGGAGCAGATTATACATATGAAATTCTTAAAATTACAGAGGAATGGACAGTGAATAAGAGCAAAGTTTCTTTCCAACTTCATTAACACAGCACTGGTTTCTCTATTCATGATCTTCTGGTGCTTTTATCTAATGCAGTTAGCAGTAGTTACATAATTGTTGTTCTTTTAGACTAGAAGGGACTCACTATTAGAGCCTAGAAAGCTGCTTTCATTCTGTTAATAAGCTTTTAATATTTTTCTGGTTTTCTTTCACTATGTTAACTGTAAATTTTTCCTTGTCACTATCAATTATTACTTCAAGCAATATTTTTGAGGGTTTTTTTTTAGCCAGGGTTTTGAAGCATCAAGGTTAAACATCAAAGTTGGCATAGCATATACAACCATGTCATGCTCACTGCTTTACAGGGAACTACCAGGGGCCAATCTTGAAGCAAACTCACATGTATTCAATTCAAAAGATTTTTCCTTTATGTGAGCACTGTCCATTTTGTGATAGAAAATTAAAAGACTTCATAGAATTTTTCTTCAGAGATAAGTACAAACATACACATGATACATTGCCTGTGTACCTCCCAAACTGGTTACCTGCAGTTTAGACACCATCTTGCAAACAAATTTAGCTTTGTGTCTTTGAAACATGTTTCCTCCTGGGTTTGTTAGAAAACAGAACTATCAACATTCAAGACCATGTAGCATTGAGTTTCTAAGGATTCGAAAAAAAAAAAAAAAAGAATGGTTCTAATAGAAATGGTGTCTTTCTCTCATAATGACAATTTTATCCTTCTCAAATAGAAACACCCATCTCATTTTAACCTTTCAATTGAAAGGCCCACTAGGTTTTTGTGTGGCTATTGTAACAAATCTCAACAGTAACAATTTTCAGTTCTTCTTCCTTTGCTGCATTACTCTTTGCACAGGTCATTTTTCTTCCCTTCTATTTCATTGTTTTCACCCTGTCAAATATATCTGTGGTATCATAAATTTGAGCTGGAGCAACATTTGCCAGTTTGGTTGTTGGTTCAGTGTATTCCTGGCTACCCAGGAAAACTGGAGCCAGACTTCCAGCCCAGGTCTCCCCCAGTTCTGAATGGAGAGCAAGATTGTGTTGTGAGGCTTACTCCTGCTTTTACTGATTTTTTAAAATTTGTGGGGTTTCTCCTACAACCTGTCATAGTTGTTTGTGAGTAATAAAAATATATTTTTCTATAAACCTGCAACCCAACTATTTCTTCACTATCCTCCAGTAGAAGACCTGACTGGCTTTGCCTAAGAACAGTATCTGTATCTCAGTCATGAAGTATCAGCATTTTTGTCAATTCTCATTCCCAGTTCCATAGCATCACCTGGATTCCTGCCCTCCAGTTCTTCAGGCAGTCTCCAATCAATGCCACCTGCAAAATTGCAAAGATCATAATAGCTCATTAATGACAATATTGAATAGCAACAGACTCAAAACTGGTCCTTAAGGACAATATTAAATTCATCCTTCAGTTTTAACACTGCATCATTACACATCATTTTCAAAGCATGTTTCCCTACACTATGCACTAAATTACTTTCTTACATTTCTCCTTCCCCTATTTTTATGAATTACTGTAGAACACTATCAAATAGTTTGCTCTTGAAGCTGAGGTATGTAATGTAGGACATTCTCCATACATCTTCTTACTCTAAACCAGATGAAATTAGGTTTAATTTGGTATCATTTATAAATATTCAGCTTATGGCTGTTATTTTGTTGATGATTTTCAGGTGAATGTGATTATTTGTTTAACTTTTCCTTCCAGGAACTGATTTCCACAAACTTTGAACTCAACAGGTTGTAAAGCTCCTCGCAAAGATTTGCAATCAGTGCCATGATTACTCTGATTCCCTTTATAATCACTGTTTATCTGAGTACTTCAACACTGCCATACTTTTTTCTTTTCCCAGATGGAGAGCAGAATGCACAAAGGGAGAACAAAGAACACATGCCATCAATATGACTGGATGCTACTCTGGATGTGTCTAAAGAGAACTTCTCAGGAAAGAGGGGCTTTTAATGACCTGATTCCTCTTTAGTGAAAAAGAAACTCTGTGGCTTCCAACAGCCTACTCGAGACCATCTAGGCCTGGGAGCATTTTCCTCTGGCACAGGCTTTTCCATGAGGTCGGCATTGGAAGAAGCTACAAGATGATTCTCCAAACTCTAAGACTAGATTTCTCGTAACGATAATATTACCATCCCAGAGAATATTCTCTTTCTCTTTTTATTTAATTCCCCTCCCTCCAATCCATTTTCTGCCTAGAGGAACCTCAGGCAGCTCCCAGGGACTAAAGGCTCCTGGCCTGCTTACAGGGTGGGCTGGGAGCCAGAAGAGCTCCATTTCCCCCCTCACATGTGGAGACAGGGGCTCTCACCCTCCTTACAGGGTTGCTCCTCTCTCCAGGCATCCAAAGAGTACAACAGCAAAAGGCCAACAGCTGCCTCCCTCCACATGTCCCTGACAGCTCTGACAACCAAGGTTGCCCAATGGCAACAATACAGAGGGAGGAAAACGGGATTATAGGGAAAACAGAGGGTGTCCAAAAACAACCTACAGTTGCACATCAAAAGAACTTCAACTCTCAACAACACTTTCCTTAACTCACACAATATTAATCCCTTAATTGCAAGAGCTAATCATCATTCTACTCATCTATAACTGTGACCTATTATGCCCTCAGCATCACTTGGGGCACCCAGTTCTCCCTCAGTGTTCATTCTGGTCCCTACAGATTACCTCAGATTTTCCTTCTAAAATGCTTAATTGCATAGAGATTATCTCAGATTTTCCCCTCACAAACTGAAACACCATGCAGTCCTGTGACGGCACAGGCCTATCCCTGTTCTTGATATTTCAATTGTCCACAACCATTTCTCCCCAGAGTGACATTTCTTTCATTCTTACCCCACAGGTTTCCAATCCCTGTTTTACATATCCATTTCAGATGTGCATCACAGTTTTACTTTTCTTCCTACCCTGTCTTCCCCATTATCCTTCCCCATTATCTTCCCCATTATGCTCCCCGTAGCATTCAAGTAACCTTCTTTCAGTTTACTCTGTCATTTCCTATGAACATCCCCAATCACACCCAAAGCTTTACTTTCCCCCTCATGGAAATAAAGTACTTTACCCTTCTGGATGCTTTCTGGACAAACTCAGTTTGGGAATGGGCTGGTAGCAGGGGCACTTTTACTCTCAGTCTGTGTGACTGCCTGTAGCACTCACAGGTGACCCCAGAACCAGAACTACAGTGTTCTGCCATTCCCAGGACTGGAGATCTCAGTCAACATCTTCAGGACATTTAATTACTAAATAGGTATCCATTACTAATATGAAATTCTTTTTCTTTTATTTTTAAGGCCGTAAATGTAAACAGTTTTTTATGGCTGTAAATGTAAGCAGTTTTTTTACAGCTTTAGTACATGAAGAGAAACTGTGTCCATCTGAAGCAAAGGCTACTACCCTCCTCACCCTGATAATTTTTATCCCACACTCCAAACTTTAAAAATGTTAGAGACAGGTTTACCACAGTGCTTTGAAGGCTTTTTTGTACCTTGAGAGCAGTGTTTAAGAGCCTCACCTCTAGGATGGCTCTCTGCCCAGAGAAACTGCCAGGGAGCCGAGCCCCATGGAGACAAAGGCACACGACAAACCCTCACACAGTTCAGAGCTGCTGGAAGGGGAGAATCTGATCTACTGACTTGTTCCCAAAATAGCAGCCGGTGGGAGGTGACTGACTGGCTAATACCTGTGGTGTTTCCATTACCGATTGAGATGAAGTCTGTTGCCAGGCATCCTGGGGTGGTTTCCTTGACAACCAGAAGAAATGCACAACTGAGATGCACATGACTTTTCAGGTGTTTTTTTAACTCCTCTGAAACAATGAGCTGCCCTACCAGAGCTCAGATAAATAAAACCGAGGTGTACAGTCAAATGGTGAACAGCATTTATGTTCAAGGGCATATTTGAGCTGAGCCTCAAGAGAGCAACCGGCCTGGAAATATTTCTCCTATCCAATAAGGCAGAGATCTTGCAAGATTATCTACTTTGTTATTTTATATCCTTTAGATGGGAAATTTCAAGAGATGGAAGGTATTTCCATGAGAGAAATAGATATATCTAACATTGAATTAATTGGAAAGTCCCTATTAAATCCAAAGCCTTCAAATTTCAAAGTTGATTGCAGACAATGCAGTGTTCAGCAGCAGCACTAGGGGCATTTATTGAAATCAGAATGTATTTTGAAATTATTTTAACAAGACAGGGTAAAATTGAGCCAGAGCATACAACATTAATAGGACTTTAATAGGAGTAACAGTATCTTGTTACTCATTATTTGTGTGTAGACATGGCCACAAATTATCTATGGGCAGTAAATTCATTGAAATATTCATATTTTCGTGAATTCAAGTTGTACTGAGAAGCCATTTAAGCCCAATTATGGCCAATATTTTTCAACAAAGGATTCCACTGTAAAATATTGAAATGTATTATATAAGACTTTCGGAAGGAAATGTTCTTTTAGGTTTTATAGTTTTGTCATTTTTGTTTGACAAATTACCTACTCTTTAAGGGAAATAAAATAAAATAAAATAAAATAAAATAAAATAACCTCAAGAAGTATCATGTACAATAGATTGACAAGTAGTGTTAAGACCAAAAATATATTAGGGAATTTTTTGGCTTTTGTTTTTAGCCCTTTTAGAGGAAGAACCAAAATATTATTATTCTAGCTAAACACAGGGTTTTATTTTTCAGTTTAGTAAATAGTCAGAAACATCCATTTCCCTGCTTTGTGCTTGGGAGAAATAAGCATGTGTGAGGAAAGTAAGGAGAAATTGAAGGGGATGCTGTGGATCAAAGAAGCAAAATAGAAGGAGTAAAGAAGGGAGTTATTGAAGGTGACAAGCCGGATGACAAATGTAAATGTTTTTGAACTCTATCTGCTGACATCAGGAGGCTGAATCCACTCACTTTCCTGTTAGTGTTGATGGATGACAATCACTGGAGAAGCATTGAGGTACAGAACTAATTTTTTTTGAGTAAAGAATCTGGGGTATAGTATCCCAGATAAAATGTTGGCTGGCAGATCATAAGAAATTTCAGAAAACTTCCTTAAATTTTACCTGTGGCTGAGAGAGTGAGCTGCTGGAAAAGGAAGGTAATAAAGTGTTACTGGGGCAAAAAATAACTATAGAATACAAAGGGTGTTGCATAAGGAAATAAATCATCCCAGTCTGTCATCCGTGGGAGTCAGGCAAAAAATATCTGAAACAGAGTGAGAGTGGAAGCAAACCAGGTAATATAGAACAATGTGCACTATTAAAATAATCAGGAAAAGCAGGGTTAACCTGGACATTTTAAATGAGGACAGTGCATGCATCTGAATGAATCATTAGTAGAGATTTAGGTGCTTTTCTAAAACACATTACATTCATAATAAATAGACTTGAGCAGAGAATTTTAAAACCATATTAGTGGTAAAGGTTGATGCTTGGGGCCACATTAGCTCAGCATCAAGCTCTGATCTGTCATAGATCAATGAAATGTAGCAAGCCTGAATTGCTGATTCAATTTAGTATTCATTTACTTTCAGAGCAGAACATAAATAGTAAGGAAGAAAATGTGAAACATGATCTCTGAGACCAAGATCATTTTCTATGGGGAACTTAGCATGCATGCACACATTCATCTTGTGAGTATTTAGGAAGCCAGCAACTGAAGGACCCCAATCAGTTCTGAAGCTGAATCTGCCCCAGTGCCCCAAAGGCCTTTTACCCCTAAAGTTGAAAGAAACTTTGTCTTCCTTTGCAGCAGAGGCTGAACACAGCCAGGCTGAGTGTTTAAGTGAGAACAAACCTCTGCAGAGTGGCAGTGAAAGCCCCTAGCAAATATGTGTTTATTGTAACATCTGATTTAAAATCACAGAGCCACAGAATACCTCAAGTTGGAAAGGACCCTCAAGAATCATTAAGTACAACTCCCTGCTCCTTGCAAAACAGCTTAAAAATAAACATTACCATAAGAGCGTTATCCAGACCCTCCCTGAACTCTGACCACCTTGATGTGTGACCACTTCCCTGGGTACCCTCTTCCAGGGAATGACCACCTCTCCATGCAGAAGCTTTTCCCCATGTCCCATCTGAACTTCCCGTGATGCATCTTGACTGCATTTCATCCTGTCCTCACGCTGGTCACCGGAGGGAGGAGATCAGCCCTCGGAGAAAGGTGCAGCCTCTTCTCTTTTCCAAGCTGGACAAAGCAAGGGACCTCAGATGCTCCTTACAAGTCTTGCCCTCCAGGCCTTTCACCACGTTGATTGCCCTCCTTTAGGTGCTCTGCAATAGCTTTACATCCTTCTTACGCTGAGGCACCCAAAGCTGCACACAGCACTCAAATCAAGATCAAATTAGTGCAGAGTAGAGGGGGACAATCATCCCCCTCAACCAGCCAGTGGTGGATGCTGTGCTGGGGGAGCCCCAGGATAGGGTTGGCCCTTTTTATTAGTCATTTATTAGTCAATTTGCCATCCACCCAAATCTTCAGCTTTCTTTCAATGGTGCTGCTTTTCAGACTCTTGTACTCCCATTTGCGTGTATAACCAGGATTGTCCCATCCCAGGTGGACAATCCAACACTTACTCTTGGTAAATTTCATGCAGCTCTTTATTGCCCAGCTCTGTAGCCTATCCAGATCTTATGACTGAATGAGACAAGGTCCAGTCTGCATAATATTGTGAGAGAAGAAACAGGAATAGATTGTTTCTTTTCCAAAATGGCTTCAAAATGTTTCCATAGAACTTAATAAGGCTAGCTGACATGTCTTCAATAAATTCAAGAAAGATTGATTAATATTTCATTTATATTCAGCTTTACTTATTTAATCTATTAAATCAGATACTGAATTTAAAGTCAGGACATGTAAATGTGGTCCCCCAGCTCACCACAGAATAATAGAATACCTGAAGTTAAGGGATCCTTCCTGTAATGCACATGCTACAACACCACAGCTTCTGCCATGGCAGCATTGATCTGCCCTGTGTGATCCAATGCCAGCAGTGGGACAAAACAACAGCCTACAGCAGCATGAAAACTTCTCCAAATGTTTTGAAATATTTTCCAAAAAAAGAAAGTGGTTTAAACTGTACCCGGGTCTCACAAAAGTCATCCTGGGATGCTTCTACCGAAGCCAGCCCCTGCAGCTGCCAGTCTTTGAAGGCAGAACTATACTGAACTCTTCCTACTGCTCTACTGAGTGTTGACATTCTGTTACTGGACAAAATATCATCTCTTTATCCCATCTCTTTTATCATGTATGACCCTGCAATACCTAAATGCTCCTCTTTCAAATACCCCTATGCATTTTTAAAGATTTTCTTTTCTAAAATAGTAGTGCTATCTGTTCATACAAATAACAACTGACAAGAAAATGTCATCAATCATTAACATATCCTCTGAAGTTTAGGTTTGCTTTCAAACTCTTTCTACTCCACTTCTTATTTTTTTGTGCCAATAAACAGCTTTAGATTAGAGTTGCATAGCTGATAGAGTGTATTTATACTTAGCAACTGTCTGTAGAAATAAAGATTAGCATCAAGGCTATATTGGTTTTCCTGTCAGGATGCTGATCTTTTGAAGCTATACCGTAGCAAACAAATTCATATTTACCTACAGATTTAAGACTGCCAATGCAGATAAGAATATACTAACAGTTGGAGTAGGAATAAAAGATTAGTTTCTTTCATGAACAATTTTGCAGTAATCCTATCTCTGTCAAAACAATTTGAGAGGGGAGTCCTACAGTGAAAAGATACAGCTACTGAGATACCCCCAGAAACAAGAATTTATTCTGCTATTTTTTCATTCAGGTTTAATATCTTTAAATGGAAAGTTTAAATTTACTGTAATGCAAAAGGTTTTATCTCTGTCCATACATGCATACATTTTTGCTTGATTGTGGCTATGGGTGCACATATGTGAATAGTTGTATATGTATATATGTATGTATGTGTGTATTCCCACAGGATTATATATATTTTTACTAGAATGTATTTTAATACTAACTAAATAATAAAATGTATATTCTTCATCTCTTGGTTTGTCCTGACATCTCTTTGTAATTTCAGTCTGTAAAGGCTTTATGATTTACCTGCGTTCTCTTATTTTTAGGCATTATGCCTGTTTAGGATCTGACCTAAATTGCTGAATCCCATGGGAGAGGAGTTGGATAAAGGTTGTCCCTTTCTGCAGTGTTTGGAGAGGAACATACTGCTATGTTTACAGAGAGAAGAGTAGGACAGTCTTGATGTTGAAAAATATTCTTGGCAGCGATTCAGTATTAAAGCTGCATAGTAATTGCTATGATTATGGTAGTCAACTATTGATTATAATATTTACTATGCATGATAGCAAAATAAAAAGATATGCATAAGTGGCAATATATGCTTTTCTATAATGACAATCATAACAACCACTATAAAAAATTACACTGTAGAAGCAGCACAGTCGTAAGGGTAGGTACAGAGGGTTTGTTTTTTTGGGTTTTTTTTTGCTGCCAATTCTTTCCCTGGCTGGTTGGGCAGTAGCTTGCAAAGGTCACTCATTTCTCTGAGCTTGGCAAAAAGGAAATTTTTTTGTGTATTTTCAAAAGCAGCAATTAACAACATAAATTCTAATTGTGATGAGGCTTTTTCATGCAAAGTGTATGTGTGTCATAGTCTGGTGGTGATAGTTCTCAAAACACAAAACTGTTTAGGGGGCTGGGTGCTGTGTGTTCAGTCTTGGAGCTGTCTCTTCTGCCAGACATTCTGCTTTGCATCCATCATATGCTTTCCAGACTCTTTTTTTATTTGGATTATCTTTGTCATTAAGACCAAGTTGGTTTGGTGTTGCCCTGTTCCTGGGCAATACATATCTTATATATGAAGCTAAATATATGTACTACAATTGGAGCTGAATTTTAATATTGATGATTCTTCTAATTTTCTTCATAGGGAACCATCTTCCACCACATTCTCAGACTGGTTCCAAGACATAAACTCCCCAAGGCTCTCAAATGCACCCTGGGATGACACAGAGCAGACTTCTGGTGCATTATGGTGAATCATATATGAATGTCTTTGCTGAACTGACCAGCTGCACTGGTAAGACTTGACTTGGTTATTGTTGTGCCAGTCCTGAAACTGCTGCTCCTGCTGTTACTGCAAAACTTCAATAGGAAATATCCACGAGTCTTTTGCATTGTTATATGTTCAAAACCACCATAATCTTCATCAGAGAAGTGTACAGCCACACTCTTGTCCAGAGCAGGAAAGAGAACAGTGATATGCACAAGTGAGTGTTATTTTTGATCCACAGTACATAAATCTGTGTAGTTATATGATAGCTTACACATCTATTAAATCCAGTTAGCCCCAGAGGAGCACATTGCTAATGTACCTGAGATGTTTTTATGCTCGAAGTGACAACTCTGCTGTAAAAAAAAACATTTTGCAGTAAACTTTAAAACCCATATGCAACTGGGGTGTGGACACCTGTGGTTCTAAAGCAGAGGTGCCAAGTGAATTTCAGCGATTCATACAAACCTGTGTTGCAGAAGAACTCAGCCTTTTCAATTAAATTGAGCTTCTTATAAAGATAAGATCTGGAAGGCTGAAACAAAGACCTTCTGGAAAGTGAGCAACTATAAAAGTCAGTGATAAGCTTGAGAAACTGCAACCACAGTCTGTTGATAGGGGGGTTTTTTTGAGAGCTAGAAGTGATCAAAGTTAAACTTGGTGATCCTTTCTGTCTAAAGGTTTGCGTGTCAGTATTTTGGAAGTGCTGATTTAATGGCTCTAAAGCTGTGAATTTCTCGCATTCCTAAATTGTTTGTACTGAAAACAGAGGAAAATCGAATCAGAAGACTAAATAATTCATTATTTTCAAAATGATAATTTTAATTCAAAAGTGAATTTTAAAATGTTCATTTGTTTGCCTTTTTTTAAAGGCTATAACTTCATCATAGATCAAAATAATCTTTGTTTTTGATGAAATGAAATGACTATATGCCATTTTTAGTTTCACCGGTGAGCATTACAATTAAAATTAGTGGACGTTTCTTTCAAAACCTCTCTTAATTTCATCCATATTGGATTTTAGATGAGCTGTCCTGCAGTTCACAGAATTTAAATAATAAAATTATTCTACCTAAGGTGACACTCTGCTCTCTAGATAATGAAGAACATGTTATCCATTAGTAATTTTTTTCATTAGTGTTAGGAATATTTAATGTGATAATCTACCATTGAAACTTTCTCTATTGAGAAAATAATCAACAAAACTTCCATGTGTTTCATTTTAAAGGAAAACTGTGTTAATTTAGAAACAGCTGGTAATGATGGAAAGAGAGAGATTTTTGACCTTGATAAGGTCAAAATTGAAAAAACTCTGTTATTTATGTGAATATGTGATAAAGGCAGAGGCTTGAAAGTATTTGTATTTCACTCCAGCAGATACCACAGATGCACGCAATTATGGGCAAATGTCTGTGCTTAGTAGCAGGTTCATTCAATATCAGCTCTCAGCATTCCCCTGTGATTGGCAAGATGGGAGCCTTCAGAAACACAGAAGCTTTCTGATTGTGTGAGTGTCTTGAGATCCTTAAAAAGAAGACAAAAAAGAATAACTTAGTATGTAAAAAAACTTCCAGATCATCAAGTACAGGTGTATACCTAACAACGTCCTCAAGTGCCACATCTATGCATCTTTTAAACACCTCCAGGGAAGAGGATTCTGTCACTTCCCTGGGCATCCTGTTCCAGTTCCTGATGAACCTTGTAGTGAAGAATTTTTTTCCTAATTTCCAAACTAAATCTCCCTTGCTGCAACTTGAGGCCATATCCCCTTGTTCTGGCACATGTTAGTTACCAAAGAGACCTAAGCCCCACTCACAACAACCTCTGTTCAGGAAGAAATATCCCAGGATGACTTTTGTGACACTTCTCTACAATTTAAAATACTCTTTTGGGGCATATTTCTAAACATTTGGAGAAGTTAAAATACTTCTCTGTGCTGGTGTTTTGTCTCACTGCCAGCATCTGATAACACTCAGCGGCTTCGTGTGCCTATGGAAAAAACTGCAGTGTTGTGGTACATGTGTTACAGGAAGAATTCCTTAACATGACCACACTTACATTGTACTGGGTTTAAATTCAGCATCTGATATAATATAAATATAAAAATAACTGCGGCTGCATATAAATGGACTATTATTCAGTCTTTCATAGCTTTATGAAAGACATGTTGAATTACATTTTTAATGAAACAGGACAGTTTAAATGTCTCAACAAGGTCATGAGCTGCATCTTGGAGTTATTTACTGCTTTCTTTTAGCTGTAAGGAGGGATTAAATATTCAATTATTCAGTTAACTGCACAAATGTGTCTAGTGACATGGTAGGTATTCTGGAGAATCCAAGATGTCTGTGTAGGACCAGTATACAACACCAAATCTTCAGGAGAATTTGCCTCTTTGGACTGGGAGCTAGAGATAGCATGGATTTGCGAGGGCATTTCAACTGACACTGCATTCCTGTTTTCAGATGCATGAGGGAAGCCCTAGATGACTAGCTCAGAAGAGAGAACCTATGCACTTTTGGTTTTCATCTGTACAATTGGGAAATTTTTGGCTTCCTTACAGGAGTGTTGTGAAGACAGTTACTAAAGCGTATTTCTCCACTCATGCTTCCTTTATATCTCTTAAAGTTGGCAGTTTTGCCCACAGAAATTTCTCCTATATATGAGTTGCTACTTAGTAGTGTAGCCACAGAGTTGATGAACCAAAGGAAAAGAGATTTACCTGCAGAGTCTCTGTAATTTCTAGATTTGCTTTAAGTTGCAGTAAAGTTCTGGAGGAGCACTATTATGGAGAGTTCAATATCAAAACTGACATTCAGAGCTCTTGGGTTTATAAGTCAGATAAGCTAATTGAAAAGCACCCATTCTTTTCAGTAAATACTTGAGAACCGATTCAAAATTAAAACTTCTAAAATCACCTCTATTCCTGATTTTACAAATTAAAAACTTGATGTGAAGAACAGTCACAGCTTTTCTGAAGGAAATCTCCTTAGAAGGAGAAATTGTTCCCCTTTTCCTTGATAATTAGAGTAAATTACTTGGGAATAGAGTATTCAGCATTTTTACATCTTCTCTTCAATGAGCTTCAGAACTTGAACATTTTAAATCCTCACTGTAAAGTACCCCTTGATGCTGTTTAAACCAAAACAGTTTATTCACTCTATTTTTAAGTAAAACAACTCTTATGTTCTAGTCTACTCTTAGGCTTAAATAGCAGAAAATTGATTGCACAAAAGACAACTAAACTTCTTTTCAAAAGACAGAGAAAACCAGGCATAGTATCTCTGTGTGATGTGTCTCACATTCACACATGGATAAACACGCTGTGAATTAGATGGAAAAAAATATGTCTGATGAGCCCTGCCTTTTTTTACATATGCTTAACTATCATGTGAGAAGCGGGATTCATCATCTCATGACTAGGATCCAATTTCAGCAGGCAATATAGAAATTTCAGCATGTGGTCTGGGTGCATAAACTCCAGCTACTGCCAGAGCTGCTCGAGAGCTCAATGCAGTTGCCAGAGGGTCAACATTTGGTGTTAGCGTGGTTTGAAGTATTCTACAGTATCTGTGGACTGGGAGATCATGGGATAAATCAAGTGTGAAGAGACCTCAGGAGGTGCCTGTTCCAACTTTATCTATGAGGTCGTGGAGTCATCTGTGGGGTCCTTTTAGGTGTCTCTGGGTTATTTGTCTCACCGAGTTTTGAAAAACTCCACAAATGGAGACTACACTACCTGCCAGTAACTTGTCTCACTGTTGGCTGTCCTGATTAGAGAAAAAACTTTTCTTGAAACCCCATCTGAACCTTGCTCCCATTCAGTTGGCACATGCAACACAGGAGCTATAGGAAAACCATGTTCTCAAGAAGACCTGGTAACAGGTCATCCAAAAGGTTCTGCAGGCCCCATGGACTGTCCTGGTTAACGCTTGTCCATCTATGACAGAAGCTCAGACACTTATCCTACACCTAAAAATGTAGGGGCGGAATTCCATGACCCAAAGTTAATTGCCCCAGATAGCTACTTTTCAAAATGGAAGAGTTCTGGTATTCTTTAAGTCTGATGGAGCATTTGCCTATTTCTTGTAGAAGCCTGAATAATCTGGGATATCTCAAAGAACAGTAAAAGTCTAAGCATAGGCAACTGAAATCAGATGATGTAGAATACCCAAAGAGATTCATTTGGTATCTTTCTTCATAATAGTTGAAGGGAGTTCTGTATTATTCCATTTTTGACAGCCTATCACACATTAGTCTCACAGGCTTCCCTTATGCAGACATCAGACTGTGAAGTGATTTTTCCAAGAACTCTCAAGAATAAGAGAAAAATTAGGAGGTTTAAACCCAAACTTATTTACCAGGATCTTTTAGTCACATAGGAGAGGAACATTTGCATGCAGCTGAGAATGCCCTTTCAAAGCACTGAAATAATTCCAAAGCTTTCAATTTGAGTATGTTACATGGTCCTAAATGATTAGATTACAATTCTTCTATCAAACAGGTGGATAATATATGAAAATGTTAGAAAAAGGTATCCAGCAAAGTGAATTGAACTACCCTTTTTTTTTTAATAGAAATAAATCTTTTGTTTGCAAGTCACAAATATCTTTTCTGCTCACTTCTAGAGATGAAGCACTATAAATGCCAATTTATTTTTCACTGTGAGGTTAGTCTTTGGAGTAATGGAAAATAATTTTCCTTTTCTTTAATGAATAAATCATTGTAGGAGGCTCTGCATGATAGTTTGATCCTGCATAGCTATTTCTTCTGATTATTAGCAGAATTTTACATTTAAATTCCTGAAACATTATTAACTCATAATCATTTGCTTTCAGACCTTTCTTATAACTTTGCTCTTTCATTAATTCCTTTTCACTGAGGTAATAGGGAATTACTTTGTTTAATGATTCTCTAAAGATCCAAGAAAGCTAAATATCAGAAAAAGGCAATTTTATTTCACAGATAATATTGCATTCACAGGTATAATTAAATTGCAATGTTTTCTTCAGTAGGCCATGTCCCTAGCAATGGGGTATGCAGCACCCTAATCCAGAGGCAATTTTGGCAAAATGAGCTTGTTCTCTCCCAGAGCTAAGTATCAGTCAGTGGAAAATCATCAAACAGATTGTTTACTCTGAGAGAATATTTAACATCACAAGAAAAAGAGAGAAGAACTCCTTTGTAGCAAAACTCCCGTTGAGTTCTTCTCCCATGGGGAGTTAAGCTATTGAATCCCTTGAAGATATCCTTAAAGGTAACAAACTCATGGCCTGGCCACTCTGAGGTGAGGGTTTCCAGCCCAACCCTCTGTGCCTGAGCCTTCAGGCTGTTCATGGCCCCTGACTCCTGCAGTGGGCTCTGGGTGTGCCCAGGTCTGGCCCGTGGTGACAGTGGCAGAGAAGTCAGTCCTGCCATAGAAATGTGACTTGCCAAAGCAGTGCAGCAGAGCGTGGTTTAACAGGAGAGGTTTAACACACACTGCAGGAGGTCTCTCCAGTGCTCCCTTCCAGCCTCACACAGGTGGGATTTATCCTTGGGAGTGAGCTTCTCTGTATGCCCTTCTGGCTCCAGACTCTATGTCCTTGAAGCTTTTACAGATATACTCCAAGGAATTTCTCCCATCCTAGTCCATTCACCAAGAACTCCTTCGTTTCAAAACTCAGGGTTTTGCAGTAGTTGATATCCTCCTTTGATTGTAGGTGCAGCTTCAGGAAAAGAAATTTTTCTCAAATTGTCTTCCTCCTAATCAAAAGCTTCCTTGTTCTCTGTCAAAGAGTTCAAGTTTTGCCATTGTTTCGCCTTTCCTACTCTGCCCTTTTACAAAATTATTCTTGATTGAAGTAGTTGAAAATCCTTCCAAACAAAACCAAGAAAAACCTTGGGTTTGCTTAGTAAAAGCCTGTGAGTTTACTCAGTGTTATATTTTGCCCTGAAATTATGAGAGATCCCCCTGGACTTCTGCATGTATGTCAAAGTCTGTTCAAAAATCTGTTATAAGAAATCTATTATAAGAAATACACAGCCATGCAAATGGAAGAACAAATGAACTTGAAATTTTGGTATATATTCCCAGCTCTATGGATCCACAGGCAGAGTCACTTGCAGTTTAGAATATCTGTGGTTGATAACTGCAGCCTGCAAATTTATGAGCAATCTGAGAAAGATGAGGATATGCTGCTGTAGCACTCCAGCCTAAACCAACAGCATAGCAGTTCTTCCAGTGGAAGAAAATATTATCCAAATCACAGCTAAGCCAAACAGCTTGAACTGGCAAATAATAAGTATTTTATAAGAACCTCAGGGTATGGCATACATGTAGTGTCATAAACAGTCCAAGCATGTTCTGCTTGCATACAGTGTATTTCTATTCCCTGCAGCTTTTATAGTGAAGTTTCCAAGCTGTGCATAAGCTGCAGTATAATAGGATCCCTATTTATTTCTCCTCCAGGAGTGCTGTGCATATTTACTTGCTCATATTCCTTCTATTTCTCCCAGTAGCTTTACTAGAAAACAAGTATTCTCTAATAATTTCTCTTTTCCATCTGTTTATTTTAGCAAGCAGCTTTGGTGTTTTTTCTTTTATCAACCAATAATTTTCCTTTATTTTGTTCTGACATTTTGCTTCCCTTCCTCATGACAAGAGTATAATAGATGCAGACTCTGAAAAAAAGCATCAGGGATGTCTTCTGTGTGTCCTTTATTAGTAAAAGGTCTCAGTCTAGGAAGAAGGATGGTCTTATGGACTTTCATTCAGATAATTGGATCCAATATTTGGTTCTGCTAAATGCCTCTTACTGGAGTTCAGAGCCAAATTTGGAAATGTGAAGCTACTGCCGATAGACCCAAATCCTCAAAATTCCTTGGAAAGGCTGTCAGTTCACATTATGCTGTCCAAGTCCAGGCTCTGAATTCTGTGTTATCCTGATAAAGTTGCTGCTTATTTTGATCCCTGGAGAGGAACGAAACTCCATGGTCATTCTCATGTATTTTCAAGATTACTCAGAGGACCATGTTTTAATTTTTTGTGGGCCCTAGAATCCTGTCAGCCAAAGAGGGTCTCTTCTTTCACTCTCAACTCTTTCAGTTATTTACTTAGCAAAGTTTTCTGTTTCTGACTACCTCAGTAAGTAGCTTCAAAGTCTGTAAACAGAAATGTGAACAAAATAATCAAATCATCAAATGTTGGAGGGCATTCAAAATTTGTGAGTTTTGGTTTTTGTCTCTCTGCATTTCTCTGAAGTCTCTATGGAGGTAAAACCCCAGACTTTAATCTCATCTGTAGTCTTGTCACTCACCAGCTCTAGGTGAGGCACATATTTATTTGAGCCTCCTTTCCCATCTTAATTCTCTCTCAGTTAGAAGGGTATTCAGTGTAGTCAGTGACAGGGATAAGGGCAAGAAAAGAATCTGAGTAGAAGTGGAACTAGATGACATAATGAGGCACTATTTAATCCTTCAATATCATCTTTCAAGAGTAAAAAACAATTTTTCTTATATTCCAAGATGGAAATGAAGCCACACTATGGCCTCCGTGTAGTCTCTTTATTTGCAATAGCCAATATAAGTTCAACCAACCAGCAGTACATCCAAATTGAGCTTTTACTTGTGATTTCATCTGAGCAAAAAGCATCTTGAAAAATTTCAGGGTAAGCAACGAGCCAAAACTTTCTCCCCTTTCCAAACAGCTTGGAAGCACAGCTTCTGACAAGTCACTCTTTTCACTCTTCTTCCCATCACTTTCTAAAACAAACTTTTCACAAAAGAGAAAGGTTTGCCACAAAAATAAGGGTCTAATATGTATTGGATATATTTGAATACAAGTACGACAGCAATATTGTTGTTTTTAATGACTTTTTGAGTTGTTAATAAATGCTCCTGAATAAACAAAATTTTCTTACATTTTGGAAAAAAATACTTGTCATGGCTCAGTAAGATGCTTAAAAAAGAAATCAAAGGAAAGGAAAGTAAATGTGACTGTACAATTTCCTGGATTTTTGGGAAAGAGGGATGAATTGGAACCTGAGAGATCTGTAAGTGATATTTCTGGAGGATGTTGTACACCTTTGACAAAAAGGGCCTCATTCCTGTACTCACAGAGCCTTCTGGAGTTGACCCATGAGAATCTGATGAAAACTGCCTCTTTTCTCACTTGCTAGGCCAATGTATGAAACCCTTGGGAGGTTTGAGAGAAGAGAGAAAATAATGTCTCTTGCATTCTCTTCTGAGTTCATGGGAAGTGTTTCTGTAGACTTCTTCACAGTAGAGATATTTGGTTGCTGGAATCCACCTCTTTTCCATGAGCCCTTTGCCACCTGTCTAAGCTGCAGAGGAGAGGAAGAATTTCTGACACTCCTACTGTATTAAGCAGCTTTACAGTCAGTTCCCAGGGCTGTCTGCTACACTGCATGGATTACTCTGCAGTGGCTGACACTTTGCAGGCACTGGGACCTTTCCTAAATTCCATGCAAATCCACCTGCCGTGTGTTTCTTCTTTGCCAGATGTGCACTGCCGGGGCACGTAGTTTGTAGGAATCATGAGGATGTTGCTGGAAATTAGGCCGGAAAAACTTGAGCTAAGTTGCCTACCATGAGAGTTCCAGTTTCCATTTTGGGAACCAGACACAGAAAAATAAATGTCTAGGCACTTCAGTCATTCATTAAAGCAAGCATGAAACCACAGTGGTGAAAGCTGCCAGAAAATTGTCGTCCGAAGTGTAAGATATCCTTCAAAGATGTAGATTTCTTTTTTTCCCATCAGTAATAATTCATCCAGATGAAGATCTCTTTTAAGTCCTCTGCAGATGTTTCATGGCTTTTCAGCTACAAAAACAAGCAGCATATCAAAACCAGCACTATTTTGAAAATTGACAGTTAGAAAAACTGATGAAAGATAATGTAGTAGCAGCAATGAATCAGATTAATATGGACAACATGGGGAACATTCCACCTACACAGGGAGCAGTGCCTGATATCAGAGGGCTCTTTCATCTATGATAACAAGACCCAGTGGCTGAGAGCCAAACCTTCAAACTGGAAATGAGATGCAATTTTTTATCAGGAACATAACCATTTGAACCATTTACTAATAGACATAGCATATATGCCTTCCTCCACAGCCTTTAACCACAGGTGATTCTCACCCAAAACGAGAATCAAGTGAGTTTGCAATGAACTGAAAGTTATCTGGGTGATTAAAACACTTCCTGGGTAAAATCTAGCCCTGAGTTATGAAGACGATCAAATTGATAATGGCCTTAAAAAATTAATTTCTCTGTAAGAGAGGAAGCAGCTAAAGGACATTTGTGTTTGGGGAGCCAGATTTTAGTCTGACTATTTTTTGGTGAATTTTAAGAGCCCGAATATTGTAGAAAACCTACACTGTTCCAGAGTTAAGTGATTTTTCATAAAAACAGAACCGTTAAGCATTCGAATGTTAATATTCTGGATGGACCATATTTCTTCTCAGGAAACACTGTTTTTAAAGTACATCTTTGTGTTAGACAGAACTTCCATTTTTTTTCTGTGCAAAACATTTCTTCCTCTATTCTCAAGTTTTGTTTATTAACAACAAATCCTGAAGCTTTGGACTCTTGCCCAAGTATTCACAACAGATAATAAATTAAAACATTCTTTATCTACTAAAAGAAATCAACCACCTCTTTGAGATGAAAAATGAGAACTAAATCAACCTATATTTCTGTGGTGGTGGAAAAATTATGGTATCTCAAACAAATAACTGTACCAACTTCCATAACCTAGATTTGTAAAAGGCACTAAAAGACCTGGATTTAGCAATGAATAATAAACTAAAAACTTTTCTTACTCCAATTAATATTTAAACATGCCTTTTCTTCTGTTACATGACCACTTTATACTGATCATATCTTCTTAGTGGTCTTTCAAGGATGTCCTCACATCATTTGTGTTCAAATTTGTCCAACAGACCATGAAGAACTGACTCGATTATGAATGTTATTTGCCACAGGAAAAAACTTGCTAATTGGAAAACTGCTGCACATTATGTCCTTCTAAACAGATTGATCAGGTAGGTGTCACCTCATACTTTGCCACAGACTCTAACGCTAATATAAGTATTGAAACTACTTCAGTATCCAGGCACTGTATAATTTAATCACACTCAAAGGATTTCCATAATTGTATCCACAAACATTACTGCAAGATCAGCTTTCTGCTCCACAAGTTTCAATTAGGATGTGCAACACACCAATGCATTAAAAAAAAAACCAAACAGAATGCTTCTATTCCTCTCATCTTAAAGAGGTTGTTATACAAATATTAAGCAAGTGAGCACTGCCACTTCTCACTTTCTTAGTTCCTTTTATAATGTTCCTCTCTCCTACACTTCATGTCATTCTTGTAATTTCTTGCATTTTGCTAAAGGCACAAGGAGAACAGAATTTTACTGGAGATTGCTAATGAAATATGGAGCCATTCACCACTAAGCTACACATAAAATATCTGAGAATTGTTCATGGAGCAAAGATGTATCTCATGTCTGCTGGCTGTTCAGAAAGCTGCATGAAAACCACGCTTAGTCTCAGTCTGCTTCCTACGAAATCAGCGGGGAATTAAGTGGCTGAGAGAGCCAGGCAAATTAAAGACATTTTCAGAAGTGAATGGCCAAGCATCTGAAAATCAAATTGCTTTCTCAATAGTGACGTTGGTTCAAGGTGCTAAAATTTTGATAGCTCAGTCTTAAAAATGCAGATTAAAAATCTCAAATGTTCATGATATCTTGGCAAGTCTTGGAAAAATGAAAATGGAAAGGACTATTTAATTCTTCATGTTCAAGAGACAAAAAAATACAGAGGATTTTAAAATGCTTGAAACATGTTTAAAGCTAGATTCCCAATTATCAAGTACTTCTTTGAGACTTAATCAATTCAAACTCCAAATTAATGATAAGTGGTTATTAGTTCATTCTGTTTAATATGTTATTCGCATGATGGTTTTGTTAATTATGGACTTGAATAGAAATTTAAAAGAATACAACGAGAGAATGAACAAGGTCCAGTATTAGTGCATTGAAAGAAAACATGATTTGTGGAAGGTACAGGAAAGACAGGAAAGTGATTCTTAATTGCTACCTCTGATTTACTAAGATCAGTTAGGTTTAATCCACCTGAGTTCCTTCTCTAGTTGGAAAGAACCTTAAAGATCATCTGGTTCCAACATCCAGCCATAGGGAGGGATGGCAGCCACCACACAAGGTTCCTCAGAGCCCCATCCCAGCTCGATCTGAGAGATATCCTGCAAGGGCTGTAGTGGGCACTGTGCCAGCTCAGCTGGGCAAGAATCTGAACAACCCGGTCTAACTTTGCAATTTGCTCTGCCTTGAGCACTGGACTACAAATCTGCCAGACATCCTTCCTAACCTGAGTGCTTCAAGGAAGCTAAGTACTGAAAATTCACAACCAGCAGCTGGTTAACTGACACTCTCTTCTCTTCTTGTTTGATTCTTTCTACAGCCATTTTCATGGCTAACTTCAATGTGTTCTTCAAATTATCATTTTCCTGCTGTCACTTTGTCGACAACAAAAACAGTTTTCCAAGGTGCCTAAACCAGGTTTCTTTGAATAATGACTTACACACCTTGAATGATAGGTTGCAGTCTGTTGTCATGTTACACAGCTGTCTGGATATCACCAGGGAAGGAGATTTGTTCTTAATGCAGGTGTAGATTTTCCAGCCATTATTATCAGGAAACTTTCTCCAACAGGTCATTCCCCACCCATTTTCACTATATAAAACTTGGTCAATAAAAGTTGCATGGGAATATATGACTTGACCTTTCCAGCAGGAATCCATCAAAAGATTTTTCTAACTTTCAAATAAGCAGTGCTCACAAATGGGAAATAAGGACAATATGACCCAGCTCTAAGAAAAAAACTGACAAGGGTTTAAGTGCTTGATCAAAGTCTGTGGAGACTGTTAGTAACTGGAATAAGTATTGGATCACGGCTGCACTCAGGAAAAATGAAATTTTTGCCATAATCTACATTTGTAACACATTCCCTGGGGACTGTTTTATAATGAAGCTGGGCCATTCCCTGAGTATTGACACTGTTGAGTAACAATCCTTCCAGCTCTGTGGGCAACTGCACAGAAGACCATGATGGTGAAGACACTTTTGCAGCAGACTGTAGGACTGGGATGAGGTGATGAGGTGGTAACATGCCACACTGTGTCCTCCACAAGCATGAAAGTACCAGGAACAGAATATTGTCTGATTTCCCATGACTTTAACCTAACTCCCAGGGCACCATAAAACTTCACCATATTCAGACTTAATACTTGCTCTGATGAAACGTCTTCATATTTCATGAGTTATTTTAAAAAGCAGTGTTTGTGATTTTACAAACAATCGTTGCTCACATGAAAATACACAGATTATCCTCCCTGCTTTCCTATAGAACACTTGAATAAGACAAGCTCTAGGATAAATGCTGTATGCCACCTATCTCATAAATTTTGTCCTGATGATTTGAAAGCAAAGCCTTCTGCTTAGTGACTTCACTGTTATCACCCCCCTTTTTTCTCTTTTATTTCAATTATTGCTGGCATATTCTGATTTTCAATCCCTTGTTTTAGGGAATGTCAGCCCAAAAAATCATCCACACAGCTTTGAAACAAGAATAATATGAGTATCTGCAATTTTAAACTTCTTTGTATATATTCATAAAACAAGGAAGAGGGCAAAAAGAAAGTACTTTGTCTTCATTCTTTATTAACCCAGTCTTTTGGGTTAGTAACCAGTCTCAAACAAATATTTACATTTTTTAAGTATTAAGATAATTTTCTTAAAGTGCAATCATTTTAGACAGTATTAGATGTATAAAGCCCTAATTCATCGTCTGTGACAATATGATAAATTCTTTGCATTCATTGCCAAAATAAAATAGGAGATGTTAGACAGAGCTGGTGGCAGTTTAAGCACAGATACATTCTAGCAGTGCAATTACTGAGAAAAATAAATCAATTAGACTAGTTTGCTAACATAGGACCGTTAGATAACATATTTTCGCTTTCATTTATGAGCATATGGTGAAGGTTTCATCTTATCTTGGCATATGAATATTTCTGTAGAAGAAAAATGGGATTGACATTTTATTTTTACACCAAGTTAAATTTTCTTGTAAGATAATTATTTATGAAATATGATATGTAAGTTGATGCATGATGTCTGGAAGAGGTTACTAAAGAAGGAATAAAATTGATGTTTTTAGCTGTAGTACATAAAATATACACTCAGGAGTGCTATAAAGAAAATTTTCTGATTACCGGCATAGGAGCTGATGTTGTGATAGCTGCTGCTGGGTGATATTGCTGGGATTTAACTTAGTACCTCTACAGAGAAAATATCAGTTTTTATAGCTATAAAGCTCTGCTACCAACAGCTCTCCTCCTGATGGAATGAGTAGAGAGGGACGAATTTGTAATATGCACTTTCTATAAATGTAACTTCTATTATCTCCATGATATTATTCCTGTTGATATGGAAATCACATTAATGCTGATGATAGGCCACTGGGAATTATTGCCCTGCTACTCAGACTTAAATCTTGTCACAATCCTGATCTGTTCAAACTGGGTTTGAAGCTGACACAGCCAAGATATGATGCAATGATGTTGGATTGGCACCATGCCAGGCCTCCCCTTCCCAAAACCATCTCCTTCTGTGGTAGGCAGCAATAGATCTTCATCTAGACCAAACTTCTTCCTATCTCAGATATTGATGATTCACCACATTACTCCTCTATGCAGGAAACAGTCTGTGACCAAAATATACCCTCTGGTATGAATAAATGAGGAGAGAAGAATCCAGCACAATTTTAATAATTTCTCAAGTATATTTGCATTTAATTAATAATCACTGTATTAAAACTGCCATTTCCAACGGAATGACATTTCATTCTGAATGACCTAACTGAATGACCCAACATCTAGACATCCATGTGGGCTTTCCCTGCTAGACAAAAAGGCTGAAATCCCCAGTAGGATTCACTGGAATGTATATTCCCCATGTCTTGAATAACTAGAATAGATTTCTTTTCCAATTTTCTAATAGTTCTCTGAAATTGTAAGCTCCAGAACTGTTAATATGATAATAATCATCTTTTCAGTACTATATAAGATGCCTCTTATTTTAACTGCTCCCACATACAAGACTTGGAATGAGTGATTTTGATGCAGAAAACCACTGCAGAATCCACTGATTCTTTCTCTGCTATTATCCCTATTTATTTTAAATATCTTCTGTGGTTCCAATTCTTCTGCTGTAGGAATGATCTGCATTCCTTATACTTACATGGATAAATTTTTTCATTTACCAGAACTGAAAAAGCATCCTGATTGAATATATCAGTTCACCAGATAGTCTTGGTCATTGTGTCTGACTGCCCTACTTCATCATTTTTTCACCATTCCTCTACTCTTTGTGCCAATCACATGCTTTATTGACAGTGTTGATATATTTACTACAAAATCATAGAAAAAATTCTTGGGCAGTATCAGGTAGATTTTCTGTGATGATTTTTCCCACTGGGAAAACGTATAATGAAAATTCTGCATGAATAAAAACTCCTTACAATTTCTCAGTTATGCCATTCATCAGCTCATCCTTGGTAATTCATAGTGCAATATTTTTTATTAGAAT
>WEZZ01009813.1:0-53852 GCA_013400585.1 Chloropsis cyanopogon | reverse complement strand
TTTTTTTTTTTTTAATTCATCACTGTTATTTTCTGTAGATTCTCCCTTAGATTCTCCCTTAGCCAGGATGCTAATATTTATTTGCTTCAAGGACATCTTTCAAGCCTAATGAAGCCAACTTCAGTATCACTTCAAGTTAAACCTTAATTAAATGCAAATATCAACCATTATACTTCAGCAAAAGGGGAAAACTCATGTAAGNACTGCAGAGCACACTGCCGCAAGCATGGAAACACAAAAGCTTCTGTTCTTCACTCTTAAACCTGAATGGACCTGGACCGCACATAATAGGACCCAAGAACTAAATTAGCATAATACTGAGTCACCCCTATTGACCTCCACTGGTTTCAAATACAATTCAATTTCGAGTACTCATTAGTCTAAAAAGATAAGTGCAGGGAGAAGAAAAAAGGCCATATGAAAAAATATTATTTTTGTGCAAAAGACCCCTGAGGCAGCCTAAAAAACCCAAAAAGTAGAAGAGAAGGATTGTTTAATGTCAGAATCATTCAAAAACCTAAACAGACAGTGTGTGGGCAAATCAATGTTGGGTGCACACATTCATTTTTATATATATAAATAAAAATGGAAATACAAAAACTCTTCTAAAAAGTATTATGGAAAAGCAGAAATGTTAGTTTTGGTATTTTGAAGTTCATCCTCTCCATGCTATTTCCCACACACCTAAAGTACCAGTACATGTGCTTGAAACACTCTTGTGGCAGACTGGCAAATTGACCATGTAATGACTTCATACCTGGGCCTCATCCAGCATCTCAATAAAAAAGCCCTTGAAATGAAGACTTATTCAGGTCAGTGGTGCTTCACAGCAGTATGTGAAGGCATTTCATCTGTGAAATAGTACTTTCAGATGACAAAATAGAGAGTGAGCTGAGTAGACTGGAGGTTTGGTTTGAAATCAGGAAATGAAATTTAATAAAAGCATGAAGGATGCTCCATTTGAAAGAAGAAAATCCATCACTGAGTTAAAAAAAAGCTACAGCTACAAACCAGTATAACATCTGAAAGAATACAGCAAATCACATACATATTAAGGAGGAAAATTTTGCATTATTTTTAAAAAGGCATATTGTTATGTGACATGTGTTATTAAAGACTTGACTATAAAATAAACATGGGAACATTTAATCTGTAATAGTGTGACAAAGACTGAGATAATCTAGAGAAAGTCCAAAGGTGACTGGAAAACAATAAGAGGTTTAGGAGCACATACTAAAAAAACTGGATTTATTTAATCTAGAAAAGATTAAACAAAGATATGATTCTAATCTTCCAGTAGTTTTTGTTGTTGTTGTTGTTGCTTTCATAGTAACACCACAGAAGAACAATCAATTGTTCAGACAGTTCAATAGTGGTCAAAGAAGAAGTAATTGTCTTAATTTGCAGAAACAAAGATTTAAGTTAGATTCTAGGGAAAGCTTCCTAACTAAGTATAAGGAAGCACTACAAGTTGCCTAGACAGGCTGCAGAATTGGTTTCCTCTGAGATTATAAATCAAATATCTCTTAGAGGTGGTCCCAGTACATATTATTTGCCTTTTTCAGTGCAGGGTGTGGGATTAGGAGGCTAATTAAAATCCTTCCCAGCTTGACTTTTTGAAGATTTATGATACATGAGATCATGGGCTCTGATATATACACCCCTTTTTCTAAAGACGTGTGTGAAAAATTGTCACCCTCAAGTAATTTTTTTCAAATAAACAAGCATCTAATGCTTATAGTTGAAGAAAAAAACATACTTCTTATGCTCCAAGAGATATTCAAACTTCAGCTGGATTTGGCTTCATTTCTGTTGGAGGTCAGTTGTGCAAAGTAGTGACCTGTTGGTCAGCTCCCAGTAACACAAATGCCAAACTTTGCTTGGTGTGTTAGAACATAAAGTAGATATCAAAATTAGCATTAACAGATATTTTTTCAAATTCCCTCAGAGACAAAACGCCCTGAGAGAAGTCAGATACCATTGTAAATCATCAGGAAGCTGCACACTAAGGCAGTATTTTTCCTACTCATTAAGTTCCTTCTGCAAAGGATCCTGCCTTGTGTCATCCAACAGTGATGCCTGAATATGTGGGAAGATATTGCAGGATATTGCAATTCACAGAGATGAGAAAAACAAGTGATTTCTGCTGCACTGGTTGGGAATCAGGTTACTGCTGCAATGATCTTATTTTCCTTGAGTGAAAGATGGAGGCTGAAGAGGAGAATGGGATGCAACATCCCAAATCAGGCTCTTGTCTCCAGCCCCTTGCCCCATGTGTGCAGCCAGGCAGAGAACACATGAGCATCTCAAGAGCCAAAGAATATAACCTTAAAACAGCAAAAAACAAAGACAAAGACAGAAAAGTACATAGCATAAACTTGGGGGAGGGGGGTTGGGATGGAGGGTATGCCTCAAGCATATTGAAATCTTCAAATTTCACTCCCTGAGGAAGTTCTGGTTTGGGTACAGTTCCTATGAAAATGCCTCAGGCTGGAAATAGTATTGAAGAATCTGAATCCACAAAAGAAAAAAAAAAAAAAAAGGTTTCTAGCTTGGTCATTTTAAAATACTGTCTGTCTGTTATATATCTCTTCTGACAGCTCTTCACTAATTGTTTGCTGTTACAGCCCAATATTTTACTGTGATGTGGCTAGATCTGTGGCACAGGTGGGAGCTGAAAGAGAGGTGCCCTGAAATGGGATGGGTCCTGCTCATGGTAACCTCCCCAAAAGCTCCTGTGGGCTTTTCCTGATCACCTTGGAGCATGAGGGACTCTCTCAGCCTTGGCAGCCAGGCCTGACCTCCAGGAGGAACAAGGGTGCTCTGAGCACCTTTATTGTGGCTCTAAAAGGAGATATATCAAGCATCAGATATTGGAGACCAGTGATGGACTGATCTGCCATTCCCTTCCTCCAACCTTTTGATGACTCTTTCCCTGATGTGACCAAAACCCACTGGTGTAGCACTTCCATGTCATTCACACAGGATGGGGCTCTTGGACAAGCTGCCCTCCAGCACCTCACCAGTGCTATGGACCTCATGATATGGAATTGCTGCTAGGGCAGTTGGGAGAGCACAAACAGACCATAATGTCAATCACTGCTCACAGCTCCTGCCATGTGGGTGGCACTCAATTCATACCTCCACACCCGGATTAGGAACTCAGGTAGAATCACCTTTTTGTTTTTCATTCATAGTCATTATTTCAGGACCTAGTTGTAACCAGCTGCTCTGTAGGACCTGTGAAATTATTGACCCACATCCTCAAAACTTCTCAGAGCCCCATCCCACAGCTGTTAAGGAAGATTTCTGCCCAGGAATTCCACACGTTGTGCTACATACCCAGCGTGAGCACAATCATTTTACAACATGCAATCACTGAGGTGAGTTTTGAGAAGTGCTGATGTGCAGAGAAATATCCATTCTTTTTTAACATCCATCTTGAATGCTGACAGCAACAATCAGCAGCATCATTCATGTGCTGTCTTTTCTGAAGAATATATACAAATGGACCCAGAATAGAAAGTGCACTGTCAGACTCCTCTATGGACAAGGTTTGTTAAATATGTTGAGGGAATAAAAAGAGTTGCCTCTGTCCCTTCAGCTCTCTTTACTCTGCATTTTGCACTCTGAGAAGACAAATTATGTCATAATGTCTGTTAATAAAGATAATTCCATCACTAAGAAATTGCCCTAAGGCACTAGGTCAGGTTCTGCAGTATTTCATCTCTGGGAAAAATACCAGTGTAAATGGATGTGGAAGTGGTGTTATGTTTCACAGGAAGAGAAGGAAAAAAATTAAACATGAGCAGAGTGTATGTGTTTTTCTTCTGGCTTTAGCTTCTAGAGTAGCATGAGTGAATTTCAGACATTTTCAATTGGTGGATCCAAACATACTGCAAGATTATTGGAATTACCAAAGCCTGAAGTGAGCTATGGATCAGGGTCAATTTGGTAGCCAATACACTGAAACTGGAACAATTTATCTTGGCTCTCATTAGAGAGAAGTGTGAACTCAGAGATCCATAGAAGTGATGGTTCTTTCATGCTGCATTAATTGCAAAACACCTAACAGTTCACCACTGGAAATCCATAGCACATTGTAGGAGTGAATGTTTCTACAGAGGGGTTTTGCTTTACCACTCACAGTAAAAAATGAAGTCAGTGAGTTAAGGGGAAACAAAACCCCTCAGTGTCCATGTATTTGCATTCTTCAGAACTTCTTATGTTTTCATAAAGACAACTATTTTTCAAGACAATACTTCTGCATTTTTAGTAGAAAAAATGTCATATTTTATGGCAGTAGCAGAGAAAGGATACAAATTTGCTTGTGTCTTGTATCTGCTACCTTCATATCAGTGTTGGGCCCTGTCCTAGGCCATTCTCCAAGTCAAAACAAGTCACTGCCTTCCACTCTCCCTGGGTAAGACCAGTTCACTCTCTGACCCATGGGACTGAGCCTACTTGGCCTTTCACAGTCAAGACTTTTCTACCAAGCCTGTCAGGATTTTTTCACTAGTCAGCAGAGATGGACACCGCTTCTGAAGGCAACTCATACCTGTGTAAGACAGATGACTAAAAGACAGAATATTAATTTATCTTTGGAGGCATTTCTCCCACTCCGTACTCAATACAGGGAGCCAAGAGGATGGCTTTAATTTAGTCACCTGAATTTCAAGGAGATGAAGTTAGATTAGGTAAATCCCACATTTAATCTTTGCCAGGTTTTTCATTTCCTGCAGATAGTTCCATTATCTGTCAGATAATGGAGGTTGAATCTAGAGATGGAAGTTTTCTTTCTGTGGGACTTGTAGGAGTGGCCTTTTCACAATTATTTTAGCCAGAACTATTTTTCTCCTTTGTTTACGTGTTCTAGGAAAAAAATATAGGTCCCACAACAGAAGATCTATACCATTTCCATGCATTTCTTTTTAGCTCATTATTTCAGCCTTTTTCTCTTTAGCTTACTTCTGTGAGGAAATCCTTCTTAGCCAAGAGGTAATCAAAACCTTGGAGATATGGGTTAGACAATGAGCTATATATCATCTGACCCACAAAAACTATCTTTGACAACTTTGATCAAACAACTTCACTGTCTGTAGTCCTCAGTTGGAGACAATTTTAAGGAGAAACTTTCTGAGGGTACTCTTAGTCATAAAAGAGCTATGGTTGCTAAAGCTAAATAAGCCTAAGTTTTCCTGAAGTTACAATGAGCACCTGCACTCAAGTTTAATCACAGAAAACAAGATTTTTGACAAAGTTTTAACCCACCTTATCACATTTCTTTTGTGTTACTTGGAAAACAAAAAAGCATTGTGGCACTTTGTTCATCACTGAAGTGCGTCACTGAGGTCAAGGAAAATAGTTCCTTTCTGGTGAGAGACAGCTGGTGTGCAGGCTGGAGCTGTGAGGGTAATGGATCAAGAGCAGGAAAAACACTGGCAGTGAGCATGGACTGCAGGGCTATGGGATGCTGGGAGCCACCTCTTCCCACCACCAGACCACTCTGTAGCTGTCAGCTGGGGAAGGATGAAGGGCTGGTGCTGCATCTTTTGGGTCCTGCCTGCTCCTTTGTCCAATAAATGGCTCTCAAATGCATGTGTCTGAGAAAATGAGAGCAAAATTTAATTCATCCATTCAAATTCATAGACACTGATGTCTCAGGGAAAACACCCAGCATGAGAATGGGTGCAGCCAGCACAACAAAGTTTCCAGAGGTGGGAAGGAGGAGGTTTAGAGCATAACATAATCTTGGGTCTATGAAACATCATATGCTGCTTACTGTCTGTGGTGCCAATGCTCCAAAGAGGGAGAGGGAAGAAAATGCAGAAAAGCTGTTTGCTTATTGTTCCTCCTCACACTTGGAGAGGGATTTAGGAACACTGAAGATACAATTTCTCCTCCAGCTTTTGTTGTTTCCAAATAATGGGTGTTGCTCTTCTGTTCCTCATTTTACTGATGTGTTTGGAGTATACTGTTCACAGGATACTTCTTGTCAGCGTGTGTGTATGGAAAGAAAAGATAATTTTGGAGGAAATAAATCTCCTTTTTCTAGAATTTGTTTTCTTCCAAACACTAGTCTGAGCAACAAAGCACTTGTTCTGGCAGGGTACTGCCAGTCCTTTAATTTTCTGTGCATTTCTGTGCTGAGAGAGAAAAGGTTACTGCTTGTGCTTAACCTGGTGCTGGGATTGGGGATTACGCAGATATTTTGACTTTTGTTCCTTAACAGTCTAATTCCAAACAATGTAGAATGAGATATATTCCTTCATGACTTTGCACATCTATTACAATGTTGACTGTCTTCAGGTAATATACATATACATGTGCACATGAATATCTACACATGTGTAAAACCTGCAGAATCAGACCCAAAAGCAGGCAGGCATTGCTCATTCTTGGGCTGCACCACAGAGCTAAATTTGTTGCTGTGTTTTTACTCTCTGGGATTTGACGTGAGAGAGCCACTGTTTGTAGGGGTGAGAAACAAAATGTCCTCCTCATCCAATTTTGTTTTTCTTGGGTTTCTTATTCCTCACCTTCATCCTGTCCTGGCTCAGGACAGCTCCAGCTATCCAGGCTCACTTTCCAGCTGGTGTGTTGTGGGTAGTGATTATAAACCTGTAATTAAGCTTCAGGAGTGAAATCCGAGTGTCAAGAAGGCCAGAAAAAGGAGGATGGGTTTGCATGGTTTATCCTATTTTTCTCTCAACTATTGGGATAATCTCTTCCTTGTTATAGAAGAATGAGAAGGAAAACTTCTCAAAAGCATGCAAACAGCTTTTGCTTCGAGGTTTCTTCCAATCTGATAGCTTTACAGGTGCCACAGGTAGAAGTGAAACACACAACTGTGGAGTTGCAGGATTTGGAGTTGCAGGATTTGGAGTTGCAGGATTTTTATTTTAAACCTTGTGCAGACTTGTCTTACATGTCTCCTTCTTTCCAAGAAGAGATTTTAACTTATTCTGAACTTACCTGCTCATGCACAAATAAATGTATGACAGAAGAAAGACTGAGGGTGGATTTGCATGACTAATGCTCTGGGAAGTGTGAACACTGCTCTGCTTCTCACAGACACTAGAAAGCTGGCACCCTGCAGTTTTCCTAACATGACTCACAGTGGAGTGTGAAAAGACAGGTTTTATACAGGTTCACCCATTAGAATCAAGGTGTTCAAGCAGTAAATTAGCTGCTGCATACACCAGCTCCTGATGGAACTAAGGAGCTGACATCCCTCTGCTAGCAGGTAGTGACACGCTCTTCCAGTTGCTACTGAACCAGAGAGGGTAATGCCTGCTCTCCGTGGAGTCAGAGGCAAACCTCCCACTGGGAGATATCCTGGACCTCTTGAAATACATGAGAATAAAAAGGTGACAACAAAATTGTAAAGGGTGAAACTCTGCTGCCAACTCAAGTCTGTTTCAAAAATCCATTTGTCCCTGTTGAGTGTGTTCAAAGATTTGTCAAGTCCCACAAAAAGGTCTTTTGTTTCCACACTCAGTCCAGCATTTACTTTGCCAAGCAATACTTCAAGGCATGGACCTTTCACGGGCAATGTCTGTGGCCAGTGGCTAATCTTCTGTTGCTGATAACTGAGCATCAAATTCAGCACAGATGCCCAAGATGGGCAGTGAAATAACATTAACTACTGCAAAGGCAGATTATTGGTGAGATGAGGCAACATAATTACTGCATTGTGAATTAACCTGACAGGCATGAATAGGAAACCTGTAATCGTTAAAGAATTAGACTGGATGCACCAGTATGCATATGAATCTCAATATGCATCAGTACATAGGAATTTGTAAAAAAATTCATTACAGACAAACCTTCAATAATTAATAAAATATTCTCAGTAAAATCTAGAAATCTGGAGGCAAAATGAAACAAACAGTTTACTAGGTCTGCTAGAAGTCTCTCTAAGATTTGAGCTATTTATCTATCTCATGCTGGGTTTTTGGTGTAGTTCAGAAAGGATGAGATTTCTTCTCTCTATTCAGCCTCCAACTGCACTCTCCTGAGGCCTCCCCAGACCACTCACACCTGTCTCTGCAGAAGGCCTCAGCAGCAGCTATTTGTGTGATAATTCCTACTACGATCCAAATGGATGGGGCAGTGAAGCAGTGATAAACAAGATTAGCTCCGCCATATGGCATCAGCCATATTCCTCCTCTAAACCAAATTAATACGCTGACTGTGAGACTCTTGCAGTCATAACTCCATCTCTGGAATGCTTCTGTGTTTGTGGACAGCTCAGCACTGTCAGCACCAGCTCAGCTCAGCTCAGCACCAGTTTGTGGCAGCTGGTTGAGCTGGCTGACTCCTCCGTGCTCTCTATGCTGTCAGTGCAGACTGTCCTTGCAAAGCATTCAGATATCTGTCTCCAACCTAAGAGTTTTGTTGGCAAGAAGGATGCACAGGAAAACTGAATAATTAATAAGAAAAGCATCCAAAAATATGCTGGCTGGATATCAGAAATGGGTCTACCCCCAAAATTCAAAATACTTTCCTCAAGCAAAAAGAAAAAAGGTTTTGTCAGAATATGCCTGCAGAGCCTTTTGGGAAGTGACTCCTTAATTCTTCTTGGTCCATTTCTCCTCTGCAAAAAATCTCTTTAGATCAAACTCTGACTCCCATGAGGGATCATAAACCCATTCCCTTGAGGATTGTGCATTATGGGAGCTGACGGTCAGCAATGCAGTCAGCTGAAAGTAAAGACAAAGAGAAGAATGGTACCTGCATTCAGACACCATCAATCACAACTGCCATAAAGAATTTTTGCATTCAAAATATTTGGGGTTGATGGGGAATTTGTTTTGGAGGTGATATCAAAGTAACTTATCTAGAGTAGATGTGTATTGTAAAAAGCGTCTCTTAAAAATCAGTTTTGCAAGGAGAAAAAGTGCTGGGGATTTTCTGGGCATTCTGAAAGACAATGTATCAACACCAAAGGTAGCCTTAAGCTGTCCAAGTATTTGGCATGAAAAAAAATTCTGACACCTGCTCAGAATAACATTAATCTAATACGTGAGATGTTAAATTAGTCTGCTAAAAAAGCTGCTTAATTCTACTGGAGTACAGGTGGTATTCTAGTCCAAGGATAGATTCACAAGCATTTGATAAAAAAGTTTGGTAGAGATAGGTAAGAGACTCAAAGGAGATCCATCACCGTGGTAAAACTCAGCTTCTTCGGCACTGGGAGAGAGGGAAACCAGAGCCACTTAGCACAGGTACTGCTCCAATATTGAACCATTCAAAATTTTGAAAAGCCAGTGCATGGCTTCCTATTCACACAGAAAACCTGTAGAGGAATCAGGAAGGAGCTAGAAGCTGTGTGAGCTCCACAGGGAGAATGTTAAGGGCACAGACACCAAACAAATCAGTCTCCATCCTCCCTGCTGTATTGAGGGTGGCCCATTCTCCCTCTATCAGGTGTGCAGCTGGTCCCAGTGTCCTGGGTATTGTGTGTGCTGGGATGAAGGGTTCGTAACCACTAAACATTTCTCAATAGTGCTGTTAATATCAGCAGTTGGATCATGCAGATTTTTATACCAGAAGTATTAGACATATTGCAGAGCAGGAAAAGGAATAAATTATAACTTTTCTGAAGTTTCTGAGACGTGAAATCATGCATTATGAATTCTCCATAGATACGTCGCTACTAGCCATCTTCTGGTTTATTTCTAGCTGCAACACTTAGTTTCTGTGAGAAATGAATGAATATGTTAGCCAAGAATTTCCAAAGCAATGAGTCAGTTAAGACTGGCAAAGGAGAGAGGATAGGGAGCAATAGCTCCTTCCCCATTAGTATCACCTGGCTCAGAGTGCCTAACCCAAGCTGCATGATTGGTGAGAAATGTCAGCACACACATTGCTCTCCATCTTCCTTTCCTCCTGATCTATGGTCCAGACACATCCATCTGACAGGTTTCCATTTTTAAGTTCCTTAGTCAATTAATTGGCACATTCCTTTAGACCTCTCAGCTCTGGCATGCAATGACAGTTATTTTTAGAAACCTGAACTGCTGTTTTTCATGAGTAGAAAATTCACATTTTAAGAAAAACTGTCACAGTTGTTTTGTCTTCAAAGGAAACGCACTACCAAGGAGCTAAAGGCTAAGTTTTTGCAGTTTTGTGTTTACACTGCATGGGTTAGCTGCAGAGCGGTTGGAGGCTGGGACATTTAATAGGAAATTGGTAGGCATATTCAAAACAAGATGCGAGATCAGGATACTTCCTTATCAACCTGGCAGAGTGGCCTTTCCTGGTGATATGTTCAGAATGATCAGGCATGTCCATGCTTCTTTATCTCCTTCCTCTCTGATTTTGAGTTCCATCTCAGGGAAAATAATTAACATTTACCAACAACGTCTTTTAGCAATTTATTGCTTAGGATTAAGGAGATTTTCTAGCCCAAAACCTCTGATGTACTCAGACACCAACTGTGCAAAAAAGGAGTTATTCATTCCCCAAAGGTGTCAGTCTGGCACCTTTCACCAGTGCTACACACACAGAGAAGAGAAATATGGAATTACACAAGACAAAAGGCCAAATAGAAAGTGCCCTATCTTTCTCAAAATATTGTCTTTTTAAGCAGTACACCTGTTATTAGTCCTAGCTTAATGAACAGGGAAAGGCAACAGATGAGGCTTTTCAAAGCTGAAAAAAGGAGTGAAAAATGTGGGTCACTTATTGCTTCTCTGAGTTTGTGTCTAACCATAACTCCAGTGGAGAAGTTGAACTCCTAACTGAAGCATCCCAAACAGAGCTGAACTAGAACAAAACTGGATGCAGCCTAATCTCTACAGCTTCCCACTGTATCTGCATCTCTGCTTCCAAATTGGATGCTAAGTACAGCCCTGAAGGAAGCCTACAGATATTCCTCAAGTTATAAGATAGAAAGGATTTATGGAGGGCTCTTCCTACAGCTTCTGCTGGGAATCATTTACTCAAGGCAACCTTTCCTCTAAATATGTTTAAATTATGCTTCGCTTAAGTTAGTTCTGCAACATCAACAGTGCAATGTAGGACAGAGTTGGGGTTTATGGCTCCCATTTTAACAGCATGGCATGGCAAGAGCTAAAAAGTGTTTCATCTCACACCTGGTCCTGCTGATGGAGTGAGGTGTTGCAGGGAAGGTTTGGTCCTGACTGAGAGCACCTGATCTAGAAATCAGCAGGCAGCTACAAAACATGGAGTCTGCATGGGTATTTTTACATTAATTTTCTCTCAGGCAAGAAATTACAATTTTAGAAGCACCCAGGTTTATACCTATATGCCATAAAGCCATGCAGCATGAAGATACCTGAGCAAGTGCTGAACAAACAAGCTGTATTGTGGAGCTCCACTGTGACTAATTAACATCTAGAAGTTGCTATATTAGTCCGGGCAAACTGCCATGCAAACCTACTATACTGCTTTTTGCATCCAAGCAAATTACATTAGAGCTACCTAAGGCAGCTGGAATGCAATACACTTTCAGAGATGGAGGAGCCTTACTCCCACAAATTATTAGAGATGCAAGGTTCCAAAAGCCTAAGTCACCCCTAAATTCTATTTTAAAGCAGGAGTAAGCCCAAGGGAGCAAGCACTTTAGGAAATTGTTCTCTACATAATCCTTATTTATTAAATTCTCACTGTATTATCCATTAGAATTCTTTTAACATCTTGTCTGATTTAGATAAATATTGGTTGTGCTTAAGTAGTATGAAAAAAAGAACCCATAAGAAATCCAGAGAAAGGTGATCCCTTCATTTTAAAGGTTACTTGTATCATTAGTAAATTATTAATATATTTTCATCTAACATTCCTTCCAGGAATGAACATGGTTTTTAACACACTCCTGAGCCAAGGTCCTGCTATCCTACCCTAGGTTTCTGACATTATTTTTAAGTTATTCCTCCTAAATTGTATCTGCAAAAGTAGCAAAGATATTACCCCCTCTAATGGACTGAAGAAGGTGATATTTATTGGCTTTCAAACTTCAGCAATTGCAGGTTTCATGAGCACTCCTGAAGAAATGTTTATCCTTAAAATATCTGAAACAATGCAAGTTGTTCAATGGATCCTTGTGTGGGAGTATGTTAAGAAGAATTGTTCATTGAAGCTTACAAATATGATGAGCTGTTTTAATAAAACAGGAGAAACAAGAACTACTAATGGAGGAGAAGGGATCTGCCTGTCTCCTCTCTGCCAAGATACTGTCAACCAAAATTAACAGCTCCTATTTCAAATCCCAGTGTTTCAATGAAAGGATTAATCCATACCCGTACACAGCTGTGTGAGACTCTCTTAATCTACAGGACTGATCAGAGCCTGGAAGCAATTCCCAGCATCCATTGAGGACATGAGGACTATGCTGCAACAGCAAGCAAAGGTGCTGCAGGTAACCAGCTGCTGGTTTCTGAGAAATGAAGCTGTAGCTGCTGGGAGCTGATCCAAACCCTTCACTAATTTGATAAAAGCTTTCCAGCATTATTGCTATCGCTTACAGTTTCTGTTACTATAATGTTGCTTTCAAGTGCCTGACTTAAATGTCCCAGTATTTTTCAAAGAAGAGTGATGGATATATTTATTCATTTATTTGATAAATAAATATCTGGTTTGTTGGAGCTGACATATGTTGCTCTGCATGTAATAAATTACAAAAAGACACAACAGATATCAGTGGCATCTAGGTAAGACACATTTTAAGCTTCTTTTTCATTCTCAGAAGAAGAGAGGAAAAAAAAGTTTTTGAGTGTGATTCATCTTCCCTACTGTAAATCTGTCTTAGAATGAGTTGAATCCTACGGCCAGCATAAACAGTCGACCTATCTTGGGTAGCATGGCTATTTTTCTGCTTCAGACTTTCCAGCACAGTAAGTCATTGAAACCACCACAGTGCCTTTAAAACCAGTGTTAGGGCTGTTTCCTAAGTCATTGAGGTAGGAAACAAAGTCATGGACCCTGATTTCAGCATGATAAGTGCTGTATGTAGACGCTTACAAGCATACAGTACAAAATGTAGGGCAGGGATGGACAGGAGAATGCAGAGTAGCAAGGGATCCTGTAATTAATGATGAAATTTTATCACAGCACATAAAAAGTGTAACTACAGCCAGCCTATGTGTGCATCATGACAGAACATTGTTTTGAGAAGGATCAGAAAATGGCACAGCAGGTATTCAAATACTGCACTCTTCCAAGCATGAAGGGGTGCAATCTGCCCACCCTGCTCACTCAGGTCCCTGAGACCATCAATGTGAAAGGAGAAACCACACTCACTTTTCCTGGAACGCATCCCATGGAAGGAGACTTCATCCAGTGTGCAGCTGCACTGTAAAAGGGGAAGGTGCCCAGGCTGCCAAGCACACCTGAGAATGGGAGACAAACCTGCTGTGGCCATCCTCTGGGTGCACACTTAAGTAAGACCCAGCCTCAAAAGGCCCAAGGACATTTTGCTCGCCCTCAGGGTTTTTGTGCTTTTTAAAGCAATATATGCAGCAATAGCATCACATCAGTTTGGAGAAAAGTAGACAAGCTTCACAATGTTTCTGTGCTTCACAGCAGATCTCATTTTTCAATTAGATAAGTCTAATAAAACTCTCTAAACATTATTTCTTGGCATCTGTAGTCTAGATTAGTTACAGCACCACTGGTATTACTTAACATTAGGTATTACTAAACTGCTGTTCATAAAAGATGTTTATGAGCCCTGACACAAATCATCTGAGTGTTTTTAAGGAAATATTTTATTTTTCTATTTACTCCAAATAGCAGATTGATACAGAAGTTGTAAGGGTTGATTTATATTATTTCACTTCTGATAAATAAAGTATTATTTGTGCTCTAAATTACCTCATTTGTCATTTAACATGGGTATTTTCCAAACATTTTATTTTATGGCTCATGTAAGCAGTAAAAGAAACACCAATGCCTGCTTTTTTTCCTGTATTTGCTTTATTTAAAGAATAGTAGGGGCCCTCTAATATTTTCAAGGCGTAATATTTTCACCACTGCTATTTGTTACCATTTCTAATTAATTTCTCCTGAGGTTTATAATTTGGGAGAGTTATGGGCATTTGGGGGTTTTGTTTGCTTTAAGAAACTTGCTTGCAAGGTATAATTTTTTTTTTACCTGTAAACTGCAGTTGAAACTAAATCTCCAAGATGACACACTGATTTATTTATCTTAGGTAAAAAGAAGCATTAAGACGATGCCTAACAGCAGCAGGACACAGTTGAAGTAGAGTATCATGATAAATACCTAGCTGAGAAGCTGCAAATCTAGTGCCATGCTTCCTCTTGGCAAGCAATTTAGAAAAACTGATGTCTACCCTAAAAGATCATGGTCCAAGATTTCAGATGGTATAAAGGGACACTGTCACAAAGTGCAGTGGAGTATTTAAGACTGTCCAAGAAGCCAGCATTTTAATATTGGATATTTTTTTCTGTCCTTAGAGGTCATTTCCTGGTAACACCTTAGTAAATGTCATACTCTGGAGTATTTGCCTGAAGAAGTGCCTCAGCTGCAGTGTTTGTTCCTGGGGCACAGCCTGGTGTGCAACAAAGAGGGTGTTCCATAACAGGGAATATATCCCTTACCTGCAGCCAGATGAATCAACACAGCCCCTTTCCTGCTGCCTGGGTTTAAATACGAGCTTACAGATTCATGGGCATCATAATCATGGCTTAAATGTTTGTGAATAACACCATTCCTTTCCTACCAGAAGGCAAACTGAGTGCAGAGACAAAGCAGGCTCTTTTTCCTGTAACCCACAGTAATCTATAATAAGGTTTAATGTTTAAAACAGCAGGTTTCCAGCTCCTATATAATTGGAAAAATGAATGTACTTTCTGTGAATAGGAGTTCTGCTTGTAAACTACTGTTTTATTAAGCACCTGTTATCACTACAATATCACTGGCTTTCCATAGCTGGTGATTTGTGTTTTCATACCATACACCAAACCTAAATGCAGCTTTTAGGGCTGAATGTGGAATTTCAGCCAATTTGAATATGTTTTGAATTACCCTGGATAATTGTTAGGTCAGTATGAAGGATTCTAATGCTAAATTCAAAAACCTAAATCAAGCCAAATTTTCTTCTGGTACAACTTCTTTGAGTTCTGCTGCAAAGAACTCCCCAAAGTGTCACATTGTTGGTAATGTGAGAAAATAAATTGTTTCTGAATCAAAAATGTTTTCAGCAATCATTGGATTAGGCACTAATTGAAGCTCCAGCAGATAATAAAACATGACTGTAAACAATTGCTTCAGCTTTATCTTTCAAAAAATCAAACTCAAAAATGCAGTTTCTTCCAAACAAATAAAGGAAGTATTTATAGCAAAATATACTCCCTGATGAATAAAATGTACAGTCAGCCACAACCCCAAACATGTGCCAGACTCCATTCTTTTTTTCCCAAGGAAATCCACCAGTTGCTTATAAACATACTGAACCAAAATATTTAGGTTATCACTTGAAAGGGTCTCTCTGCTGAGATAAGGCCAGGAAAGCTTAAAGCCCAGAGGTTGTTCTACAAATATCTGTGTATGTGTCTATAAATATTCCAGCATTTCCTGTAATTAGTGATGCTTGATACTCCCTCTTTCAGGATCTTTTATTAGTGTCTCATAACTTTGCTAAACATCTTGATTAAGGGTTTTTCCCTGCTAGGGCCATCCAGGCAGAGTCAGAACTAATTTGTTTAAATCAAAACAGCTAAGCCTGTACTGAGAATAGTGTTGTTCAATATAAGGAAAAAAACATGAAGAACATATTTTTTAGAAAGATTAGATTGTTCTAGAATATTTTGTGGAGGGTTTTGAAATTTGGTCTCTTCTACTCAGTGTATATAAGAAAATCTACAAGGAGATGAGCAAATTACAATTTTCAGGGAAAAAAACCAACAGTTCGTGGATGATTAAGAGAGATTATTCAGAGCCTAGCAACTGAAATTAGCAGTAGCACTTTCTCCTGAGCATACTTCAGTACTAGCAAGGATAATTTGTGCTAGACTGTCCCATCCATCATTTCCCACACAGCAAACAAGTATGACCCAAACACTTGCTATCTCTTTGACCAGTCAGTTTTATCTTTACTCTTCCTGGAGACTTCCCTCTTTTTTTACATTCTCACATATCTGAACCCAACTGAAGGTTGTTACTGGACCATAGGCTCACCCAGTACAGACCTACCCCAACACTTCCTTCCCCTTCCTGGTCTTTTGGGCCAATCTTCTTTCCTGAACCCCTGCTATGATTGTCTTTTTCCCTATTGCCCTAAGATCTTTCTTTTTTGTACTTTTATGTTAGATCTTGTTCCATTTTATCTGCAGCCCTAAACCATCCTATCTATACATATTCCAGATTCCAGATTCTCATGCTACCCCCACGTACACCACCAAATGTACTTGTGACAATTTTCCAAACTATCTCACTCCCTGAGCCTCCATCCCTTTGTGGTACTTTGTTCCTTTTACACAACCTCCCAGTCCCAGCATCCACTTAGAGACAATCTGTTCCAGTCTCTCCTCCACATGCCCAGGCACACCAGAATTTTTTACCTAATATGTGCATCTGGATTTTGTTTTGTTTTGTTTGTAATTTTCCTCCTTTATTCTGCCTGAGTCCAGAAAGGATTATTGATGATGTGGAGGACTTCAGCTTTCTGACTAACATTTAGCAAGACTGTAGGCAACTGCTCTTATCAGCAGAGATGATGAGTAAATTTAACACCAGATGGTGTTACCAGGCCCACCACGCTCACAGAATTGTCCGTGTGTACGTGTAAACACACATGCATGTACACATGGAAACAAAGACCCTGCTGTGTACATGCAAATGTTTCCTTCACACTACTTGCAGCAGAAGAAGCTTTATCTGTCTAGAAGGATGCAGCTGCCACTTGCCCTGGATTTGTTGATACACCAGAACTCTTTGGCATTGCTCCATTGACGCAGTGAATCACAAATGCTGGCTGTACCACTGTACAGCTGCTTTCCATCATCTGAGATGCACCACACAGAAAGCTCATGCCAGTAGATCTAGATCTGGTCTTATCTTTATTTTCAGACACTTGCAATCCTGATCACTCTGTCCTTTCCCTGATTATCCTTATGTAAATGGTCTTTAAATTTTAGATGATGAAACAGATTTGCACTGCGATTCTTCACTTTAAAAAGTGAAACTCATCCAAGAAAAGTTTCCTTGGAACATGCCCAGGTGAAATTATCCTACCCTAAAAAATATTATGAAACATTTTCAGATCAGTATTTTGTTATTAAGAAAAGACCTTTTATTCTGAAAACTTGTAGGAGGAATTAACAGCAAATTCAGAAGAGCTGGATATGAAAACCAAGATGCAGTACAGTATTAACTGGGTTTGGGGACTGAATGATGGCCCTCAGGTCAATTTACACCTACCTTATAAAAAGTGTGGGATTTATAACAGCTATCTAAATGGAATCTTACAGATATTTACTTTGTTACTGAGAGATTCATGTTGAACCTGGTGTCCACCAGGACTTCCAGGTCCTTTCCTGCCAAGCTTCTCTCCACTGAAGAGGCCACCACCATACACTGGTGCGTGGGGGTGCTCCTCCCCAGGTGCAGGACTTCACAGTTCCCTTTGTTGAACCGCATGACATTCCTGTTGACCCACCACTCCAACCTGTTGAGGTCATTCTGGATGGCAGCACAACCCATTCTGGATGGCAGCGTAACAGCCACTCCTCCCAGTCACCAGCAAACTTGCTGAGGCTACACTCTACCCCCTCATCCAGAGTTTTAACAGGACTGGACCCAGTACTGGTCACTGAGGAGCTGTGCTAGCCACTGTCTCCAGCTAGATTTGTGAACCACCCCACCCTAGACCAAGAAATTCAGCCAGTTTTCAACCCACCTCACTGTCTGCTCCCCCAGTCTGTACATCAAAAGCTTCTCTGTGAGGGTCTAATGGGAGACATCATTAAAAGTCTCACTGGAGTCCAGGCAGACAATACCCTCTGCCTCCTCTCATCCAAGTGGTCAGTCACTTCACCACAGATGTGTGTCAGGTTGGTCAAGCATGACTTCCACTTGGTGATGCCATGCTGGCTACTCCTAATGATTTTGTCATCTTCACTGTACCTGGAAATTATTTCCAGGATTAGCAGTGATCCTAAAACCTAAATCTAGCAAAGATCTCAGGAAGATAAAAGCTGTGCAAATTAACTTTGAGCAAAAACATAAGTGCACAGTTCTGTCCACATTCCCATTAATTCATAACAGTTCAGAGACTTACATGCTGTGTAATTTTAACAGTCATCCAATTTAAATATCTACAGGAAAAGACAGTTCCAAAAAATCCTGCAGGTAAAAATATGGGAATTTTTAGAACTAATTAGCACTAAGCATAAATCACAAAGGTAACTGAAGGGGGATAGCTCAACTTAGTGTTTACAATCTTTTCATTCCACATTGTATATCTTCCAACACTTCTCTTTTCCATTGGAATAAGTGCTGTGAAAACATAATGAAAGACATCAGGCAGCATTATAAAGGTGGCTGTAACTTAATAAGCTGCAGTCCAGTTTTACCATAAAACATTGGGCCTGGTGTTTGAATAGGTTTTTAGTACTCATTGAGCTGCCCAAAACATCCTGTTGTAAGGAGGAAACCTCTAGAGCTGAATATGAGAGTCTTCCTAGGCCTTGTGACTTCTAAACAGCCAGCTTTGTTAAAACATCCAGGTGGATTATGCTGTTTAGCTGTGGCTTGAAGCCATGAGACAGGCTCCTAGGATCTGAGAGTCTGCAGCAGTCAGCAAAAAAGGCACTTCAGGTTCCAGTGGGTTTGCAGCAAGTGAGGCTTTCTGCAGTTCAGTCTAAAAGCCTAGCTCCATTCGAGTATCTTCAGGGCTTCCAGGGTCCTTGAAAGCCTTTTCAAGAGCTGTGAGCTTCAGTAGTCTTTGTGGACACTGCAAGAAATTTGATGTGTTTGATCATTTTACAGCCCTTACTGCAGCTGTGGAACTGACAAAAACATCCAGCAGACAGGCTTGCAGGCTTAGTCCCAACCTGCATCAAGCTAAATCCTAAACAAGAAAGAAAAAAAAAGTGAAAGAAGGAAAAAAGTTACTTCTGAAGGAGAATATCCCTGGCTGCAGCACTCACTGGGCTCTGGAACCCTGTGGAGGTGGTCTTTAACCCAGCAGCCTGGAAATTGTCAGTGGAGATAGGAGAGACACCTCAAAACAAACTCCATTTCTTTGTGAATAGACATTGATCCCCTATCCTCCATCCCCCAGGCAAGCTTTGGGATAAGGGTTCTGTTGAGATCTGCTTTAGCTGAGTTAAGGGCTTCTCCCAGCTTTTTTTTTCCATCTCAGTCATCTCTCAGTGGTCCTGTTTGCAGCAAACATCCGGAGGAGTTCAGAGATCCCTTTCCTGATGGTACTAAAAATTCCTCACACATGACAGCTATAAGTTTCTCAGCAAGCAGGGGCATTTGAGCCTAAACAGACTTTGTACCTCATCTGAATGCAATCAAGTTATTGGAAAAACAGAAACACTCTTTTCTTACTCCTTATCCCTATATGTGGGTATGTGAGAACCGCTGCTACACTGGGCTGGGTTAGAGGCATGTGCTCTGCTCGTTACCCCAGATGATGTGCAGCCACAAAATTCAGGGATCTTCCCAGCACTGTCAGTGTTTCACTGGTTTTTCATATACTGAATACCACAAATATATGGACTTGACAGGCTCTTGCAGCAGGAAGTTGAGTAATCAATGTCTTCAATCATCTACTAGTTTAAGAACATGGGCCCTTGAGATTAATATCTTTGTCATATGTATCAGAGCATTGGATAGTTTTACATCTAGGCACATGTGACAGTTTGGAAATTAACTTGTGGAAGGCCTAAATCTCACTGAAAGTCTTTGGGGTTTGTTTTCTCAAATGCTTCAGTCGTATTTAAATATACTCTAGACTTCTAAATCGCGTTGGCATGTCTAAAAATTTTGCTGAGAAGATCTGTGAAATATATGATGTGTATTTAAAAATGGCAACGTGAAAGTTTGCTGAAGCTATAAATCTGTCCAAGTTTCAGAAGCTAAGAACATTGTTATTGACTAGCTAGGCAGAATAAGATTTAAATGCCAAGTTTCCTCCAAAAAAACCAAGACACCTTCAAATCCAGCTATTTACAATTAATTCCACATGAATTCTGTTAAGAATAAAGCTGGAAAGAAGACAAATCCTATATATAGGTCACTGTTTGCTTGCAGCTGTTTTCAAAATGAGAATGCTGGCTTTCACATGTAGCATTAAACGTGAACAAATATATTGATCATAGGACTGCAGCATAACCAGAAGAATATGCTGATTTCCCCTGTGGAGAGGAGTTAGCTAGTACTGCAGAATTCCTCCTCTTAGCCCAAAGATATGACAAATCTCTTCTTGGCAGCAATACTGTTAACCATCAAATGAATCCATTGCTCAAAGAGATTACTTGGATTCAGAGAAGTCCCAGAAGGAGTCATGCAGCTTGAAGGCAGACGCTTGCAGCTTCACAGCTCGGAGAGAAAAGCTGATATTGGTCAGTCCTCACAAACAGGGTGTACAGTATTTATTTATGGAACAGCCAGATATTTCTGTATCCCCACCCTTACAACTAACGACAGACTCGACCCATATAGGCACGAATGGTCTAAGAAAACACTTCATGGTACATGGAGAATTGAGCAGAGTTATCTTAGCAGAGATCTCAGAAGGTCATAAATACAAACCAGGGTTCATAAAATAGAATTGAAATCCTCCAAGCAGTAATAGCATTTCTTTTTCACTATCATAATAATCATTTCCTTGGCTGAGCATTTTACTTGTCTTTGTTTTGTACCCTGGGATTTTCATTTTCTAACCCCACCTTTCTTATTTTCCTTCCCTGGTGTGTGATGCTCTATGTTCAATCTGGTTTAGTTCATTTTAACTATGTGGGAAGTCTGTAGAATTCCTTAATTTAATTGCTTTACTGATGCAGCAGCCTGGGAATAATGGACTTTTACTTACTTGAGCTGAGAGGTACTGTCTGGTTCCATCAGTCAGTCAGTTCTCATTCTCCTCCTGCTTGTATCAGGCACTTGTCAGCATAATCTCATTGCTCTGACTTTTTTTCTGCTTTACACAGATGCAAATTACTATTACTCAAGGGAAAGAAAAAAAAAATAAGAAAAAAAAGACAACCCTAACAAATTAATTATTTGTCCTACATGAAAGAGGTTTTCAGGCAACCAAACCATCACTGTTACAACATTTATGTATGGCAAAAACCCAAACAAACAGAAACAAAAAACTTTTCAGAACATTGAAATATTTTGTTTTGACATTTCCAAAATAACACATTATTTTCTGGGAGACAACATGTAAAGAAATAGGTGCTATTAACAAACTTAAAGGTTTCCCCAGTTTTTGCATACGCCTCAATGCTGGAATATCCTGCAGTGTCTGGGAGGTCCATATCCAAACTCTTTCTTACCTGACTTGGAGCACAGATAGGACCTCTCTGAATCTCTGCTTACACCACTCAAGCCTGAAAGTCATTTGAGTCTTTGCTATTTAGATAAACATGTTCTCAGTTGCAAGCCAAGACCTCTTTAGCACAAATAGGCATCTCAGTTCCTTCCCAGCATCTGATTTTTTTAATATTTTTTTAATCTTATTTTTTTAGAGAATGACTTACCCAGCCAACTCTTTGCACAGTTCTAATTAGGACTAGCTACAGGGAAGCCAGAGGGCAGAAAGAAGCATGTTAAGTAAATTCAGTGAAGATATCCCTGATTGACACTGACATAAGTGAGAAGAAAATCAGGCACGCTGAACTCAACATTTCTGTCATTTGCAAATATGTATTAAAAAAATAAACTACAAATAGGTAGATCCCCTGTTTTTGTAACTCAGCAAATCACTGAGCTTTGCAAATTTGCACAACCTGTGGTTCTGTCCCAGCTCTACTGCAGTTAGGACCATGCTGTTTAGGATTGTTTTTCCATGGCCTTCACTTTTGATTGATTCCTTCCAGGAGGTGATGTGCTACACACATGCACAGAGAGCATCCTCTGACAATTGCCCTGCTTCTGGTTGAATCACCATCATGTTTCACCTCACCCTTCCATTAATCTCTAATAAATGTTAAATCCTGATGGGTTTGAAACCCTGGATAAAATATCAAGTGTAACAGTGTTTGCTTGATCTTTTATATTCACTGCTTATTCTAAAAAGCATTAGTGTTATTTTTTCTCTTTCTTACATTATTTCAATTGTTTTAAAATATGTCAGTAGGTATAATTGTATAAAATGTGCACATAGAGCTTTCCTAAATGAAACTTTCACTTTAGTCTTAAAGTATCTGTTTCTCTGCAGAACCCATCATGTACACAGATGATTTATAGGACATTTAAGACTTTATAAAGATTTATATGTGAACTCTATGTGACCTAGCTTCTTAAAAACAATGTAATAAAAAGGATTATAACTCAAATTCTCAAATAAATGTAGTCATCCTTTGCAATTCACTTCCACTGCCCTGGCTTGGTAACCACAACACAGATTCTTCCCTGTACCCAGCTCCTGCTCAGTGCAGGAAAAGGGAGAAGTCAGAGACCTCTGCCTGAATTGATTGCTCAGCATGAACTAACTCCAGCAGACTCTTTAACCAGCTAAAAGTATGGCAAAGATCTGCATTGTGCCCATCTCTTGCCTCCACCTCTCCCAGCAAATTGTGAGGGCAGGAAGAAACTGGTGCATCTATGTCAGCTGAAAAGTAGCCATGGTGTGAGGGAGGTAGGTCAGCAAGAATCCAAATCCATCTGTGCCCCTGCATTTGAGCAAGGAAATGTCTGCAGAGCTTTATGAGTCAGTGTGCTCACTTCAGCACTTGTGTTTGTTGTAACCTTTGCTCCACAAGGGATGTGGGTTAAAACCACATGAAGTTTAACAAGGGTTAGTGCTGCATTCTGCACCTGGGACAGGGAAACCCAGGTTGCATGGACAGACTGTGGAATCAGCAGGGAAAGGGACGGGATTGCCCCACTCTGCTCTGCACTGCCGTGGCCTCACCTCGAGTCCAGTGTGCAGTTTCGGGTGCCACAACATAAAAAAATACACTGAGCTATTAGAGAGTCTCCAAAGGAGGGCCACCAAGATGGTGAAGGGTTGGAAAGGCAATCTTTATGAGGAGTGGCTTAGATCAGCCAGGTTAATTTCATAGGCCTTTGCTTCTTTTTCTTTTTTCTTCAAGTAATTTCCTCGTAAATTCCTTGCAAACTCCTCTGCTTAAAAGTTTGCAAGCTTTGGCTAGAATAGCAATAATTAATGGGTATTAAAAGAAAAAGAGACATAGTTTGCTTGTAGTTCAAAAACATAACCAATAGGTAATTGAGTGCAGAGTTGTTTAACCCCAGTTTAACCCTAGTTTAACCCTAGTTATAAGGAAGTACCATGCAGCCACTCACCCCGCTCTCCACTGGCTCCCCAATGGAATGGGGAGGAAAATAAAACAAAAAAGGTAAATTTCATGAGTTGAGATAAAAATTATTTAAAAATTGAAATAAAATCAAATCTAGTAGTTATAATAGTGATAATGACAGTTTTAATGGAGAGAACTAGTGATCCGCTATACAATTACTTACCATGATCCAATCAATGCTCAGCCCACCCACAAGCAGCAATTCTCATTCCCTGGCCAACTCCCCCAGTTTCTATACTGAGCCTGGTGTTGTATGGTATGGAACATCCCTCTGGCCAGCTCCAGTATCCTCCCCTGTTTCTTATACATCTGGTCACTGGCAGACCATGGAAAAATGAAAAGCCCTTGATTTAGCAAAATTGAGCAACAACTAACACATCAGTGTGTTATCAACATCATTTTCACACTACATCCAAAACACTGCCCTGGACCAGCTACTGAGAAAAATAATTAACTCTTCCCCAGATGAAACCAGGACAGGTAAAGGCACTGCATCAAGACACAGCAGTGGAAATTGAAGCAGTTCAACCCTCCCAAGAACCATGTGGATGTGCACACCACCCAAATGCCTGTTACAAAGGTAGCAAAGTCAGGTTTCAGAAAGGAAGGGGATGAATACATTTACTTTGTTCTTATCACTATTATGGTTTGTTCTGCATCGACAATAATCCCTTATTGCCTTTTTATTCCAGATGCAATATACCCTTTTTCTATGAGAGATTAGTACCTTAACTTTGCTTCTGCATTTCATCAGCCAGAGCAGCTGTTCATTATTTTGTGTATTTCAAAGCAGCAGAGATTATCACTAAAACAGACATCAAAACTTGTGGTGGAGCGAGTAATCATTTCAGCTGTGGGAAAACAGATTCATTTGCTCTCTTAAAATATTGTAAAATGTTCTAATATTTCTTTAACAAATGTGCTGTTTTGATTGTGTTCTCTGTCACTTCAGTTTAGTGCATAGGCAGTAGTTGCTACCCTTCTACTGGTCTGGGAGGTGTTATAGGCTTGCAGAAATACCCAGGTGTTGGTTTGAAGAGAAGTTAAGACTCCTGCTATTGAAAACACTGCACTAGAATTCCAAAATCCAGATTTTGTTCCTGTCTTCATGTGTTACTTTGCATGAGTCATACAGGTCCAGCTACTTGAGACTCAACGATCTGAGGTCTTTTACAAAATAAATGACTATATGGTTTAAATATATTCAGGAATTAAAGGAATTTGGGTGAATATAAAGTTTGTTCCATATGTCTCCAAAACAAGATAACAGGTTTATTTAAGATTTAGCTGCAAACTTTCACTTGAAAATCAGCATCTTTTACTTGTTGAAATATCACAACCTCTCATATAAGAAAGCTAATTAGATGGGCATGAGGAAAACTGGTTTTGAAATCTGTTCATGTGTTCATTTCCAGGGAAGTGTTTATATACTGAGACAGTTATTTGTCTTCCTGCCCACAATATTAAAGAACATAAATTAATAAAAATGCAATTTGCCATCAGATGTGGCCAGAGAGTGAAAACAAAGCCCTACTCCATAAATATTTTCAAAAGTCAAGTGTCTGGTGTGCTTCTGTTTCAGTATTCACGGAGGTCACAGACCCCCAAAGGAGAGGGGTCTCTTCATTTCCAATTCATGAAATCTGAAAGTGCAGTTAAAAATACTTGCTTAGAAAATTTATTGGTTGGAGAGAATCTCCTTGCTTTCAAATCTTTTGATCATCCAATTAAGTGTGAGAACTGTGTTCACTGTTACAACAGAAGCCCTGTTGTCTGCTCATGCTGTGCTGCCTGCATATGTATATAAAAAGAGAAGGATAATTTCTATCCTGCTCATTTTCCAAAGACTAAGATCAACGAAAAACAGCTGTTATACTGAGAAAATAAGGGCAAAGCAGGCTGATAGACACCTTGTGAGATGTTCAATTGTGCATATATATAGGCACCTAAAGAACATAAGCCTGAATAAAATCAAGGATGTAAAAGTACTTCAAGCTAGTAGACTTGAAAATTTTGGTGGAACATACACTTAGGGGTCTAAACCTTTATGAAGATCTGGTCCAAGACCAGGTTTGTTACAGAACAAAGATTTTGTGACCCATATCACATCAAGCATCTTACCCACAGGACTATCAGGCACAATATTTTATTAAAGAGCATTATGAAAGTGTCATGGACAAAAGGGAAAAATAAATTCTTGCTACAATGCAAATCCTCGCTGATCACATTTCTGAGTCAGAAAGTCTAAAAGAATCTATTCAGAAAACTTGGCAACATTCACATGAGCTTTCCTAGCTCTCAGAAGCTTGAGATCAGAAATACTGTTTGGTAGGTTTCCACCTCTCATCTTCCTTGTCCCTGTCCCTAACCTGCCAGCAGAGGGACAGGGATAACACCTCTGAGCAACCAGCCCTTCTGGCAGCATGGTGTAATGAGCTGAAATCCACTGAGTTTAACACACACCTCTCCGTTTTTCTTCTCCTGGTTGTAGAGTGAGGCAGCTGAGTTTGCAGGTGCCCCCTTGCAGGCCAGCATATGGCTGGAAGGTAAGCAGAACAAAAGCTGGACTTTTGTTCCAGCATAACTGACCTTCAGAGGACAGGGAATTTCATCATATGGAGCACTACAAGTCAGACTGGGGAATGGATCACCTGGACAAAATAGCCTTGGGGGCTGCCTATCTTTCTGTCTTTCCATTCTTTGCGGTCGTAAATCAAACGCAGACTTCTACACTTGTCTCTGAATAATATATTAGGACCGGTTTTAAAACATATTAAGCATTTTTATTCATGAGGGGGTTGAAATTTGGCCAATATAAATTATGAAATCTCCAAGAATATTATTTCCTCTCTTAACTCATTCCTTTATCTCTGAGCAGATTTCATGGCACAGTTCTTTTCAGAGTTCTTTAATTTACATTCCATGAGAAGAATGCATCCTTCCATTCAGTGCATCCTCTGGGTTCAGTGTACCTTGAAAAGTCCAGTCTGTCCAAGCACACAATTCACTTCTCACCACAGTAAGGTATTTGTTTATTTCAATGCAATTTAAATTTCTGTCTCCTTCTGGAGTCACCAGGTTAGCTTTATCTGAAAAAATTGTGAGCTTGCAATGAAGTATTAGTAGCTATCCTGTAGTTATTATAATTTCATCAATGCAGGAACTGAAAGGAATGCTTCTCTTCCAATATCATTCTTATTTCCTCTTTTTTTTTTTAATTTATTTTTAAAAAATCATTAATTCAGAATCTCATATTTGAATAATCCCTGGTGCATAGGATGCTAATTTGAAAATACCACAAATTGAACTTCTTTTGTCCATTTATTGGTTGGTTTGTTGCATAACAAGAAAACTGATAAGTTTAATTACTTTCATGAAAATGAAAGGGAACTATTATAATTTTGCTGAAGTGTTAATAGTAGTGCCACTTTAAGCTAAACTAAAGCATGCCACAGGCTAAGTGACATGCTTGGTAGGGAGCATATCAAGCATTGGAAGAAAATTCATATTTATTAGGACAACATTAGCATTTTATGGTGCAGAGATTGATTACCCCATCCTCATTTGTTTGTTTCTCACCTGCCATGCAGTTCTCCTTTAGGCTCTTGCATAATTCCCTATTTCCCAACAGTAATAATAATTATTTGATTCAATGATAGATTATGTAGTCTGTATGTAATCAAGAGCTGGTAGCAATTAAATTCAAATTTAAAGACTTTTAAAAGAATGTTTACATGGTAGGTTGACAATTACATAGATTAAATGTCATGGGTCTCATCCCTGAGGACAGAGAGAGGGATTTTTGTTTGTGTTTTAATTCTGTAAGGAATTCACTATCATTCATATCAGGCACATTTTCTGGATGAGTTATTAACCAAGATTCTCCCTTGTTAATACCACAAATTTCTTTTGCCCTCATTAACACTGCTGTCCAGGTGCAATTTAAGAAGTAATTTTGCCTAGGATATACTCCCACAGAAATGTAACTTACTTGTGTAATTCAATTAATTGGCTTAAGGGTTACTTTTGACGTCACACCATTAGAAATTGGAGGGAAATTCACCCCAGAGACTTCTCTGGGAACATCATCTGTCACCAACATCTCCACTGCTCCTCCACAACAGGTCTAATTTACACAACAGATCAAGGGAAGGGAGAATCAAAAGCATCATATTGCATCCTAAAATAAATTTGAAGGCCATTTTGAATTTGGGTCATGGGTAGCAGTTGGGCTTTTAACTGTCTCTGAACATTTTTAATGGCACGACTATTCTTAGTCGCTGCATTATTTAATTTAGGGCTTGGGGAACTTAAAGTTGAAAGATACAGATGCAGCCCTTGTTATCTTGTTATATTTGAAGCAAGTGAACTAGTTAAGCTTTGGGCATATGCCAATCAAGTCAACTGGCATGACTTTATTGATTTTGACCAAAGGCATAACAGTTTATACAGCTGAAGATAAAGCCAAGAGTTAGGCTTTAGATAGAAAGAGATGGGTAAGATCTTTTCTCCTTTGCTTGCCTGAGATTTTTTTTTGAACAACATTCCAAAACCAAAGCAAAAGCATCTGCCCCTTCCATCGCCAAGAGAACAACAGAAGTTAATTTTTGTATTTATATAATGATTCTAACTTGTAGAGAGATGCACAAGGATTCCTCTTTACTAAGTTCAAGGGGAGTCATATCTGCAGGATAAGGTGAAAATCAACTGTCTGAACAAAAAATTCTGTAGTATTCTGACTGGCTTCTAGCTGCAGCTCCAGAGAGCTGTGGACCTCTGGTAATTCTCGTATTGCAGATAGGCAGGGAGCTCAGATGCTCTGGGGCATCTGAAAGATCACTCCATGCCTGCATGTAGGTGACTGATACCCCAGGTGCCGACATTCAGAACATTCACCTAATCTCCCCTCCCAATCAAAGGAGCTCGAAACAAAATAGCTCATAAAGCCTCGGAAATGAGTCCTCCCATCATTAAGTTCTGCAAATGGTCAGAAAAAACACCACTTAGGAGCTCATCTCCTCCCTATAAACAGGCTGCACAATCAGGTGTAGCCATCACTGAAAGCTCCACTCTTCCAGCCTGGGATGCTGCTGACTGAAAGTAGAGAAAAACAGCCTCTGGTAGTACAGTTCATCTCAAGAGTGAGGGACCTGATGCAGGTTCACTCTGATGAGTGCTTAGAAAAATGACACTTCAGGCTTTGGAATAAAACCCAGGAAATAAGGGTTTAGGTACTGGCTTTGTCAGACACTTCCTATGAAACCTCTTGTGCAGAATAGGGGATTATTCATACCCAAAACTTTAAAGTCAAAAGTGTCAAGAAATAATTTTACAGATAAAGTGGTGTGCTGGTTTCTGAACACAGTAATTTTTCTGTTGAGGCCCATGAAGAGCAGCTGCCATTAACCATAAACGAAGCAAGGGAAAGGACAAAGTAGAAATATGTTGCAATTTGAACTAACACAGTTTGTAATTCCAGACTAAGTCAAGTTGGTGTGGCCTCTCCATTCCAGCAGTAGGATCAAAAAAAGGTCTTAAGATAAGGTCAAGGAGTGCAGTACCCTCCTCTTTATCTTCTTTTTTGATTAGATATAATTATTAAGTTTCCTGATTTGATTTAAACACAATAGTTCCTGTCTGCAGGCAGAAATAGGAACCAAAAAACTTCTGAGGTCACTTTGGAGCTTATTGTCTGTGTGCCAGGATGTTTCATGGCTGTATTTCCACTTGCCTTTCATACTAGAATGGGTAATTTAGTCTCCTTGGGATGCCGTCTTGTCCAACTTACCACCACACACTGTTGTGACTAAAAGGATGAGTTGAAATTTTCTTACACATTAAAACTAAAAACAGGCTGCTTCAGTGCAGCAGCACATAAAGACTGTTTACTTACAAAATACCTAAATGTTATATATCCTTTGAAAGTCTGTTTAGCCTCTGGGCCAGATCTAGGAAAATGTTTACCTGCTTGCATTCCCTCTGAGAAAAATAAAAATCAGTCTTGCAAATACTTTGATGTATCCATTGCTGTGTTTGATCCACTAGTTTATGTAAAAGAGCCATTTTTGTATAGTTCTTCAACCTTTTGTATTCCTTACAGGGAAGCCTGAAAAACTATGTTTTCAGGCAATCCAAGGGGATTTGAACAACAAGCATTCAAGGCTTAAGTTTAAAGTGCCAGACCTTAAAGGCATGCCCCCAGATTTCTAGGTCAAATTGGATCATCTTGGGACAGACAAGGAAGGAAAGAGGACACCAAGGTCCAAGGCATCTAATCTGGCACTGAAATATAGTGGCATCTGAAAATTCAGCAGCTGTTCTGGGTGGCTGGGATTTCTGTGCAGTTCTCAGAGCAAGGAAAGTGACTCTGAAGAAATTGTAAATGCCACATGTAATCCTAGAATGGTTTGGGCTGGAAGGAGCCTTAAAGATCCTTTGGTTCCAACCCCCATCTGTGGGCAGGGACACCTTCCACAAGCCCAGGCTCCTCAGAGCCCTGTCCAACCTGGGTTTGAACACTTCCAGGCTTGGGGCTTCCAGAACTTCTCTGGGAAATCCTGAACACAGCAGAAATGAGCTCATTTCTAGAGAGAGGGGCAGATCTGCCTGCCTTTGCAGGTCACACCCATGCAGGAAGCACTGATGCACCTGAGTAACCCTTTGGAAGCAGTGGAGAGGAAAAGGCACCTTCAGAAGTCTCTTCACCTCATTCTTAGGTAGACATATGGAAAGGTTCAGGTGAGTAGCTCACAAATATGCCTCCATTATAAATATCTGTCTTTAATCAGATTAATCCTCACAGTGTCCTCAAAGAAAAGCTCGAAACCCAAGACCCAAGGGAAATTAGGCTTTGCACCTCTCAGTGGTGTGGGAGCTGCCATCTCTCTGTTTGCAGGATTCGCAGGTGCAGAGTGAACATGCCACAAGCTCCCTGTAGCATCCATCAGGTGTAAAAAGCCCTGGAGAAATGGATTTGTGAAAGGTCACAGGCAAAGCAGATTTGGATGAAGCTTCACAGCTAAGGCAGGACATGTTTAGCAAGCAGATAATTATTTCATTGGTGCTTCCCCAGGAGGTGGAGGCTGGATTATGCCATGCTGTGCAGCAGCAGGTTGCAGACACATCCAAAATGAGGTGCAGTGAGATGAGATTGTATGAATACCAGAGGAATTTGCATTAGATAACATTTGTATATCTTCAAAGCCTGAATATCTGCTTGCAAATCTCATCCCCAAATCCCCAAAACACACAAAATTAATTTCATTTGAATAAGTCAAGGCCTTGAAAACTTCAATACTTAAAAGTCTCCTATACTAAAATAACAGGCTGCCCAGACCAGTGATGCAGTCACCATCCCTGGAGGTGTTTAAAAGATGTGCAGATGTGGCATTTGGGGACATGGGTTAGTGGAGGGCTTGGCATTGCTGGCTTAATGGTTGGACTCTATGATCTTAGAGGGTTTTTCCAACCTAAATGAGCCTATGATTCTATGTAATGGTAAATTTTACCACAAAATCATACCATTTTACCATGTTTCCCATGGTAGCAACTTCCATACTACAAACAGGCAGTAAGTATGAAACGGGAAAGATTTGTGTAGGGGAGCATGAGTAAATAAACATAAATAGGGTAAAATGGGGTCGTGCTGGATCTCACTTTTTCTGTTTTTGAGAAAAGTGCAATTCTGGGGGCAGAGAAATAAGTGAAGAATGCTTATTAGATAGAAAGTCACTTATTTTTGAGATGAGTTCAGTTGTATTTTGCTGTGTTTGCTGCATAAGGAGCATCTCAGAGGTTTACAGTACCACTGTCTGAGAGAAACTTATTAGGAAACAGTGCAAGCGAAAGGCTGCTAAGTTCATTTTCCATGCAGTCACCTGAATTCTATCCCAGTCATCTTTTATCACACATACATATTTAACATAATTGTTTGACAGAGTCTTAGCACTGTAAGAAATAACATGAACAGAATTTATTCACAAAAATATGTTTTTGCTGAGAGAATGGCTGTTAGCAACATTAAAATTTGAACATGAATGTGTCAGTCAGAGCAAAACAGTATACAAAAATATCTTCTGCTATTTCTCTAATACTAGTAAAACAAAAAAAAAACCCCAAAAAATTCTATCTGTAGCTTTTATTTCCCATTTCACTGTTATTTCTCATACTTCCTATAGGAATATCTACAGCTACATGGAAATGGATTTTAGATTTTACAAATCCTAAACAGACTCTTTTTTTTTTTTTTTTGCATCTCTCTTTTTTTTTTTTTAATTAGACTTATAAGTATACAATTCAACTTTACAGTGCAGACTTTTCAATTTCCAGCTGGCACAAAAAGATTAAATACATTAGAACAACTAGGATGCCACTCTATAAATCAAGGTGATCCTGGCGTGTCCATTCCTGCAGTCCTCTGCTGCCCCCGAGGCAAAAAGCAGTAGGGATTTTCTTTATTCTTTCCTAATCCTCTCAGTTTCAGTGACTGACAGCCTTGGCAGCACTGCGGAGGAAAGGAAGGTTCCGTGGCTGTGCTGTGGGAGCTGCAGGGCTGGGAACCATGGGGCTCCTGAGGTTACATGAAGGGAGGAGGGCATTGCCTCAGGGAGCCCTCTGCAGACCCCTCTGACCCCTTCACCAGGTGCATTTAGGGCTCAGCACAGACATCATCAATTACAACATCTACAGAGGTGTTCATCTGGCCAAATGTCTGGGGCGCAACCAAGACTCATTTCACAATTAGCAGAGGGAGACAGGCAGTTTAAGGATGTGAGTCATCTAACACCCTACACCTAAAGAGTTGTCAAAATGGGTAAGATCAATTACACATCTTAAAATTAAAGCAAAGAGAAAAAAAATTGTTGCTTCTCTCTATTGAGTATAGTCAATGATCCAAAAGTGGCCAATCCACTTTACACATTTATGCCATAGATATTTCATGCTCTTGAGGTTTTATTTTCTGTGCCACAACTCACAGCTGATGTGTCAACTGGTTTTCAGACGTATTTAATTCTGTCTCAGTTGCTTGGATCATAATCTATGGCAAGTCAAATCTTTCCTTTGCCTGTCTCATCTGCTTCATCAGTAGCAGGTGTTTATCTAGAGTAGCAAATTCAGAAAGTTAAAGTTATTCTGACAGCCACCCTCTGAGCATGAGGTTGTCTCAAGTACTTAGCAATATGTGTTTACATGCTAGATACAGGTAGTTGGTGTTTGTAATAAACCTGCCAGGCCTTTTGCAAGCACTTGGTGCCAGTTTTCTTCTTTCTCTAGTTGAACTGTGTCAGCAAGTCCTGTTGAGTTGAAACCAGAGGGAAGTGTCTTTCCTTTGCAGATGTCCTCAAGCCTTTTTACTCTTTAGTATGCACAGGTTTTCTTTGGGTCTGCCTAGACTGAAGTAAATAAGGTTAGTTGTTAGGTGTGAAACCACCTAAGCCAACTTCATCTTTCTACTGTAGTACAAAAAAAGACATATATTGATCAGTCAGGTGTAATAGGTTAGACATTGCACTTTCCATTCTCCTGTTTTGCTCCCATAAAAGCAATTCAGGAAATATGAAACAAAGAGAGAAGAAAAAACAGGGGGTTTTCTGCTAGGGTAATATCTCTGAGTCTTTTAATGTTTAGAAGTATGACCAGAAAGGTGAGGAAGTCAGAAATTAAATTGCCAGTCCAAGAAATGAGAGTTCTTTTGAGCAGTGTCAGCAAAGTATTTCCCATTTACTTCTCTGAAAGACTTTCCCCAGCAAGCCTTGACAGCCACATAGGAATTGATGAAGGAAACCTGTGTCACTGGCCTGATGGAAGAGGTAGCTATAAGGGTACTTTGATATTCCACTAAACTGAACTTATGAGTCCTGGCATCTACCTCACACTTATACAAGTCACTTCAGATGCCATCCAAACAGCCACAAATATCCATGTCTTCACAAACCATTGGGAAGTTTGTCTGCAGTATAGCTCATTTACCTTATTCCCTCTTCTGCAGTCAATTGCCTATTGGTCTTAGAGATAGGATTTAGGTAATTGCTCTATGATCTATAAAAGCTTCAGTGTCAGACATTAAACAGGAAGGTGTTTTGAGGTGAAATGTTCGAAAAAAAAACACAACTATCAGATAGCAATTTTTTTTTTTTACTTTACTACCTTAGAAGAAAGTTGGCAGAGTTGGAGGGGCAATAAATAGCCCAGGTATAGAAGAAGCACTGAAGGATGTTAAGGCTATAACAGAAAACACAAATTATTTTTTTGCATCAGTGTTCACCACAGCCTTTCTTTAGAGGTGATCTGTCTCAAATCCAGCTGTCAAGAGAAAGAATATATAAAAAAAAGTGATAAAATGAACAATAAAAAACTTTGAGTCCCAAGCAATAAAGGGATTCAGATATGAAACTGCTGATCTGTGATCTGTAGCCTCTTTCTTAATTCAGCCCTGTTACCAGAGAAGTAGAATAAGTCAGCTGTTGTTTAATAGTATTTTGGAGGTGATCTGGAGAAAAAGAGATGAATAAGTCTGTCTGTCATACAGAAAATTGCTAAGAAAACCAGCAAGGAACGGCCTCTAGTAATGTGTGGAAAAATCTGTTGGGAATAGGTCCTTGATATGGGGAAAGCTGTGCTGCACGAGCACTTTGGATCCTATAAGATACAGGTGGCTTGTATTTGGATATTTGCAACATTTCTGACAAATATCCTCATAAAAGAGTCACAAGGAAACTTAGCAAAGACAAGAGCAGGTAGAAGGTGCCTGAAAATGAGGAAGCAAAGGAAAGGGATTCATGTTCCATTTTCATTATGAAGGAAGACCCGCCTCCCACTCAGGGTATTCCCCAGTTGTCTGTTCTAGGAATATACTGATTAACATAGTCTGGAAAGATCTAGAAAATGGTTGACTAATGAGACATGAGACTGTTACTTATATAGAGAGATACTCAGAATAGTAAAAAGCCAAACTAGCGGCTACAAGACACAAAAGGATCTCACAATATTGAAAAACTGGACAATAAAATGTCAGATGAAAATAACTGTCAGTGAATGTGAAAAACTGCAGATGAGACAAAAATAACTCTAGCTCTGCATGTGATACAATGGACTCTAATTTATCTACTACTCCTTATGATAGTTTCTCTGAAAATGCCAGCTCAGCTTCCCTTTGTCAAGATGACAAAGAAAATATTAGAACTTTTTAGGAAGGAAGGGTTAAAAAAATAGAAAACCAATATCATCATTATGAGACTGTAATAATAGGTATTTCACCCACACCTGGAGGGCTCCAAATGGTGGTGTGCTGATCTCAGAAAAAGGGACTCTAAAGTAAAAAAGAATAGAGAAGGGCAAAAATGTGGACAGAAGCAAATCATGAGAAAGGAAAACTGAATAGCCTGGGATTTTTCATCTTTTATGCAGAAAAGGGTATGAAAAATGTCTAAAGCCATAGATTGAATAGAATAAGGAAGAAAAAAGTATTTGTGGTTTTCCTGAAAACAGTAGATCAGGGTTCTTGCTGAGGCAGGCTTAAAATTAAAAAAAAAAAAAAATGGAAGTGCTTTTCACACACTGACTATTTTGGTGAGGGAAATCCCCACAGCAGGGTTTTGTAAAGGCAAACAGAATAATGGGATCAAAAGAAGATTAAAGTCCCTAAAGCACAGGTTGCTGGAAGCCATAAGTGGTATATCAGGAGAAAAATGTTCTATTCTGTCCAGTGCCCAAGTTTTTCTAAGTACATGCTACTGACCAGGATTAGACAGAAAATACTGCCCTTGATGGACATTTGGTGTGATCACAAAACACTCTTCTTAGGAAACTACTTCTGTTCCATGGCCAGGATCTGATAACTGTCACCACATGATGTGCTCCTTCTACAATATAAGAGAGCTACCAGGCCAAAATCCATCTAGAATCTCTTTCTTTGAGGATCTTCTAGTTTTCTTTTTTTTCCTCTTTTTCTTTTTTTTTTCCTCTTTTTTTTTTTTCTCTTTTTCTCTTTCTTTTCTTTTCTTTTCATTTCTTTTCCTTCTGTTAGAACTCCAGGGTTAATACCAAGCAGCAGTCTAATTACTGAGCATTTCCCATGATGAAGCTCAGCATACAACAGCTTACACCCGTACCAAAATTTTGTTGTTGAGATAGACTTTTCCATATTGATTCTCTGCCTCTCTGCATAATTTCATACAAAAAAATTTAGTCACTTATGAGAATGAGTCTAAGAAAACCATAATGTTCTCCTAGTCAAACTCTAGGACCAGATAAAAACCAACAGCTGGGATCACAAACTAAAAATAAGGTGACCAACAGCCTTGAAGCAATTGGTCTACACTTTCAGAATGTAAACTATTCTGAAAGTGTAGAGCTCCTAAATGTGAAAAATCTTTCACTAAGAAGTCACTAACACTTTTGGGTTTTAATGCATATGTATAATCTGGGAAACAGAAAAACAACATATCAGCCCTTACCTCAGGAGTGGAGTAAAAACTAAATGAAACAAAAAAAAAGTTTCAAAATACTTAAATGTTTTTCTGAAAAGAAATGGACCATTCTCCCTGTAATGCAGAGGAAGATGAGTGCACAGTAGGCAAAGTGCAAGGCAGAGCCACTGAGCAGTGCAGGGAAATCAAATTATTGGCAAAACCCTTTTCTTTAGGGTGCTGAATGTGTCAGGATTTTCTGAAAGAGAAAAAAAAGACAACGTTAAACCAACTGAAGAGTGTATCCACTCACACTAGGGAGCTGAATTAAGATTCCACTATCAGTGTTTGCTCTCACTGCTCTGCAATTTCAAGTTATTCTATTAACCACATTTACTGGTGTGCAATTCAAATAGAAAAAACTGAAGAAAAACACACAGATCTCACAATTTGCCTGTATTTCTTGTCTTTTCTTAAATTAGAGAGGACAACAGCATTCTGGAGGGGAAATTAAAAAAAAAAAAAAAAAAAAAAAAAGGCATTCAATAAAAGGTTTTTAAAGAGCTCAAGTGCTATTTTTGTTACCAGCTGCTCAATTATATTTTATGCTACTAGCAGTTTTCCAAGGCCAGGTATGTCTTTCCTGTTGGAAAATGGTTTGTCTTTGTTAAGGGAAAGTCAAGATCCTTAGCTTGTAACTGATTTGGATTTCTTGCTTTTTTTGTTCCAGTCTCATTTCCAGGAAATTCATTCCTTTTATTTCAGCTTTCTAATTCTGGACTCACTGTTCTTCCAGGGGTGCTAGTAAAATTAAATGGTTGGGAAAAAGAAAAAAAAAAACACAATAAAAACCAAAATGCCACCAACAAAAATCTAAGCCAAGATAAACTCTAGAATATCTTTCAGCTGAAAAATACAATAAACTTCCTGTTTATAAATTTATCCATTCATTTTTAACTCGTGGCAAAGCAGAATCTCAGCAGGACATTTTGAAAGTAGTATATCCAGATGGATTCTCAGTGTGAAAGAATTCTGAAATAAACTCACTGACATAATAAAAACAGTGTTTCCAGGCTTGCAAAGCAGTGGTGTAGGGACTGTAAGTAAATTTATTTCACAGGAAGCCTGTATCTTGTGCTAATGGGAAAATGTAGATCTCTTACATTGCTCTGTATGGGGTAGGTCATAGATATGATGGGATTATAAAGGAAATAGATCTGTGTGCCACAGCCCCTGACAGCACTGTGCTACATTCCATAGCCCGTGCCCTAATTCAGAGTCACAAGTAATCCCTCCTATGAGACAGTCAATGCTTTAAGTGGTTCACAGCTCAACTATGTCACATCACCCCCCCCAGGGGCAAGGCAAACCTGTCAATAATTCCTAAGCACCTTAAACAAAATATGTAAATGCAGTAATTCCTACAGAGAAGAGCTATGGGTGAAGGGAAAGTGTTTCAGAGAAAAGAAATGTTAGGGGATTTTCAGGGGGGAGGAAGAAGTAGTTTGAAGAAGCCAGACTGCTAGCAGCTCAGACACTAATAAAGAGAATAATAAAGCACAGAAACATAGAGGTGGAAAATGGTTTGTCTAAAATATAGTAGGAAATTGTAGGAAATTGTAGGAAATTCTGGTATCTGGTACCCAATTATTCACACGGTAAAAGAGATAACAGTCAGTATTTTGTAGAATGGGGTCATCTGTTCATATTACTTTAAATATGGCAGAGATTGGAATGTGCTACTGTGCCCTGTCCTCTGCACCTCCTGGGAAAGGCTAGAGTGTCCTCTCAGAAGACAAATAACACCTCCTATATCAGAGACATGGAAGGATGGAGTGAGAAGATACAGAAGGGTGGTGGACCTTTGACCCATAGTCATGAGCTGGTGGAGATTCAGTGTCCTGCACATATCAGGCAGATCCAGAACACAGGATGTTCACCCCTGCACCTGCACAAACTGCAGCAGGATTTTGGCTAGGGAAAGGCTGGAGGGTGCAAGTGGAATGTGTGTACTTGTATGTCTTGCAGGGACCTGGAGGGACCCTTGCTGCTCATGTATTTTTTATGAAGGAGCCCCATTTGGACAACATCTGGATGTCACATGTGTCTCCAGCAGTATGTTGGGAAACCTGATTTCTGAGAAGGAAGCAGAGGTGGAAAGAGGGCAGCTGGTTCCCACAGTGAAGCCAGACCTTTTCGCCTCTTGTCGCTGAGGAGGATGAACAACAGCTGCTGGGATTTTTTTCCATGGAAAGAGGTTTCTTTGTGGAGAAGGAGCAAGGAGACCTTGGGGTTAACTGGAGACATGGCTAAGAGGCATAAGCAGGCAGACAGCTATCTAAAGAGTAAAAGAGAAAAAGGTGAAAAAGGCAGAGGGGAACTGAAGGAAATGGGAAAATTCACTGGAGGAAAGGTGAGGAGAAGAGGCAGGCAAAGACATTGATGGTCATGGGAGATGGAGGCAGAAGGAAGGATTCTGCTACATGTGCTCAGACAGTATGGAATGCAGTCTTTCTTCCATGTGCCAGACCATACCACATGAAGCACAGGTTTTTATTGTGTTGAGCCTTATAGTCAGAGTTGCTACTGTCCTTGGGCATGAGAAAGACTCGGAATGCCCCAAAAAAGCCTGAGTACATCATGGTATACTCTTCATGTTGGTACTAGGCTAGTATGCCTTCAGCCAGCTAAGAAAGACATCACAGGACATCTGACAGGGAATAACAATTTCCCTGAAGGCCCAAGAGATGCCACATGAATCGGCCAAAAGAGGAACAGCATTGAATGTACACGAGGACTTTCTGCATCGTGTCTATTGACCTAAAATCTCTTCAAAGCCACTTAACAATGAGAAAGGAAGACATTCCATTTTGATGTTGAGCTTCATGATGAAGACCATCAGTGTTTGGTAAGAGAAAAGGAAGAGTCTATTTTTGTTATATTTTCTATGCCCTGCCCAGCTGAGGAAGTCCAGCCAGCAACCACAGCAGTGCATAGTTTTCCACAGCAATCCATGAGGTCCTGAACTATGACAGAGCTACACCCTTACAGTTTTCATTCCTGTGGATCTTCCCTAGGGATCCCATATTCCTCTGAAAGCCAGGTGCCACCGGACCGTTCCTTTGGAGTATGCCCATGTCCCTCACAATTGGCAGGAAGGGATGAGTCAGAGAGAATGGGGTTTTGTAGATCCCTGCATCAACCATTATGAACTTTTTGCCTTTCTGACTCAGGAGAAAGAGACTGACATGGCTATGGTGCTGTGAAAACACGTCTAGACCCTGTCACTACTACCATCCAAACAGGGTTTTGTACCCTGAGACTGGCAGACACCCAGGAGAACATGATATCATCTCTAGGTGCTCCTGAGGTGTGCCCCAAACCACAGAGGAAAGTCAGGATTGGCCCTGGGGTGATGACCACAACTGTTAGCTCAGGCAGGGCCACAGAACGGGATCCTGCCCACTCACATGTCCCTTCCATACAGGAAGCAGATGCAAAGCTGTTGGAAATCAGGTGGCAGGGAGCAATTTCCTAGAAAAGGCCTCATTGATCTATGGCCCTATTCCTGCCCATTTCTGTAAGGTCCCCAGGAAAGGAGGAAAAACCATCAGCCTCATGAATCATTCAGGTAGGCCAGGTCCAATCCATAGGTCACTCGCTGTACAAGCACATCTGCAATTTTTCTAAAGCTTTGCTTTGGTCTTTAATTAGCAAATAACTTGAGTGTGTCCCAAAACAGGTGCTTATAGCAAGTTAGGGAACCCTACAAAATGTTTTGCTGGAACAGTATCTTCTTGTCAAATGCAAAATTGGAAAGTTCCCATGCATACAGTCTTGAAGCTCATGCTAAAATTCTATGTAAGGAAAAGACATGCATCTGTTTATTTGTGGTGATAAGCCTGTTAATCACATTCACAAATTTTATAAAAACAAATTCTTCAGCTCATCAAAGCTTTCTATGAACTCAATTTGGTGTTATGTGAGATCTCAGTTTGAAAGAAATTGATCTTTTAACTAGATATAACCACTATTTCACAAATAGATAAGTCACAAAGACAAAATATTCCTATTTCAGAAAATTTAATGCTGCTTTACCATCTTTGATTCACAGGCAGGAAGGAAATAAACACGTTTCACATTAAAACCCCTTCTTTGCATCCAGGTCATAGACATTGAGGGCTGTTGATTGTTTTCTCCAAGCTGTCCCCTGGCAGAAATTACACAGCCTGATTTCTGTGTTTAACCGTGGGTGTGTCTACAAGTGTAGCATGAGGTGCTCAATCGAGCCTGAAATGAATGATTTGCCAATAGCACCCCAACACAGCTCAGCCCAGAGCTTCACTGAGATCTTTGTATTGCCTTGCACTGTCCCACTGTGTGTACCTGTAAGCCTGAACATCTGACTGACTGAAAACACACGCTCAGGTGTTCTTCAGAACACCCTACGTGGATGCACCATGTGCTATCCCAAGAGAGAATTGAGGCACAGTTGCATTCCCTACAAAAACACACATGGTTTTCCAGGGTCATAAACTGAAATGAGGTCTCCAGGATCCTGCTTTAGAAAGACAGGGTAGGTTGTCTTATGGCTAAAATGAGACCCTGTTGTGCCAGGAGAACTCGCTGAGGAAGAACCCTGGAAGAAAGTGGGAATGAAACCCTTCTGTCTTTGCCTACATTTCATTTGAGTATTCAGGTTTATTTTCCTGTTTCTCAGTAGCCATGAATCGTGTAAATGCAAGTAGTAGCAATGTTAGGGACTGATATCTCATATATATTAGACTGATATATGACTGACTTGCACAGCAGCAAGGTGTGGAAAGGGAGTAAACCATCGGTACCACTGATGTTTTTTGAAGCACAGAACAAATGACTGGGTCACCTCCCCAGCTCTAAGCAACCTGCTGCAAATCAGCCAACACATCTCAGCCAAATTCCACTTGGTGCCTGTGGTGGCCAATTTCATACACAGTGGGTTTTACTCCTACCCAATGAAAAAGTTATTTCATACTCACTTTGAGGCATGATTGCTATGTACAAAGCAATGCAGAATCAGATCCTTCTTTTCCTTAGTCTTTCCTGGCAATCAGCCTGCAGGACTGTGAAAAAATTGTATTCTGAACCTATTTGTCGAATTGTGGTATGATTCAAAAGACATGAGACTGATTTCCTATTCATTCCAGTTTACCCTTATGTTACAGCAATGTCTCATGTACATTCTGACCCAATCTAAAGTAGGGTAAACCTGAGAGAAGCTGTTGTCTTTCATTTTGCTCCCTGTTTAACATTAGTCCTTAATGGAACAGTTTAACATGCACATCCCTGCAAATGCCCTTGGCTTCCAAGAAAGAAAAAACTCAGAGAATTAGCCAAGTAGCTCAAATATAATGGTAGATCACAAAAGTAAACAGATGTTAAATAACTAAACATAAAATATTACAAAGCAGGGCAGATTATTTTATTTTATTTCCTTTTACTTTGGCTTAACTCCTTACTGGAACTGTGGCTGCTGAAACAATAGTGGCCCCATGTGAGCTGCTGGATTGCAGCTCCTGACTGCAGTGTCTCTTTCCTTGCTTTAACTGAGCACTGGTGGGGATCTGCCTGGGGTTGAGTCCAAAGGTGGTGGGAAACATTTGGAGAGAAGTGGACAATGGGCTTCTCCCTGCTAAAGAAGGAGAAATCCACACTGTCCCAACTGAGCTGTATGGAAGGGGAGGTATTGGGATTTTACAGACATCCTCTCCACACTACACCCAACCAGCAGGAAGCAGCTGCTCACTGTCCCCCATAGCAGAGAATAAGCAATGAAGCCACACATAACACCAGCAAAGCCCCATGCAGCATGGCTTAAACTCACCCTCTCTGAAGTCAATGCATCCATCCTCACTGACTCTTACAGCTCACTCACCTCACCGGGTTTAATTCTTTCTTTAGGACCACAACCTTCTGTTAAAACTCCAGCTGCTGTAAACCTATGGTTTTCAAATATATACAAGCCGAAAAGCAGCTTTCTTTTCCCCTTTGCATGCAGCTTTGCTGCACCCTGAAGTGATCTTTTCTCAGTAACTATTTTTCTTCTCTCTTCCCATATAGGAGTTAGAATACAGAGAGATATTATAAAGACTATGGATAATACATATACATGTCTCTGTATATACAAATGCATATGTGTATTATTTGTGTGCATATAGTGGTATATTTTCTTTCTATCTATCCATCTATCTATCCATCCACATACATACATACATACATATATACACAAATACATTCTTTTTCTAGGCGATGTAGAGCAGAAGCAAATTGATCAAGCCAGCTGGAAGAGAGAGGCAGGAGGACGGTGATACAACGCCCCGAACTGCCTCGGCTCTGCCGGCTGCTCTGTGCTCACCCTGCCCGCTCCCGGCTTTTTGAGATGCGACAAGTCGCAGTGCCGGGGCGCAGCATCCTCGGAGGAGCGCGTGTGTTCCCCCCGCCCCGGCCCCGTCCAATCAGGGCGCTGGGGGAGGGATGCTCGGGGCAGGGATGCAGGGTTGCCAGGCGACAGCAGCGTCCCCGTGTCCCGTCCCCCCCACACCCCTGTCCTCCCCCCGGGACCGGGCTGCGCTCTGCCCGCGCTGCCGGCGCAGTTAAACAGCCGCGGGGAGCCCCGCAGCATGGGGCTCGCCTCCTTCCCAGGGCTTCTGCCACAGCCCCGCTCCCGGCCGTGCCAGGAGCAATAGCCAGCTCCAGAGTGAGAACTAGGAAGGCAGTCAATGAATAAATGCTAGGGATAAGGCTCAGCCGGCCCCTCCGCGCAGCGCCGAGCGCCGGGGGAGGCGGTCTGCGAACGCCAGCCAGCTCCCACTCCCTGTCTTTGCAACTCTAGGTCGCCTCCTAATTTAAAGCTTTGCACCAATCCCCTTTGCCCGGAAAGGAGAGGAAATCTAGAAAGATGCCAGGCTGCGAAAAGGGACCCCAATTCACAGCGCCGGTCCCAGGCGCTGCCTGGCTAAGCAGAGTCAAAGTTGGTCAGAGGAACGGGAAGCGGCTGCTCCAGAGGAGAGGGGAAAGGAAGGGGATCATCGCTTGGTGATCACAACCTCTCCGTCCCGTTGTCCCCCTCTTCTCCTTCCCACACAGCTTACCTCTGACCACTTAGGAGGCCTTGATGAGTTTCCATCGGGATCCGATCCAAGGTGGGGGGGAGAAAGGGTGATTGTTCCCAGAGGAAGCAGCTCACACAAGTTTGGGGGGTGAGACTCCCCGGTGGATGTTTAACGAGCACATCGGGAGGCCCGCGATGCCCGGGGGCAGCTGGAGACCCTCACCAGGACCTATCCTCATTGCACGGTAAGAAGCTGGGCACTGCTATCCCGCGTCCTGCTCCCTGCATCCCGCATCCCCGTCTCCGCATCCTGCGTCTCGAATTCGCGCATCCCGGTCCTCACATCCCCGTATCCCGCATCGCAACCCTCGCTTCCCACTCCTTGCATCCCACACCCTGCAGCCTGGATCCCTGCATCCCGGGTCCCTGCAGCCCACCCCCGCCCCATTCTGCCCTCTGGACCAGACGCAGCCGCTACCCCGGGGCTTGGGGGTTGTGCAGCCAGGAAAAAGTTTAGAGCGGCGAAATGCAAAGAGGTTTCCTGACGGGATTCGGGGGCCAGGAGAAACGGGAAAGGGGGGAGCAGGAGGAGAACAAGGGCTTTTGCACTTGCAGAGGAAGGTTAGGGGTCAGGGGCGCCCCTGTGGTCGACTGCTGGAGGGCGTCGGGGCAGTGTGCAGAAAGGAGCTGTGTCCAGATGTTGACCAGAGGTTCCTCCCTGGGCACAGGCTTTGGGGATGAAGGGGTGAGATCTTAAACTTGCCATCCTATGTCCTTCCTTAACCTGGGGTGGAAAGTGCCAAGCCAGCAGCTGGGGAAGCTGTGCTGAGTGCCCAGCTCATCTCCCTGGATCTGCTGCTGAGAGAGAGGCAAAGAGAGGTGGGGAACCTTAAAGAAATTGGAAATGCTTTGCTCCTCTGGGAATATCTCCTCTGCAGGGACCTGGCTCGCTCCAGAGTCCTAAAATTGGATGATTTCAGAAAGGAAGGAGAGATTAGCAGGGATGATATAGCCATTGTAACTCTTCCTCATATTTATAATCTGGGTGTCCATGTGAGTGCACAGCCAGCTGTGTAGGTGTGTGTGTGTGCTTCTGGAGCTGTCTGTGCCCGTGGATGTGCCTTGTCCATGTCCCTGTGTCTCTGAGTGTACAGGCGTGTGTGTCTGTGCTCATGTGTTTGCTTGGATGCATATGGATGTTTTATATGAACAGATTCATAGGAATGTGGTTTTTATTCCCAGAGAGTGTTTATCTCACCCTCTGTAGTCCTGTAGGTGTGTGGGTACGTACCTTCCATCCGTGTGTGTGTGCCAGCCACACGTATCTGCTGGGGCACACGTGTGGGTGTGAGAAAGTGTATCTCTGTGCAAGTGTATAGGTAGGATTTTGGGGGGAGAGTTGGATTTTGGGGGCTTTATGGCCCCTATGTTATCACAGTGATTCAATGGATCATTTTATGTACACATCTATGAATTTCAGCAATCTTGATAAAACTCGAGCAATTCATGAAAAACTAGGCAGGCATCTCACCAACACTGCATTGAACTGAACTAAGGATTTGCTGGTAGTTTGTGACTTCTTTGGCTTCTCAGTTTATGACACCTGCTGAAAATGATTTTAGTTCTTTTTTTGTTGCTGTTGTTCTTGTTTTAATTAGTTGAATCAGCTTTAAAAAACACTCAGTTGGAAGACTGTGAAAGAGAACAGCCTGGGACATAGACTGGTACCTATTTCAGCTTGCCTAAGTATATGTCTCATGTTGATTAAATATTCATGAAAACAATTTGAAAATCACACAACCCACCTGATCAAATATATATTTTAGGAAAATTATGTTTTTCATTTTCTTGAAATGCACCTAAATCATGATGAATTCTTCTGCTGTTATTTATGTTGATAAATGTATTACAAGAAAAGGTAACTTGCCCAGTTATATTGGGAAAAATTGCACATTAAGCTAATTTTATTCACAGTTAAGGTAATAGAAAAACTATACTTCTGTAATGTTCATCCTTTGAGTGAAATCAGTAACAATTCATGCAAATCCTTAATGAACTTATTTGAAGAGCAATGCAAGTTAATTTTCCCCTACTAGAATATTTCATTCTTTAATTTCAGTGAGTTTTTTCTTGTTTGTTTGTTTGTTTGTTTGGGGTTTGTTTTAAGAATGATGCTCTCCACTACTCCCAATATCTCTAGAGCCCTCCATTACATATAAAACATAAAACACACTCCAAAACAGAAAACATATTAGTTGCTTTCCTGCTCTGTAACTTAAAGACAAGTAAAATGGCATTGGTATCAAGTACATTAAAACTAGACTTTCATCCTGGAGCCAAGATGCTTTTCTAATCGCTGTTGATGTTTGCCTGGGTTACTTGTGTTGATGACCTACTTATAAGCTTCTACAAATAAAGAAATAAAGTTTTTTTTAGGCAAATGTTGACACCTTGTCTAGGAGTAAGATTCTAATTTTATCATTGAAAGACTGGATCTAAAGCAAGATGCAGGGATAATGTATCTTCCTGTATTCACATAATGTTTTTATAGTTAAATAAATGTGACAAAGCAAAGTACTAAATCAGACTGGAAAGCCAAAATAAAAGAAATACATTACAAACAATGCTATCATTCAGTTCAGTGGTCTGTGTTACATAAGTGGAGCTGAATTTGGAAATGAAGGCAGTGTAGGGACATGTAGTGGCATTAAAGAAAGAACAATTTGGATGTTTTGTGTGAACACAACTTGCCCATGGCAGTGTCCTACAGAACATAAATTGTCCTGTGGCTCAGAGAGTCCTATACAGAATACTATAAGACATGAAAGACCTGGTTCTAATGTTGCTTATGCTGGGGTCAAATTCCAATTTTATCTTTAAAGCCAGTGGGCTAAATTCTCTGTTTTTTCTTGTTTGTTTGGGTGGGTCACACGAGGTGTGCACCCACCAAAAGCCTGGTTTAGCAGTGCAATTTGAGAATCCAGCCTCAAGATTTCACAGGGTGTAAGAGGCTGTCTATGAGGCTGTTAAATTTGCCAACAACATCCTTCTGAAGAAACTTCATTCTCTGATCAGTTTTTGAAAGCTGTCTCCAAAGTCCTATAAAATTTTATCAGGATTGTTGCACCTTGTTTGCTCCAGCTTGTTGTTCTATAGTTATTGATCAGCTAGTAGGAATTTTTGTCATTGGTAAAGTGACTCTCAGGATGTCACAGACCACCACCAAGATGTTGACATTCTCCAGGATCAGACAGCATTACTGAATGCTGTGGGAATGTGTATAACTATGGCTAGCTATGTAAGCTGCTGTGAAGATGGGGTAATATTGACTGTTAAGGCATTTTTCTGCTTACTCGTATAAAACTGAGAGCTGGTTTAAAGCTTAATCAAGAACTTAGTCCAGGACAGAGAGTTAAAGAGAAGATTGTCCTCTTGCTCTCTCCCAGTGTGGAGAATAAGTCTGTGCTTTCATCCCTGAGTTGCATTTGCAATGGAGAAGTTTCCACAGCCAAAAAAACAGGGTAACCAGAGGGGAAATCAGCCACCCTGCCCCCGCAGCCAGCCCTGAATGTCCAGAGCAAAACCATGGTGGACCTGGGGTCCAAAGCTGGCAGGAAAGGAGGGCAGTACCCTTCAGTGGTACCATCCTCCTAAGTCTCTCCCTGTGACTGTTTTTTGCTATGAATTTAGCTCATAATCCATCCCTAAACCGGCAGAAAAGAAACTGGAACACATTTTATTTTATGAGAATAAAAATTGACTGAAAATCGTGAGTTTAATTTAGCAGTAGAAGTAAAATGACAAAGAAAATAAATATTCCTCCAAGGCACAACGCTGCCTGGGAATAGCCTCGATGCACTTGTCAGGTGTTTCCACTGGGACAAAACCACAGTTCATTGTTAGGAGTGCTCTAACTATTGCAGATTAGTGCAATTTCTTCTGTTCTCTTTCTTCAGGTAAGCCCAGAATACCCTGTGTGATCTCAATGGAGTTGCTGGCTTATCTATTGTCTTAAGAGGTTTTCAGACATTTATTTCAGGGATGTGCAGATTTTCAAAACTATTGCAAGAAACATATTGCCTTGTTTCCAGGTGCCTTTTAAGAGTAATGCAGCAAATTTTCATGGGGGGTAAATCACTGTGAACCTATCAAAGTCAAAAAGAAGGGAAGTTACAAGAGGTACAGCAAATTATACCAAAAAAAGAATGGGCTGTAGAACGATATTGCTTTTATCTGATATTGGTGCTCTCAAATATAAAATGATGTAGTTGGAACAATCATCATGCTCGTTTTCATAGCTATGCTGAGATTATGGGAGTATTTGCATAGTCAGCAATGATACTGCTTGTGTAGGAACATATGGGCTCCTCATGTAAATCAACAGGCCTTCCCAAAAATGTAAGAGTCAGGATAGCAGCTTTTCAAACTGTCTAAGACCCAACATCTCCACATGCAAAAGCATGGCCTTAACCCCAGTACTGAGGCAGCCTTCCTTCAGAACACTTTAAAGTCTGGCAAGTGGCTTGAACTTGATAGTACTGGTGACCCTGACCTTCAAAGTCACTTCCCAGTGCATCCAAAGGGATACAGCATGATGACCAAGTATATAAACTAGATCAAATATGTATCAAGCAAGGTGTGTAGAGAGGGAATCAATGGTAAGTTTTCATTGGATGAAATGGGAACTTGGGCTTTTGGTGGATGCTGTCAGACCTTGAAATTCTCCATTAGATAAGTGAATAGAGAAGGGAAAAGAATGTTGTGAAAACAAAAAAAAAAGATTGAGGAAAATATCTCTGTGCAGGAGAAAATGGGAAAAATAAAGAGAAGAAAATTGCTTGATAGGAAAGGAAAAAAAAGTCAGTAGAGATACTCAAATGACTATTCAAGCTGGAAGAGAAGCAAATTAAATGATAAGCCAGTTGTGGGAAGAAGAGATTTTATGGCAGATGAAGGTGGTGAAGTCAATGGAGACCTTGTCAGATTCCAGAGGAAAATCAAGCAAGTCGACACAAGAGAGAATTAAGTCAAAAGCTAAGTGGGAGACCATAAAGCCAGCAAATTTATAGGACAGAACTGTGTTAGGAGAAATCATGGGATAATTGGCTTTTCATGTGAAGAAGGATGCACATGTTTGTTTAGAGTTCCTTTTAAAGAATGGGGTACCTGAAAGAAGGCGTGCTCAATAGGTAAGGTAGAATATGCCAGTGAGAAGAAACAAAAATGCTCTTGAGAAAATGAGAAGTGCTTGAGGAAAGAACAAAGAGAAGAATAAAATAGGGAAGCAAAATGAAAGGATTGGGACTGGCATGACATCAGAGGAAAAGCACTGACAAAGGTTGGAAGAAGGGATTGACAAAAAAAAAAAAAAAAGAAGAAAAAAGAAAATAGTATCAAAGGGTGTGGGAGGTACAGAAAAGTCATCTCCCACTGGTACAGAGGAGGAGCTGGGGCCTGGGCTTGCCAGGCGGAAAGAGCTGAAGGGAACCTGAAAACTGAGACAAACCTTTGTCTGGAACCTGACATGCTGGTGGAAGACAGAGAGAAGAGAAAATGTGCAGAATGTAGAGACTGACAGCACCCTCAGCTGAGAAATACAGTAAAATTTATACTTTAGCTTCCAGCCGCATGAAAAGCCCCACTAACGAGCCCACACACAAACCAGGGACAATTTTTGTGTAACCTGAATGCTGCATCTGGAGAAGGGACACAGAGCCATGTAACTGCATGAGCTGGGCTCTGCAAAGCCTCAGCCTCTGTAGGCTGTGCTGGCTGCTCCTCCAAAGGACTCACTGTTGAGCTAACAGAGATCCTGCCCTGTGCTCTGTCAAGGAGGATGCTGCAGGCAGTTCACCTAGTCCAGGATTTGGCAGCAGTGGGATTCTTCTCTGGAATGAGCCCTGGAATGAGAGAAGCTGGCTGAGACAAGTGGGCAACAAGGGGCTGTCTGATTATATTGAGATATTCTAAACTGTTTCCAGCAAAATTAATGTGTCAGATGCCAAATCTAACACTAAAGGGATGTTAATGGCTTGCAACAGGCTTTAAACACTGTGTAGTCAAACCGATGCTGAGGTGTCGGATGGGACACAAGTTGAAAAGGGTTTGAAAATCTTACAAAATATTGTTTCACGCCTAAATTCCTAAAATTTATCCCCAAATATATTCCTAATTTTTTTCAGCCCCAAAAGTTCCTAAATATTGTTTCATCAGTGGTGTGACTCCCAGCTCCACAGACATGTAATAGCAGGGGTATAGAAATTGTCTCTGTTATAGGAATGCAGGTAAAATACACTCCTCCTCTCTGGTGAGAAAAGAAGCCCAAAAGGAATCTAGTCTGAGGTTCTCTGAGAGGGTCCTAGACCAGTACTGACCTTTTTGACCTTGAGCTGTTAAAGTACAGCTGACCACATCAGGATGGTTGCCCATTTTCCATAATGTAGCTGTGATTAAGTCTCCTTAGATCCCAAACTGCCCCCAGCTTGTATGTGCCAGGCCTCCACGATGGGACACCTGCAGCTGTGCTTGAGGGATCATTTCTTCATGTGTGTTTTGTAAGAGATTTTTGGCTGAGGTATTTTTGGATACAGTACTTACTGCCTTGAAAATTCTGTATTGCTTTATAATCATTATATATTATACTGTTATTGCTAATTTAATTCACATTGGTTGCATCATCTAGTGAAGAAATTATCAGGAAAGCATGAGAAGACAAGTTCTGCTACTGTTTAAAAATACTACATTTGTAATGCTTAGCAGAAATTGGCTGCCCTATGGTTAGACTCACATAGCAAGAAATGTGATAAAAGTCAAGAAGAAAATTTTGGGGAGGTTTCCAGAACTCATAGAATTATTAATTTTTCCCTTTTTATTTATCTGTATTTTCATGACAAGAGACAGCAGATAAATAGACGACAGGATGGAGGAAAAAAGAAAGATATAAATATTGTGCAGTAACACATGTAGGGTTCAGCGCTGAGGTTTTGAAAGAGTACGCATGGATCAGCTCACATGGCTAAGAAATTTCAAAAATTATATTTCTCTGCAAGACCATTTAAAAATTTATATTTTTATGCAAAACATATAATTGGTTTTGTCATGACAAATCAGTTTTCAAAAAGCTTTCTTTTAATTTTTGGTGAGATTATGTGTGCATTTGATTGTTCAGTGTCAGCAGTCAAGAACATGACTGTGGACTTCTTTGCTTTTATCATAGATTTTTAATGGCATTTTTACAAACCTTTAATCAGTCAGAAAGACACCTTCACTGTATGTCAACTGAAAACTTCATTTACTTCTGTTGCTAAATTTCCAGATATTTCTGCAATACCACAAATTAAATGTCTTGATTTTACCTTGTAACAGATGTATTTTACCAGTACTTAACTCAGCCTTTCAAAAAGCAGAGGAGAAAAACACCCACATGGTGCATCAATATAGTAATACTGGATCAAACCTTGGCAAAATCATGTGAAAAGGATACCTTACAACACCTAATAGATGTTACAGTGCGTTATTTGCATAGAGACTATTAAGTTTCTTGTTTTCCTTATAATGAAATACTTGTCCATAAAATAATATTTTACTAGAAAATTTGCAAAGTTTATAGGAATCTTCTTATATATTTTCCAGACACTGTAAGAACACACTAAAATATACTTGTTAAATTTATCTTGCAGGCATTTCATTGTTTTCCATTGGGATCTCTTAATTGTGCTGCTCATTTTGTTCCTTGCAGCCTCCATGGCTTTAGAAGAGCCCTGACAATACCAGAGATCAGCAGACAATGTCTTTTATTAAGCAGGTCATCCTTCACTGTCTGATGATGAGCTTGAGTTATCAGGCAAGTCTTTGCTCTCAGAAGTTGAGGAAAAGGAGAGCAATGGTGTGGGAAGGGTAAACCAAAACTCAAGTCTGTTTTAGCCAAATACCCCTAAACCATACAGCTCAAGCTTTTTTATCACACCATTATTACAAGATACATTTACCTCAAAAAAAAAAAAAAAAAAAAAAAGCAGGGGGGGCATTTACTTCCATTTACTTCATAACCAAGAAAAGAAATAAACTGTCTACCTCAGGTCTTAAAAGCAGAACAAGCCCCACCACTGTTCCAACAAAAGCAGCAGTCAGCCCATGTCTTTTTCATCCATTCACTTGTCATTGTAGCTGTCATAAGGTGCATTTACATATGGCAAATCCCACAGCTGATTCATTAAGATGATTTTATGGGTGAAAAGGGAACATGACTTAATGGAGTCACTCTAGGAATACAAATAAAATCAGGTAACTTTCAGAGGATAATAACTTTCCTTTCTGAAGTGGACTTTAAATCTCTAAGAAGAGAATAGCTCTGCTTAAAGCAATCTGCTTCTTCACTCAGAAGTGATCTCTGAATAATTGTGCAGTTTAGCTGAACTTTGCTTTCCTTGGTATCCTAGGAGAAAAGCCCTAACAGACTGGGAATTTTAACTTGTTTGTAATGTAAACTCAGTATACTGGTGGTGCTTTTTCAACACTCCAGAAACTGCTTGGGAGGAAAAAGAAATAAATAAAAAGGCTTTGATCCTCTGAGCAAACAAAGAGGAGAGAAGGAGGTTAAAAGAACCATCATTTGTTAAAGGCAGAGAATGAAAATGTGGGAAAGGTGTTCCTATTTTAACAGTTTCAGAGACTGAAAGACTCTTGGAAATATCAGACACTTAAACAGCATTAGAGAGTTCTGATGAATAAGGTTTGATGCTTTATTTTTATTGTGTCATTGACATTTTTGAGATTTCTAAGGATTATGAAATTCTCAATATCAGTCACCTAAACAAGACTTTTTTCCCAGAAGCAGATACCCAGGACAAAGCTTAGCAATTAATGCTAATACCTTGAGTATCAAGCTCAGATAAACATATTCCAAGTGGCATTATTCAGTATGGAGAAAGGACGAGTTTAGTCTGGAAGTAACACCAGGTCTTGGGAGCTGAGATTTAATTTGTATATCAGGTTTTTGGCCAAACTGTGGAATGTAAATTGAAGCTTGCAGTAGCAAGGAGGGGTGTGATCCACTCGTGCCCTGTTGGCTGCTTATCTCTGAGAGATGCTTCTACTCCCTAAAATGTAGGTATTCTGGCCAGTAGGTAAGATGAAGTCAAGTCTTGCATTACTTCTACTTATCTGCCTGTCTATTCCACATTTTTTTAAGGAAGGAAGCAGACAAATAGTTCCACTTAGACCTAACTACCTTAAATCAATGTCCAGGGAGCAGCTGCAGAGTAATAGGGTTTCTTAGTCCCTGTGATTTCCTGGCGAGGGCACAAGGTTCCAATTAGAACTTATCCTGAGAGAGTGCAGTGTCCATTAGGGTAGAAATGGATGGAAAGAAGCCCTTTTTATGTAAGGTTCTTAATTTTCAAAGATTGTACACAATGTTCCCTTTGCCTGGACACAGCATTTGTAGTTCTGCAGATAACGACACCAGTAAGGACCTTGTCTGATCCATCTCCCCCTCCAATGATGGCATAAACTGTCTTTAAGTCTTTATTAACTGATACTTGTGGAATGATTTCCTTAAAATCTGCAATGACAGACATTTCACAGCTTCCTGCAAAAGCACATACCTTAAGTGCTTCACTGCTCTTATGGACAGAAGGTCTCCAGAAGTTTAACTAAATCCCACTTTTTGCAATCAAGCCTATCATTCTCATCTTCTCTACTATGGAAATTTGAAGCAATTCAGTATTTTCTTTTCCATGCCAGCCTTTTATATTGCAAAGGGATTAGATCTTGGCTGTTTAATGTTCATTTAGGTAATGTTCCACTCAGTCATCTCCTCCTTATTCAGTGAAATAACTGGTTTTCTTTTGCCATTTGCTTTTTTTAAGTAGCTTGTTTTTCTTGCTGTTTTCCTTTGTGCCTTCTCCAGTAGCTCGTCCAGACCCACACCCAAAAGATGAGTACAGACAATGAAGGGCTTGACTTCCCTTGTCTTGAACACAGCATTTCTCAAAGAAATCTTTTGTACCATTTCTTTCTTCTGTTCTCCAAGCCTCACTCCAGCCAGCATTTTGCCCAAAGAACCCTCAGGAGCTGCACAGAGCCATACTGATGGCCTTGTCCTGTCACATTTCAATTTGGTATATTTTTTGACTGCTTCTGGTCATTCCTAGTTTGCAACCACATCCACTCCAACCAAGCAATTTTCAGCCCTCACATCCACATTAAGATTTCAGATGAAAATATTTTAAGGCATTTTAAACAACCTGTTGCTTTGTCTTTGCCAGAAGGGTCTGTGTGGACCACGGCTTCTCTTGGTTCAGTCATTGCTAAAGAGAGGGGATGCTTGACTGCTGCATTGCCTTACCATGTGTCATGTGCAGGAGGGGAAGCCTCCAGGCCACCTCCAAGCACAAAACACACTGAGGAATGTTGCAGAGTGATGGATTCAGATGTGTGATGGGAACTCATTTGGGTATTCCAGCTGTAGGCCCATGGAAAGGCAGAAGCTGCTCGTGCTTTCAGGCTCATAATCAAGAGTCAGGAGGTCTCAAATGAGATATTCAACTTTGCTGCTGGCAAACCCACACAGAGTTCATCTACATTAAACCTGATGAATGTGTCATTAGGCGAGAATCCAGAACTTCATGACCCCTAGACACACTTTGTGCCTCACTTGTTTAATTTCTCTTTTTTTATTAAGACTCAAGCTTTTCCCTGGCCAATCTAGACTATTTCCCAAAATTTCCAGGACATGGATAATGTCAGTGAGGTCCTAATGAAGCTGCCACAGGTACTGCCCCAAAGGCTCTTTAGAGAACCCTTTACATCTGTTAGGTTCATGCATAAGAGAGTATTAGTTGCTGCTAAAAACAAAACAAAACAAA
>WEZZ01009811.1:23006-37278 GCA_013400585.1 Chloropsis cyanopogon | reverse complement strand
ATGTATATTATATATATAAAAGTACATATATGTGGCCTGAAGTGTATCCTCAATAACTTCAGGTAGTGTAAATTTACAGAGAAAAATTTCACACAAAGATATACTGAACCAAAGTTTTCTTAGCAAGTGATGTATCAGGGGTCTTTTGAATTTACTGTAGATTTAATTTTCTCAGCCTATCTTACCCTCTGCTGTTCTTTAATTCTGCTGCTAATCTACTACTCTCACTGATCCCTCTGCACTCACTCTGCCTGTGTTCAGATTTCAGTAGGGCAGGAAAGCTCTTACTCAGAAATAAGGGAGAGCAGTGATGCAGTCTTGAGCTTCTTATTCTTACGTTTNCTTATTCTTACATTTTAAGATGGCTTACGAGTCAGGGCTTTGTACTGCAACAATGTGGTTAAGCTAGAGCTGTACATTTCTTCTATTGTAAAGCTTAACCCGAGTTTAATTGAAGAGGACTTGAAAGAAATCACTTGAAAGGGCTGGGAAAGAACTTACCTTTCCTTATGTAGCATGCATATGTCTGCAACACTAACTCTGGATGACTTGAAATACTCTTTTTCTTGTGAAGATAGGTATTTTTATTTTAGAAACAGGTCTGTACATATAAAGTTTGTAGTTGAAAGTGGCTAATGGAAAAAATGTCTTTCCTTTTGACGAATTCTAAGAGCTCAAGTTGCTATTTTTGAAATGATCCTTTTTGTTGGCACTTCTGTTGAACTGCATCTCCCTTATACCCCAGATGACAATAGTGTTAATTCTTACTATTTCAGGACTTTTCAGAGAGGAGTCAGGGACCAGCTGCTCCAGTCTCTATCCAATTGGTATGGAAAGACAAAGACCATGAAGGAGCATTTTACTCTTCTTCACTAAAATTAGCTAAATACAGACCAAATATCTTCCCTTTGTAGTGTTAGTGAATTACAGAGTTTAGAAATATCTTTTTATCATTATATAAAATTTGCCAGTGTTATTAAGGAGACAAATACAGCTTTCGTGTGATTCTTTTTGTAAGAAACAAGTAAATAATTTAAATTTTTTTATTAAAGGGATTTATTACATATCCTCTACTTCCTTCAGTAACTACAGCATCAGGATGTTTTTAAAATTTCTTTTCTCATGATAATTTTAAAATATCTTTTAGTCTTAGAATGAATTCACATGCATACTGTATTTATAATTCTATTTTGAGTAATTAATTATAGACTAATATGAGCATTGTTCATATTTTGGGTAAAAGTAGTTTGGCAGAAAGGGAATAACCTTAGACAAGACATGAAATAAAAGAGACTCACTTTAAAATTAAAATATATTTATGAAGAAATAGTTATTTTTTAGCCAAAAATTTTATTGTTCCCTGAGAAAGTAATTAATATAAATTCTGGACTTGATCCCTTACAGTTTCACACTCTTCTAACATGTATTTGTGCCATATCTTTTTAAAAAGTCACTCTTGAAAAACTTGCTACAGCAATAAATCTCTGTCTTGTACTGGAAGACTGTCATAAAGTCTATTTGGTTTTAGTTTGCTGTACTTTTAAGTTCTTGGGAGGATTTCTGTCCTTCCAGAAACGTATTTGAACAGCAAAATAACCTTTGCTTGTCTTATGGCTTGTCTAATAAGCAATGATCCTTCAATGAGTGGTCACAGAATTTTCAGAAAACCTGTTTTAAACCATTGTCATTGAATAGTTTTCTAGCACTGGTGCTGCACTACCTGCAACCAAACCCCATCCAATATTGGAAAAATATTATATTCAGGGAGTCATAAGGACTGATAGTTTTTCCTGTTTATAAAATAGATACAGAGGTATTTTTCATGTGGAGAAGCTTCTCACCTTAATAAAATGCTATTGAACTAGTTATACAAATTACAGATTTAGTTTTTTAACTATTTTATAGGATGTACCCTACATACGTATATTTTACGTATGATCTTAAAAAAAAAATGTTGTGATATGGAGAAATTGTTTCTGTATTTTAGAGTGACATCCAGACTCAGTTGAAGCACCTCAGCTCTCTACATATACTGTTCTATATTTGCAAATACACAAAATAGGAAAACCCCCACACATTTGGCTATTTGTAAGAGTGTAGCAATAATAGAGATGGTAGTAATTTGCATTACCCAGGCAAAAGAAAAAAAAAAAAAGCCAAAACCACAGAACTGTGTAAGTTTTAAATTTGTAGTGAGAAAATTTAATTTGCATCTGCACAGGAGGAAACTTGCAAAGAATAAAGGCACTGTAAGCTTCTTATTACAAATCTCAAGTTGTAAATGAAGTGGATTATAAAAATCTTACTGCTCCATCTTCCACAGTAATTTATATGTGAAATTACTGGTGAAAGATACATCAATCTGAGTGAAACAATCATGTGAAAGACATTGCATCCACACCTCATAATAAACCTGGCTTGTAGAGATTCCTTGATAATGGCAAACCTATTTTTATTTAGGATGGGGTTCTTCTCAACTAAATTTAGCCCATTAAACTTAAGGACAAAGTCAAAGCTTTTTCTTGTTTAATGTGAAGAATCACCTTTAGAAGACAACTCAGAAAATACTAGGGGATGCATTTAAAATAGAGACCATGATTCATTGCTTATAGGTCTGACCCTCCTTGGTTATAGAAGCAATGGACAGCTAGCATGTGTCAGAGGTGTAATCTGAGCATTTTTAAATCCTTCATGAGGAATCTGGATCAAAGTGTGGGGCCAAAGGATGGGGTAACTGCCCACTGGTGTTCTGGGACTCCCCAGTCATCATGAAGTGGGCATGGAGTTGATGATCTATGTCTATCTTTACAAATATTTGTAAAGAAAACCAGTTTAATGGATAAAATTACCGTGTAAAAAACATTATTAGTCTGAATATTAAAACTGAGCATGGGTGAATGATAAATGAATTGTCCCGTTAGTGACAGAATGTGTAGATCCAGAGTAGAATATTTTTCTTGCATAGGAGTGAGTACAGGATATTGCTGGTGAGTTTGAGGGCTGTGTACAGGATATGGCTACTGAGTACAGAATAGGGCAGCTGAGGCTACTGCCTGAAGGTCAGTCTCTGTAAGACAAGAATCTGCTTTACAGGAACAGATTGGGTTATTAATGAGTGTAATAGACTGTTAATTGAAATACTACCAGTCCGCAAACATTAAAAAATAGACCGATTTTAAACAATACTATTCTGAGTTTCTAGGACTGCTGTCATTTTCTCCCCCCCCTCCCACCCCCCTGATAAGTATGAAGGCTAAAGGCAATTTTTTCTTTTTAATGCATATTAACATTATACCAAAAATTTGATATTATTGAGGTATTAAGATCAGAGTTGCTTACAGTAATCATTTTACCCTAATAAAATAATGGAAAATAATAACCTCTACAACACACACCCAAATCTACATCTGTGACACACAAAAACCTCTTCAAAATAAGATTATTAAGGCAACAAATGTAGCCTCAAGGAATTAGGATGTCAGGGTTGCCTATGTAAATTTCATAGGGCCTTTTGGACACAGACATTTTTAAGCCTGTTTTTGATGGCAGCTGGAGCTCCTTTGTCCCCCTCTCAGGCAGCAGGGGCAGTGCTGGTGTATTTGTGGTTGCTGTCTGTGCACACCAGCGCAGGGCACACGTCCTTGCTTGGGTGCCACCCTGCCCGTGCTGGCACTGGTGCCAGCTGCAGAAGGGTGACTTGTATTTTTCAGGCTGGCCCCTTAATTTGAATTTACTTTGTGGACAGCTAGTAATCTGGCATTGGTAGTGCTGTCCCTGCTGGACATCTTCCAGCTCCTGTGATCAGGAGAGTGCACACTCGCCCTCCCCATGGTGGGAATAAGCTGCAGCTCTGACATTTGCCTTGGGTACTTTGGCACAATTCCCAGGCACAAGCTGTTTCTTTGCTGTTTATCACAGAAATGTCACCTTTCAAATGGCTATCAGAGACATGCAGGTCAGAGCTGACTCTGCAGTAGCTTAAACACTACCTCTCCCAAAATTTCATCCTTGGGGGATGATGCCTATGTCTAAACTGTTAAATCACTAAATAAAAGAAGACCAGGGATTAAGCCAGGCAACAGCCTGGCTCACATTCATGTTGTTTAAAGCTAGTTTCTTCTGTAGGAGATTAGTCATGTTTGTAGAGAGCTGGTTGGAGTGGTCCAAAGGAGAGTCAAGGGGAGAGCTAACAGTTAAGCTGTGTGGATTAGAAGGGATACTTAGGCTTGCTCCATTGCACTCTCTTACTTGGTAAGATAGATTTAGCCTCTGGCTTTGAGGTTTAAAGGGTTTCATGATGTCAAAAAAAAAATCGGATAAGACATTTGTTCAGCTGCTGACTGAATCTCTTCAAGACTAACTCCTGTACTAGCAAGGATGTCTTCCAATATAAATTAGAAATATTCCACATAAATAAAAAAAAAACCTTATAGATATCATTAGGACTACCTCGTGTTTCTTAGCAAATTATATACATCCTGTGTCATTTTCAAATGTGTGAAATTGTCATTCTATAAGTATATTCTCCCTTACACACTTTTGGTTGGTCTGAATCATACCCCTCTGATTAGTTAGTTCCTCAAAACACAACATTTGTTTCAGATTGTAAAAGGGACTCTGCTCCTTGCTTACGTCTCAGAGAATATACCCTTTTACTATATGAACTAATTTGCTCATCATTACCAAAACAGATTAGTAGTTTGACTCAACTATGACTTGTAGATTCTTTTTTTTATTTTCTTTGAGTGCATGTTGCACTCAAAACAAACAAACAAAAAAATCTGCATCTATAGCTGTTGCTAGAATTTGCTTCAGTGTAGATGGATATATGAACTCATTGAGGGAAATGGTACTTAATCTCATGAAGTTTGGCCATTGCCACAGGAGTTCCTTTGAATGCAGTTTCTGAACTTCAGCAACCACACTCCACAAATGCTTTCAGTGAGAAGAGCCTGAAGAAGGGGGTGCTTGTTTAGTGTTTCAAAAAGACTAGATTATAGTCATTCAGGGAATAAATATTTTCCCTATCAAGTAGTTGGGAGTCTTTAATTTATGGTCACAAAATCCTCTAGAGAATGTTTTATCCAGACATACTGCACTCCTTTTTCTTTAGTCTTTTTGTTCATGTTTGGCATATGTGATTGTACTCAGGTAGAGGAGCTATATTTCCCTTCAGATCAAATTACACTCAGTTTCCTCAAACACAGAGCCCACTTTGGGATTTCTGCTTGTGATATCTTTTTTTCACTTTCAATATATTCACAAGATTTCTATTATTATTCAAGATTATTCAAATGCTAATTGTGGACAGAGAACATAAGGAATCCTAGATTTACACAATGCCAAATGATAAGAAAAGAGTTTGAATTTCATATACAGACTTTCATATATGAGAGGCAAGTATGAAAAAAGAAGTCTAACAAGGCTTTTCAGGCACAAACTTTCAGAAGTGGCAAATATCTGATCTTGTCTGTAATATAAATATATAACTTGTAGACCATAACTTACAAGCATCTTTAATCACAAGATCACATAATATTTTCCCTGATTTATTTTATTTTTCTCTAATTTCCTGGTGGATTGAAAAATAGAAATGTAGGTTATCAGTCTTCAAGTAATGACTGATGCAGTTTTTACATCAGCAGTAGAAAACCATTTAAGTGACCTTTGTCACTTGCTTTAATAGCTGAAAACAGCATTAGGCTTCCCTTTTTTTGCTGGAACTGTTCCAGAGGTTTAAGGGGCATCCTCTCAGACCATATAGGTTAAACTTGCTGACTGCAGAAAGGTAGTGGTGACACTTGGGTAGCTTGAGTTACATTCCAGGCTCTGTGCCTGAACAGACGCAGTATTTACGGTTCGTTCCTCCCACACAAGCCTGATTTGTCCCACTGCCTCCAGTCTGTTCCATTCTTGTCCTTATACTATTGCCTTATTGTCCAATTCATTTGCCTGGCTTCAGGTCCTTTCCTTACAAGTTTTATCTGAATCCTGATTCCTTGCACAGTCAGCTTCTGCCCCTCCTCCTTTCCCTGGTTCTCATCCAAGCTTCCATTTTTTTTTCTACTTTGACTTCAAGCCAACCTTCCTGCCCTTCTGTCCCACTTGCTTACAGTCCCAATCTCCCTTGTTCAATCTCAGTGTTTTTTTCCTCACGTGTCACTCTCTTCTTTCATTTTTTCTGATTAGTCTGTCTCTACCTACATCCTGGCTCCTTGCCATATTTCTCTTCTTCCCTTTCACTTCAATTATTTCATGCTGTTAGTTCCAGATTCAAGCTTTTTATCTATGCCCTTTTCCATTCCACACAGTCCCCCTCAGTGCTTTCTACCCTGCTGCTAGTCTTATTCCCAAAACCTACTTTCTCTGATCTGTTCCACTTTGCTGACCACAGCTGGTTATGGTCCCCTTCTCTCTGCATTCAAATAGAAAAAAAAAAGAAAATCTTCCTAATCTATATTGTATTAAGGATGGAGATCTGTAATGAGTTTCAGACATAATTTCCTGTGTTTAGAGCAGTACTGTGGATCAGATTTGCAATTGCAGAGGAAATGCTATTTAACTTCTGAACACTATTGGTCTTTTTTAGAGCTTTACCTATGAAATTTTGTCTGTAAGAGACACACAGTTATACTATTATGTAATGGAGAACAAATACATGATATCAGGAGTTCAGTTCACAGGAACCCTAATGGCTTAATAGTTACCTTACTCCCTAATGCTGGGAGTCTCTGTCTTGGAATTTGTTTCACTCCCCAGGAGTAAGGTTCCTAACTTACATGTTTCTTTTTTATGTCCTTGATGCTTGACAAAGCACCGATTATCACCCCATTTAATTAGTTAAATAGTCTCCAGTGTTATTCTAATGAGGTGTATTGCTCCATGACTTATCTGATCTTATTTATTCGATCTATGGAATATATGGTTAGCATTAAACTACAGCACTTCTGTCACAGAAGCTTATTAATTATAATAATAACAACAGTACTAATAAAAATGGAAACTACTTCCCTGATTTTTTATTCTTTTTATTGCAAATATTTTGAACATCCAACTGTATATTTAAATACAGCAGCTGTTACTGGTTCTACTAATATATAGGCCTAAAGTGGACTGTACTGGCAAAAGGGGGCTCCCTGAATTATCCATTATATTAAAAAAACTGTCTTACAAGCATTGGGTAGCTGATTTTTTCAAAGTTTTGAAACTTGACTAAGTTTTGATGATTTTCCAAGCAGACAACAACAACAAAAAAATATTCTCAGCCTATGGAATTTATCTTCTACCTAATAAAAGTCTTCAAATCATACAAACGCTGGAGCTCACAAGGACAAGTAAAATATTTTTCCACACCCAGCTACCAGAAGTGCTTTATTTTGGTTGCTTTATTTTTCTGCCTAATTTACAAAGAAAAACCAAACTGAAAAATCATAAGCATTCACAGGCAGCAGTCCTAGCAAACTGCCTAACAAAAATCACACAGGTAAACATGCACTTTTCAACCCAGTAAGTTAAATTTTAGTCATATCAGCAGTAGAATACTGGTCCTTATGAGTGCAGAGATAGGTCATCTTACTCAGTGGTGAAGACTGCAGACTATAGTGGTGTAACCATATTTCTTTTGGTCTGTCTAGAGGTTTTGTTTTGTGAACATACATCTTAGATATTAAAATAATATTTGGTGATTTTACTGTATTTCACACAATAGTGTGAGATTGATGGTCAAAAATAATGCTGATTTTGAACAGAGTGTTGTTCCACTAGTTTCTTATTGTACATCTTTGTCTCACTGTGGATGAGCACATAACAGGGACCATATCCAGCAAAAATGAAGTGGTAACCTGAGAAGTGACCGCAGGTAGAACAAAATTGCCAGAAGAAGGTGGTGAGGGCTTAGGCAGAGAGAACTGAGGAGTGGATATGAAGAAGTGCCTGAGGAATAAAAAATGGAGAAGGAGGTTAGGAGCCAAAAGGTTGATGGTGAACCAGGTCCCTTGGGGATTATAGAATATGTCCAATGTTGAAACAGACAGAGAGGAGTGGAGAAGTGGAGAGAAATATTGGTGGTGACAGGGAAGAAAATGAAAGACGGAAGGAATTTACTGTTGGGGTTAATGCAAATTGGATAATTCATATTCATTGCTGTGCAAAACAGCACATGGGGCATTTGCATAAAACCTCCAGCTTTCTGAATTTAGGACTTCAGTAGGTATCCCTCTGATGGTAAAGAAAAGAGAATAAATGATCTGAGTTAGTGCTCTGGGACTGGGACTTGGATAATAAGAGCTAAAAGCCCAGGCAGAGCCAGCAGTTTATCCTTTGCAGGTGCTGGTACACATCTCATATCCTGCACATGTCTTCAGAGGAAAATATTTGACCAGACAAGAGAGGAAGACACTTTTCAGGAATACTGGTTTTGATCTCCAGCTAATTAATTACCAGTAAAAAATAGCATGGTTTGAGAGCAGTTTGAAGATGCCTTGGCAGCCTCAAGTGCATGGGGAGATTCTTGAGGAATCTGTTACTCCTTTGTGCCCCATATTTCCTACTCTGTCAGTGCAGTTACTTATCTAAGGCAAGAAGCCTTGCAGTCTTGTCAACACTGGTGCTCCTAAGCCTTTGTTTTATGAAACTCAGCATTGTTTTCTTTTTCAGCTAACATTTAATGCATGGTAACACTTAGCCCCTTTCTCAGCACAGGGCAATTGTATTTGCAGGCTTTACAATGTGCACATTGCAGTAAATTTATTTATGCTGCCTTATGTCACAGAATCACTGAAGAAGAAAAACTGGAAGGGACCACAGTGGGTCATATTGTCCAACCCCCCTGCTCAAGCAGGATCATCCCAGAGGACAGGGCACAGGATTATGTTCAGACAGTTCTTGAATATCTCCAGTGAGGGAGACTCCACAACCTCTCTGGGCGATTTCTTCCAGTGCATGGTCACCTGCGTGTAAAGAAGTTATTCCTCATGTTCAGGTGAAACTTCTTGTGAATCAGTTTCTGCCCGCTGCCTCCTGTCCTCTTGCTCAGAACCATGGAGCAGAGCCTGGCTCCATGCTCTTGACACCTTCCCTTCAGATACTGACAGAGATTTATGTGGTCTCCTCCTAGTCATCTCATCTTCAGACTGAACAGGCCCAACTCCCTCAATCTATCTATGCAAGGGAGATGCCTCTGTACCCTACTGACCTGTCACCAGGCACCACTGAAAAGAGCTTGTCACTGTCATCTTTATACCCTCCCTTCAGGTATTTACCAACATGGATGAGATTCCCCTAAACCTTTGTTTCTTCAGGTTGGATAATTCCAGCTTTTCCAGTTTCTCCTCATATGTGAGGTGCTCCAGTCTCTTAATTATTTTAGTGACCTTTTGCTAGACTCTTCCATGTCTCTTTTGTATTGAGAAGTTCAGAAATGGGCACAGCACTGCAGATGTGACCTCACCTGTGCTGAGTAGTGAGGAACATTCACCTCCCTTGACCTATGGGCAACACTCTTCCTAACTGCTGTTCAGGGAACATTTGCTCTCTGTGCAGCCAAAGCACATTGCTCACTCATGTGCAGCCAGGTATTTACCAGAACCCCCAGGTCCTTTTCTGCAAAGCTCCTTTCCAGTTGGGTAGCCCTCAGCACATACTGGTGCCTGGGGTTGCTCTTTTGCACACGGCCATGTTGAGCTTCATGAGGTTCTTGTCTGCCCATTTCTCCAGTCTGTTGAGGTTCCTCAGGATGGCAGCACAACCCTTTCGCATAACACCCTCACATTTACTGCCAACAGTGAATTTTACCCCATCAAACAGATCTTTAAAGGGGACGTGAAACAGGACCCATTACTGTTCCCTGGGGTACAGTGCTTGTTACTGGCCTCTACCTACTCTGCTGGCCACTCATCACCAGCCTCTGGGCCCAGCCACTGGGCCATTTTTCAGCCCATCTGAGTGGTGGATTGGCCCATCACTTGTTTCTCTTCGGAAAGCATCATGTCAGAGCAGGTTATGAATGGATGCTCACGATCTAGCTTCACCAATATTTTCAAGACTTCCTCACCAATATAAGACACAGCCTAGAAGAAGTACAGAAAGAGGTATCTTAAAATGTATTAGTGGTGGTCAAAGCCACAGCCCAGTGTGGAGTGGGAGCTGGAGCTGGAATGCTGCATGAATGGGAACACATAATGTGTGGAGAATCTCTGAAGTCCTTCGAAAATAAGGGCAAGGATCTTCTGGCTTGGTGAAAAAGAAGGAGCCAGGGGAATCTAAAAGGTGGGACTTTCAGATTAATGCGTGAGGCAGGAAAATATTCTTTGCAGTAGCATTCTCAACAGTTAGAGGGTAAGATATCAAGTCAGAGATGTCACAGAAAGATAGAAATATTGCAATTTCTAGTAGAATACCAGAAAAAAGGGAGACAGCCATGCTTTATGAATACAGAAAATGTAACTAATTTTGTATTTTGGGGAGGAGGATATTCAGAGATAAGATCTCAAAGGAGAAAGTTAAGATCTGAGAAGGTTCCTGGTGTTTTTTCTAAAGGTAATGAATAAATAGTTAAGGGTATGAAAGGAGAAGCAAGACAAATGATATTTTATAAGCAGATATTTTAAATAACTGCTATTACTGTGGCATTTTCTGAACAGTAAGATATGACACTGTCTATTTTTAAAATTTAGACGAATCGGCAAACACTACACTGGAAAAACAGGAATATACATACATATATATATATACACACTGATTTTATTCAGAGGTTCTACAATAATTCATTTGGTATTACGTTATTTCTTTACCTAGTCATATCTATGTTAATTGCAACTGTGCAATTGAAATACTTCTGCTTCATGGTTATTTGCTGTAATTATTCTACAAATTTTTCTTCTGTTTGGCACAATTCTGAAGATACATATTTTTACATTACAATCTGAATCATGTTTTAAAATACTCCTTCTAAAACATCAGCGAATGAGGCAAATTCCAACATAGGAGGGTTATGTTATCCAAAAGCAGGTTATTGAAATTGTTGGTGACCTGAATACCTTAGTCTTGGTGACATGCATCAAGGAATACCAGCAGGAGATATTTCATTGGCAGCAGGATATTGGAACATGGTATTTCTTGTGGTATAAATCCAAACCTTTGGTAACCCAAAAAGCTGTGTATAGTTACTAAACTGAAAACGCATTTAAAGCCTTCTTCCTTTAATATGACTATTGCTACATTTCAGAGATTATTCAGTAGCTTCATAACTAAGCATGTTCCTTTTTTTCCTAATAAAAAATACATATATGTGTGTATATTTTTACATGTGTTGCAAGTTCTCAGTGGAAAGTAGGGCTAACTGGATTTGAAAATAAACCTGTTATGGCTTCCCCACTTCTTGGAGTTTGCTGAATTTTCTGCTGTTACTGCAAGAAAAGGAAGCCAGCATTAGAAATCTGAGGAGAGCAAAATCTTTTTATTTTATAGAAATTTGCAGCAATATTTTTCTGGTTTTCTATGATTTGAAGCTTGGGATTTTCTTTGCATTTAATGGATTCCTCATTATCATGGGGTTTTCTAGTAAGTCACCTTCTGTGTACTGAATCTAAATTGAGGGTTTTTTTATTGCAATGATTTCTTTCCTGTTTGTTTGTTTATTTAATTATTGCTTGGCTTTATGCCAAATGACTATCCTTTCCCTTAGTTGACTTCCAGTTCAGGTCTCATTTATCTCTAGGTCTCTTTTTCTGCTCTGAAAAATCCTTTCTTTCTTTCACAGCTTTTTTTTTCCCCTGTGCTCATCCTCATCTCTCCTGTTGGTTACACTTGTATTATACATTCTATTTGCCTAAACTTATATTCAAAAATGCATATAGTTCTGTCATTTAGTTGGGCTCTATATTCACATTTTAAAAGTATTTTTTGTTTTTTATGCAGCCTTTCACTCATTTCTGACCAGTTTATCAGGATAGGCATTGCTACAGCCTTTGATGGGAAAATATCTCTAGAGACTTTGGTGCAGCCATAGAAGAACTCACTAAAACCAGTTCCTTGCAGGAATTGAAAAATATGTTTTAGACTTTTTCATTATATGATACTCTACACTCCCCTACTGTGATATAATGTTTACCTTTACTAATAGATTAGATGATTTTGGTAAACATAAGATAAACGTGCCAATTTGTACTACTGAATGAGAACAGATTTACTTCTATGACGGTGGCTGTGAATCAGACCTCTTTGACAGTGCTGGCACACAGTTGTTGGATTAGTTAGGCATGAAGAAATATTTGTGATCTAAGTCTTAACAGGTGGTGATGGGTGGTAGGTTTTTTCCTTTGTGAATTTGTTTACACATGTGTGTGGAAGGAGATTTGGGGGTGGAATTTTGCTGAGGGTATCCTGAAATCGTAGGAGAATTGAATTTTACTCTGCTGCTTGTGATTTATAGAAATGTTTTTAGTAGCTGAAGGAGATGGGGGTTGGGAGGTACTGCCTGTGGCTTATCGTATGATTTCAGATAGTGCAGGAAGGAAGGAATGAACTGAGTGACAGGCACTGTCCTACTTCTCCCATTTCAAACACTTATGGTTTTGCCCATTTTAGACCAATCTTGTGAAGCTGCTTTTGATGCACCAGGCAAACCCCAATCTTCTTAACTGCAATAATGAAAAGCCTTCAGGTAGGTGAAAATCCATGTACACAGTGTATGTATTAGCTATTGTGACACTGTTTTCTTTCCTTCCTGCTTTCTTAGCTATAGTTTATTTAGAATGTTGAGTTATGTACACATACATGTGCGTGCATTCTTACATACGTCGCTGAAAACTGCTGGTCATGGTAACGCAGGATATCATATCAAATGACAGCATGTCCTTCCACTTGTTTCATTCCCAGTTTATTTTTAGCTATATTTCTTACTTGAGAGTTCTTCCATGCCTTGGTGGTAGCTGCATTTACACATTTTTGGTGACTTCCCACTGGGTTCCTTTCTGTCTCAACTGCTTATAGTACATGGCCTCTTGAGTTGGAATTTCTATAGCTGATGTCTGAAAACAAATTCAACACCTAGTTTTGAATTATAGCTACCATTGTTTACTGCAGAAAGCACCTTCTTAGACCAGATAGCAACAGGGAGCTGAAGCACTGTCTTCAAGGATGATAGAACTGTAGACTGCTAGGTTGGAAGGGACATCAGATCAACTGGTCTAACACAGAGATCAAAGCAGAGCTAATGTCAGTAATGTTAGCTGGCAGTGTGGAAAAGAAGAAACACTGGGTTCATGTTCAACATCCTATGCCTAGGATAAAAAGAAGATGGCTAACTCAGTAACGGAGATAATAGAAACTTCCTCTCAGATTATGGGTGAAACTTCCTCCTTGCATAATAAAGCAAAATATGTTATGCTTCAAGTGCTATACTGCCTACAAATACATTCATAGGGAACTTCATGACACTTAACCTTAGAGGAGTTGTTTGTGGTTAGATAGAGTTTTTATTTGTAAAATGGCTGTGGAGTAAACTCAGATAATCTAACTATATGGTTAGCTAACCATATTTAGTAGGTACTTAACACGGTTAACTGTCTTTCTGGTCTGCAAGCAGAACTGATTTCAGCATTTCTGTATGTATCGGACATATAAATCTAGTTTGTAGAAATGTAAAACATTTTAAAAGGATCTAAGTGCATGTTTTCATAGAAATAAAGTATTGAAAAGGGTTGTATTGTTTTCCTGAAGTCCTGTAAATTGTTGAATACTTCAGTTTGCTACACAGCAAGAATGGTTTTGAGGTTTTGCAGATGACAACTTACGCCTGTACTGAATTAACTTTGCCTTTGTTTTCCCAGTAATTTCAACTATTATTTTATGATTGATATCTGAGCAATTCCTTTCGTGTTGTCTAGCCACATGTTTAGTCTTCATCTGATCTAGAGATTTTAATACAAAGGAGCTTTTCTGCACCATTTTCTTGTCTGATATCTTGGTGTTTCAATGTCTTAGATGTTGCAGCTTCTGATTTTATAGAGGAAATGCTTCTGAAGGCTGAAATTGTTTGGGAGGAAAAAATGAAAGACCCTTCAGCTGTTTCTACTTTGTCTCAAGAAGAGCCATATGAAGAGATCATCCATGATTTGCCCACAATTTCCAATAAACTGTAAGTAAGTGCTGGTGTTGTTATAGAGCAATTCCCTGCATTCAGATTATCCTTTGAACCATCCCTGCCAATATGTGAATCTTAGCTGTGTGTGCTTGGAGATATTTAAATCCACCCTGGATATGGTCCTGGGTA
>WEZZ01009810.1:1179-20631 GCA_013400585.1 Chloropsis cyanopogon | reverse complement strand
TCATCATACCATTCAACTTCCCAGGTGAGACAGGATCTTGGAACAAGCAAGTTCAATGCTATTGATGTTAATGGCTTCACAGAAAAAAAAAAGTCAAACCTGTTGTGCTATTCCCCATGAGCCTAGATTAATTTTTTTTCAGGAGAAAATGTGTTTATAGGAATCAGGATAAATTTTACAAAAATGGCTGTGGGTAAATGCAGACATTAGACTTGTTAAAAAAGTAAAAAAAAATGTTATATCATGTTAATTATGTCAAACATTTTGTCTTTGAAAAAGTCTGTCATTCCACTTCAGTGGTGCAAACCAAATTTTGGGAAATAACAATCTTTTACAAGAGCCTGCTGTGAGTATACTGGTCCAAATAGTAAATTCAGAGAGAGAAAGCAAAATCTGTAATTTAGACTCCTGACTGTGATGTACAAACTGCCTCCCTAAAAGCTCTTTTGGCTTTTATTTATCATCCAAGTCAGATGATGCAGTTTGTTTTTGTTTGTTTGGTTGGGTTTTTTGCTGGGTTTTTGTGTTTTTGTTTTTTTTTTTAAAGATTTTCTTTATTTAACTACACAGTTACTTTCCATTCTGTCTGTTAAGTGGGATGTCCTGTTTCCATTATGTTCTAAACTTTGGGATTTTCTTGTGATATTCATTGATGAAAACACAAAGCAGGAGCACAGAGCTCTGTAAGTTTTCCACATTAGAAAAATCCATCAGTTCATGGAGATCAGAAATGTCTGGAATAGATAAAGCCTAAGCAGACTAATTCACATGTATGTTTTGTAGAATTTTGCCTCATTTCTCTTTAGAAAAGCAAACAGCTTTATTTTGCCTCTGGAATGAATGTAATGATTCTGCTCAAGAGTTGAAAAGACCGGTTAATTAAAATGCATCCAATTTAAATGTTTTGGGTGTTGTTTTTTTTGTTTTTTTTTTTTTTTTTTTTTTTTTTTTTTTTTTTTTTTTTTTTTTTTTTTTTTTTTTTTTTTTTTTTTTTTTTTTTTTTTTTTTTTTTTTTTGTTTTTTGTTTTTTGTTTTTTGTTTTTTGTTTTTTGTATGAAGGGCTGCATCTTACAGAGCTGGGATTGAAGAATCTGTCTGCAGCGTAGGTTCAAATGCTTTAAATGCTTTTTAGCTTAAAAGAAGAGGAAAAACTCTGCTGAGGACATCCCCCTGGAATTCAGAGAGGGAAAAAAACCTGGGTGTGTCCCTGGTACCCTCCCAAGAACATTACCTTTTGCATCCAGAAAACTCCCCAGAGTGGCGAGAAAAAGTATAATCATGGCTTATAAAGGTAACTGTTTGAAGCTTAAAAACTACAAAGCTTTAGAGTTTGCAACTGTTGGATAACACAGGCACTCCTGTAGGCAATGGGGATTGTGGTGCACAACAGCCCAAGCTGGCTGTGCACAGAATCAGATACTACCTCCCTGCTTGGTTTTCGCATCTTGTGGATATAAATGCACTGAGTAACGAATTAATGATATACCCTTTATGTGGACTGCTAGCTCAAACACAAATCTGCACTAACACACAGATACAGCTGTCAGAGTAGAACCAGCTCCAGTCCTCACTCCATAACCCTGAAAGCCTTTTCTTTGTGAAAGCTCATTTTGGTCCCCTCCCATCTTTTCAAGGTACATTGAGCCATTAATGAACACAGGTCTTCGGTAGAAATAAGCAAATGTCTCTACCCAACAGGACTTATGTATTCCTCTTCCCATCATCAGTGCCAGGATTCTAGGGAGAAATCTAAAATAATTGTTTTATAGCTCTTTATAAGTGCCTTTCTTCATTTCATCTTCACGGCCACCTAAGTTTGTATTGAATTCCTATTGGACAGAAGAAAGATAGGATAAAATTCAATGATATCTTGATCTTCTACATCCCATTTAATTTTCCTGCAACTTCCTTTTCACATCTCCCAAAGAAAGCATGAATAACTCAAATACTGGTTTTGTGACTATTTATATTTGTTATGAGCTCAGATAAAAGGTATTAGCTCTTTGAATTTTTCTGTCTTGTGGAGGGGATCAGGGGACTTGCTTTGGCACCCTGGCACTTGTCAGCTTTTTAGGATTATTGGCATCAACTCTCAGATTAGTAGTCTACACCTTTTGCCACGTACTGTTTCATGTACTGCGCCTGTCAGAAAGTATTGTAATGCACAATACCCAGTCTTTTGCTCCTGCTTTGGCTTTCTCCTTCCTTTTTTGACAGGACACACAGTTTTCTATGTCTTCTGCCAGCCCACCACATTCCTCCTTCTTTCTATGCTGTCACTTCTCTCCATTTCCCTTCAGCTCAACTCCTCTGCTCACTTTCCATGGTCATCTTAGTTCACTTCCCTGTTTCCCGTCACTCCTTGTTGTGTGCTATACCTTCCCACTTACTAAAAAGGGGATTTTGAGGGGAAGTTGAAATAGCTCATGTTTAGATATTGTCTGAAGTGATTCCTTGATACTGTGAGCCTACTGTTTGTCAACATTTGCAGTTTTCCAAGTCCCGCAAACTGCCCCAGACCCCCTAAATTCCTACGTACATTGAAGATATTCTTTATGTACACACTCTTATTTTTCACCCTTTTTCTTTTTGGAATACAGCTTTGTGTACTCAAATATGTTCCTAGCCAAAGGCAAGAAACATGCAAATTAAAAAACCCAGTAGATTCTCATTTGATCACTTAGTGATAGGAGCAGGACTTTAAGACAATACCCACTACTGCAAAAATTATAGATTTGGAAATCTGGTAATGTAGTTAAAGCATTGAGCAAATGTAACTATTTGTTGTCTTTTTTTAAATTTTCATGTGAAAGTGGGATGAATATAATTGAAATATAAATTCTAAATGAAGAGAAATTTAATCTGAGACATAAGGCTTAGATCTGCTTGCCCTGTGTGGATCTTGAAAAAGTGTCTTGAATAACTATTCCTGTGTAACCTGCTTTAGGTGACCCTGCCTTGGCAAAGGGGTTGGACTCTTCAGAGGTCCCTTCCAACCCTAAGGATTCTGAGATTCTGTGATTCTGTGAATAAGAATTAACCACTGTTCCCATTGCTATGTTAATGTGACATGCAGATAGAGCACTTCATTGTGACATGGCAACACTTCTGTACAATCTCATACAATAATATTTTTTCTTATGAAAGCGACTTTGATGTTTGGATGCTATTTTTATAACTATTCATCAGCTTTTCTTCATACTGATTACGCTTAATACATACCAAAATTGTTTCCAGGCAAGTACTAATTAAAGCTATCTTTATGGACAAATAGGAGAACAGGAAGAAAACCAGTCTGAGTATAGAGTTTTGCCTTTAACCCTTTCATACACATCTGGGAAACATCTTCAAGGTTTCATGCGGAAAATGTGATAGCACTTTTCTGTATGTTAACATTAACTGATTATAATGCTCTAGTAATATAAGAACAGCAGAATTAATATCCCTGCTAAAGTGGAGGAGAAACAGCTAAGTTTCAAAAAAACCACAAAAAATGTGGCTTCAGTTATTTCAGACACACATTTTGCTCCTCAGATTTGGGAAAAAACAAGGTGAAATTATAAGACAAATTTGAAATGCCTAGAATGTTGCTGCTCACTTCACTCAGAGAAGGAATGGCACTGAAAGGGAATTTTTGTTGTGCTGCTCAAAGCAGAAATACTGCTTAGTTTATATAATTTAATGTATCACTCTTCTTTAATTACAATTTCAGTTTTTATCCTGATTTTATAAGCATGTGTGGCTTACAAGATTCTGGTGTATAGCTGTCTGTGTGTGATTTGGACAACTTTTAAACTTTGAATCAAACTCCTTCACACTGACATTCTTACAGTTATCAAAATAGGAGCTCAAGCGGAGAATAGATATACTTTATTTTGTTTTCACATGAAAGAAAGGCTAAAATAAGACTTCAGGTCTATTTTCTTATGATAGAATCAATATATGCTTTGCTATATCATTTGTTCACCATTTTATTTCTGTGGTTTTTCCAGGACTTGTTTATTTTATGCTTTCAGCCTTTGAAGGGTACACATAAATATCATCGAATCATAAAACCATAAAATAAACTGAAGGGACCCATCAGGATCATCAAGTCCAACTCCTGGCCCTGCACAGGACACCTCAATAGTGACACCATGTGCCTGAGAGTATTGTCCAAATACTTTTTGAATTCTGTCAGGCTTGGTGCCCTGACCACCTCCCTAGGGAAGCTTGTTCCAGTGGCCAACCACGCTCTGGGTGAAAAATTTTACCTAATATTCTTTAACCTAAACTTCTCCTGACTCAGTTTTTTGTTGTTTCCTTGGGCCCACTGGTCCCTGCCTCTCCACTTCCCCTCAGGAGGATGTTGAAGACCACAGTGAGGCCTCCCCTCAGTCTGAACAGACTAAGTGACCTCTGATGCTCCTCACACAACTTCCCCTCAAAGGCCCTTCGCCATCATAATGTCCCTCTCTAATAGCTTAATGTCTTTTTAAAATTGTGGCACCCAAAACTGCCCCCAGCACTCGAGGTGAGGCTGCCCCAGTGCAGAGCAGAGCGGCACAATGCCCTCCCTCTCTTGGCTGTCCATGCTGTGCCTGATGCCCCTGGGGACATGGGTGGCCTCCCTGGCTGCCCGGGCACTGCTGACTGATACTCAACTTGCCATTGACCAGGCCATCCCCAGGTCCCCTTCCACAGTGCTGTTCTCCACCCCAGGTGCAGAATCCTGCATTTTCCCTGTTGAACTTCATATGGTTGGTGATTGCCCATTTCGCTCATTTGTAGAGGTCTCTGTGCAGGGCCCCTCTGCCCTCGAGAGAGCTGACAGCTTCTCCTGATGATTCAGTGCCTTCATCAATGAGCATGTCCTTAGGTCACACTCAGTCAACAGGTCTTTCACACAGGGTATCTGGAATTAGGTAGGTGTAAAAGCATACCAAATGAAGGGGACTCTTTGCTTCTTCTTTGTGCTTCTGAGTGACATGAAATTCATATTGGCTGTGGCTTTGCTCCAAAGCTGTGTTAGTGTGAGAAAAGTGATTTCAGCCATGGGAGCAGCCAGGTTTACGCTGTGTATGTGTGTCTTCTTGATGCCATGGCTACATTGATATGGATAAATTGGTTTGGACAATTAAATTTGCCTGAGCAAGACAGTCCTACAAGACTTGGACAGCCTAGAGATTTTTCAAGACACATCGTTATGGCTGACTCTGATTCTGTCTGCCTTTTACTCTGTTGCTTATGCTCAGATCAGTAAATAACTGGCAGTGGGCAGGTTGTCACTGCAAGTTTACAAGGAACCTTGAAATGGGACACCTGAATTTAAATGCTGCCAGTGTTTTAAGACTTGTGGGTATTTGCTAGAGATAAAATGGAAATACATGGAAAATGTAAAACCTTTGCAATCACCCATTCTTGAGTGGAAAACAGTATTTATTTTGGTCTTTAATTCTGCCATACAACTAAACCCAAAATGAAAAAAAATCTTAAAAGAGCTTAGCCTTGACGCTGACTATTTGAATCACATTAAGGGCACACATGTGTTTAAGGATTTTATTACTATGAAATGACAGCATGCGGTAGGACTGCACCAATATTTCTCCAGGCTACAAGTGTAAGACTCACTTTGTCAAGAACATGATATAAAAATGAAATCTCAACAAGTTTTTCTAAACAAATGAGATGAAACTGGAAAGTGGAAACATAAACTAGCTGTATTTAGTATGTGTCAATATGTTATGATCTGAGAGAAATACAAGTACATGCTAGAACTGTGTAAGATAATATGAAATAGGCCATGAACTTTAAATAATTGATTTAACTTACATGATTAAATGATGGATGGTTCTAATTTTATATTTTTTTTAATTTGATGTGCCAATTATTGCTCAAAGTAGTTGAAGAAATAAACAACCAGCTGAAAGCCTTTAACATACTCAACACTACTTACAGTAGTGTATAAGTTTGTATCTACCCTTTCTACTTTTTCCTCTTCTATAGATAATGAATCTTTTGACTTTCTTTGGACAGACAAACTGAATGAACTGTAAGATTTCGTTCATTTTTAACCTGAAGTTCACATTCTCTTTCTCCCAAAAATAAGTTAACTGAAGATATGTATGATTCTCTAATTAATACAGGTATATCTTATTTTCTTCTTCAGCCAATAACTTTGTCTTTTCTATTTCGGTCTATGTGAACAACTCCTATCTAATTGCTAATATGTTTGGGTTGATGCAATTATCTTGAGAAAAATCAAAATAAATATAATCGATACATCTGATTCTGACAACGGGCATGCGGCTAAATCCTTGAAGATATACAGAACTCTTGAATAATCCCCTTTTTGACAATATACTCTTGTTCTCAGATACAATCACCCTAACTCAGCCAAGGACTTGACACTTATGAAGTCCCTCAGCTCTTAAAAGTAGGGCTTTGGTCAGATAAAATTCATATGCAGAACTTGTGCTGCCTCTGTGTACATAAATATATCTGTCTGGTAGGTTGAAAAACCTGTGTTACTTTAATGTTTTTATTGCCTGGAGTTCAGTTAGTCATGAGGACTTGTATAGAAATAGCCCTAGAGTAAGCCACATTAGCCAGAAAGTAAAACAACATATTAGCCTTAAAGTAAAACAACATCATCTGATGTGGCCAATGAAATCACAGCAGAAGAGTACTGGGATCCTCTTCTCTTTTATTATGTGTCTTTATATAGTCTATCAAATTTTCAGTGGCAAAACAAATAATTTACATTAGTTCAGATGCAAATGCCTTCATTTGCATGTGTGACTGTTAGTCTGAAGGAAGTTTATTTGCATCCTGACCTCATCTTTAAACAGTTTACTGAACTGTGACTCCTGCAGAACTCTGTCAGTGTTTGCTGCCTTCTGAATATGTAGATGTCCTGTAGTTACTGAATGGATGGACACTGAATCATGGCAAATGTGTTATGTGAAATTGCAAAACATCAGTGCACACAACTTGCTGAAACAGGAAAGGTCATTTAATTATTATTTTTTGCTGAGGTGATTATGGACTTCTGAGTGGGCACTGATTTAAATACTTGCCTCACTTGCTATTAACATTATGAATTTACATAAATCATTGCTGGTATCTCTTTGCTTACCTTTTCTACATTCTTTTTTAAAAGCTTCTCTACATTAACCATCAGTTATTTCAGAAAATAATTGCACCATCATTACACTCATATTAGAACAACACCTCAGTAAGAGAGCTCTGATGACCTGCTGTCTGCTAATTGTGTTCACAAGAATTCTGACTTTCAATATTTTTGGGACATTTTTTTCACATGGTTAAAAACAATACAGGCCAATATCTGTTTATCATTAGGTGGCTGAGATGGTTGAAACAAATTATTTAGTCCTTTTTAAAGTCACAGATGGCTGTAGGGTAAACAACCTGTAAATTTATAGGTGTGCTGTACTAACTAGACATTCTAACCTGCTCATTTTTGCAGTAGCCAGGAGGAGGCATGGGCCAGGACCCAGAGGCTATTCTGTACCACCTCCTGTCATTTCCTGGAGATAGGAGAAGGGGTCCCTTTTGGGTTGGGGTAGTGTGGTGACAGTCTGACATTGTTGAGCTCTAAATGGAATAGTGGTGAGTGCTTGAATATAAATGATTTGCCTCTCTTGTACACTTTTGCTATTAATAGTGCTGCTAAATTCTATTCATCTTCTTGATGAACATACCTCATTGCTCATTCCAGTAAAATATTCTAATCTCCACCTGTGACCTTTACCTTTTGTACCTCCAATTTTCCTCTCAGGCCACCTGCAAGGAAAGGGAGAGGGAGATGGGGCAGTGAGCAAACAGCGCGTGTTTGGAGTAGTTTCAGTGGGAACACTAAATTGGAGAATCCAATTCCTAAAGAGAAACAATAAATTAAAGGGAAGACTCAGAGCCTACAAAAATAAACTACCTCATTTCTTTCCTATAATGTGCCAGTTATCTTCAGCCGAGATGTTACGAGGAATAATAATGAANNNCTCTAGCCGAGATGTTACAAGGAAAAATAATGAAATAAAAAAAAAAAAAAAAAAAAAAAAAAGGCAATTTTGTTTGCAGGGTGCATTATCCTATTTTTCTTGCTGGCTTTCTGCAAAACAATTTTTTTCCAGTGAAAGAGCCATGGCAATTTGTCCTCTGACATTTCCTATTCTGGTCTCTCTTGGTCCTTAAACATTGAAGCACTGCATATATAGCTTTTAAAGAAGATATCATTTGACTCCTTTTATTGATGAGTTTGCTTAAGTCTGTTCCAAAGCTGTAGTGGAAACATGATTCTAAACTAGGTTGAATTAGGTTGATAGTTTAAATAAATCAGTATGAAGATGATTTATTTTTTCAACTTTAAATTTAGCAATGTAAAATTAATTCTAGTATTAGATTAAATATTTTAAAGTCAATTATAGGAATAATAATTTGGGAAATGACCTTTTTTTAGCTTAAAGCTACAACTCTAATGTATTTTGTCTCCAGATTGTCCCTACATAAATGATTGCTTAATTCAATAATTTTTTTACATTAGTATGCCTGTCTGCTGCCAGCCTGAATTCTGTGCAGGTTGGTTATATTTTCAAAAGAGTAATTATATTATTGATACCATTGTGAATAATCAAATGGCCCTACATTGTATACAGGACTTAACAGAAACAGACACTGTTCAAGCTAGCAAAGATGCTGAGACCTACAAGAGTGCACTGAGAGATGGAAAGCTGAATAGCTTATCCTTGCAAAGGAAAGAAGGCTATTACTTTGAGAAATTACATTTCAGCTTTCACTCTCTCTACTGATGCAGCTCCTATTAAAATCAAAGGAAAGCCTCCTGTTGGCTTCAGTGAGAGCAGACTGGAGCTTTCTAATACCTGTGGGTCTCTGAAATAGAATAAATCTTCCTCTCTCATTACTTTAGTGTTGGCTGATTTGTAAGTCCTGAGTTCTACTGTCATATTCCATGTCATGCAATCCAAAATATCACCAAAGCACTTGTACTAGGTCCAAGCTAGTATCCAAGCTCAGCATCTCAAGAGAAATTTGTGGTATGGGCAACATGCCAGATGGGGACACAATGGATGGGACACGATTTAGGGTGCTTTTTAGTGTAATTCAAGGCACAACTTCCAAAAATTGGAGGCAGGAGACAAAATGAAACAAGGGTAGGTCTAAGTAGTAAGTCCATTTTTTGTGAAATTAAAGAGATTAATCGGAATAAAAATAAGAACCAGACTGAGGATGGATTGTTGTTGATGGATAAGGAAAAAGAAAAGAGAATTTGTTAATATGTGCTCATATAAAGAAACTACTTGCAAGTTCCAATATCGCACTTTAAATACACACTATATGCTCAGTCAGTTCCAACTGTAATAAATCCATTTATTCTCAGGTTTGCAAACCTAAACTGATGTGTAGTTTTTTTGTTGAGCCGTGTACTAAAAAGGAAACATTTTTAAGACAAAAAGACACACAGATTGTGTAGAAGAAAAACAGAATATTGCAAGTTATTGCTAGTTATCCAGAATAGGAAACAGCAAAATGAACCATTCTGGGAAAGAGTAATGATTACAACTCTCTGACCCATTGCAACAACATGAAGCTAAATCAGCACTGAATTTTAATTCCTTAACAAAAGATAAGTGGAGTGGGAAATATAAATTTTTCACACAAATTTCTGCATGCATATTCTTTCTACACTGCATTGTCAGCTGCTCTATAGAGTTTACTGTAAAAGGTGGAGTCTATTACATCCTCCTAAGTGTCCCTCAAAACACCAACAGAACAGTAGGTTTTAACAAATTTATCTTTTCTGCTGGAAATACCTTTTATGAAGACTTTTTATAAGAATAAACAGAAAAAACCCCCAGAAACAGAGGAGATTGCCTCCTTTTGCACTGGGCAAAGGGATAGACTCAATAAAAGGAAAAAAGCATTCACTGACAAAGTGGTCAGACATTGGAACAGGCTGAGCAAGGAACTGCTGGAATCACCACCCCTGGAAGTGTTCAACAGGTATGTGGATATGTTACTTGAACAGATGGTTTAGCGGTAAACGTGGTGCTGGGTTAACAGTTGGACTCAATGATCTTAAAGATCTTTTCCAAACTTAATGATCCTATGATTCCATGACAGAAGGCTTTTTACTGTAAGTTTTCTTTGTTCTCAGTTATTTCAAAATTCCTTTCTTGAGGCAATGGAGCAATTTAATAAATTAGAATTCTTGTAAGACCTGAAAAAGTGAGCTCCTTGGGCTTGAAACTTGACGTATAGCAATTTCAGAGATGTCTAATGTTAAATCCACCTGTTTCTTCTGTATTTTCTACCAGGTATTATGAGCAACCTGAAGTTGCTCAATGCTCTTGTCCAGAGAACCTGGGCATACAGACTTGGTATTTAGGTTGCCATAAATAAATGGGAGGTTCAAAAACTTCCCAGTGATTTTTTTCAGCTCTTATTCTTTCCTGAGCTTTTCTGTGGAGGTAGCCCTTTACATTTTAATGCTATTGTTCACATTGTTTGTATTAAGATAAAATACACGAAATCTTAGAAAACAGTACTTGTGAGTCACTGCATCTGTTTTCTGATTTTTAAACTCATTTTATGAACTTTCGAAGTCTATAAATTGGAAGCAATCTCAACAACAAAACAACAACAACAAGAAAATTGATCATTCTTATGGAAGTTTCAGTTTTAGAAAAAGGACAAGAAGTGAATGCATCGTGTAGTCAATCAGGAAATATTATGCTAATTACTGTAAAGATAACAGCTGTTCATACTCTTTAGATTATTAACACCTTCTACACTCCAGCAGGGAAGCATCCCAAGCAATGCTAATCTTCCATGTGCAAACAACTGCTGCTCCTTCATAGGGAACTGGATAATATATTCTTCTCTCTGACAGAACAATAGGTGAGCAACAGCAGGCAGAACAGAAGTTTTATGACTTTCAAGATTTTGTTAATGTCATTGGTGCTGCAAACTGTATAATACATATGCTACCAGTAGAAAACCAATGTGTTTCTTATATAGCAAAAATCACTTCCAGCCTTTTAGACATAAATAAGCTACTAGATTAGGCCAGCTGTTACTTTTTTTCTCTTTGACGTTATCTGAATAAAAATGGTAAACCCAACATTATTTCTGAAGTGGCTTTGTGAAAAGGTCGATTTTTTACTTTATAAATCAAATCTGTAGCCAAATTATTATGGTGCTCACTTCTTATTTTCTGGATTATCATTTCAGAATACTGATACCTTAAATGGTCTGCTCATGCTATAGAACAGGATAAAAAAATATGTTATCCTTCCCTACCAAGGAAAACTGCTTGTGATCTGGGAAAAGGTGGAACAACCATTTTATCTACAAAAAATATGACTTGAATTGTAAAAAAGACCCCACTCTAAATCCCTGTAATGTAGGATTTGAAAATAGAGTGTGAAGTCCAAGAAAAAAATACAAGCAGGCTACACAATTAGAAAGTTCATGGGGTCTAGATCTATTACACTTAGAGTTTAATTAAAGTTAATTGAGACATTTAAAAGTTGTAAAAGCCAGGACAATAAAGAGCAAACAAACCTGAAACCATCTAACTGTGAAGGAAATGAGCTTGTCACCTGATAAAGCTGTCCCTTAGTGCTATGTTGTGCTCTTCCTGTGAATGAATCACCAGGCAAGCCAGGCACTCCAGGTGCCTGCTCTGGCAAAGCTGTGGGCAGGCACCTGCCATTTTTGCTGATAACCAACAAGATTAAGACGCTGTGACCCTCACAGATTGTGTCCCCCATTCCCCTTCACTCCTTGTATTAAAAGGAATGTCAAAATGGAGGTTTCCCACATATTTATTATATAGGCAAGTCCTCCCTAATACTGTCCTGTCACATTGCTCTCTATCTGCTGTTCCCCCCCTGCCCTCTAAGAGAACTGTTCAGGTGCCTGTGTTATCCTACATTTTGCTTGTGGTGGGGCACCCTGAGAGCAACTGTGCCAACAAAAATCAGGAGCAGTGTTTCTTGACAAAAATTATGAATTTCTGAACAGATTGTTTCTCATTTATTTGCATTGGTCACAAACTTCCCAGGTTCTCTGGTACTTCTGGTCAGCCTACAGCTAAGGAACATCCTTAACAGGATGAGTCACTCAATGAATCAGCTCTGCACCACTTTGAAGCATTGAGGTGTATTTTGCATCACTCAGCTGAGGTTTGAGGTCAAAGAACTGCCAAGCCACAAATTAATCCCCTCCCCTTACCCAGCATTCATGTACAGAGGGACAACATGACGTGTACCTATCTTTTTCTTTTTTTCTCCCTAGTTAGTACTCAGGCTTTGTTATCTCAGAGAAATATTAAGTGGAACAGGCTATTTTTTTGTGTGGATAATAAACAGTTACACAGCTCATCTCAAACAGGAAGCCAGCTTACTTCACTGTTCATGGGAAACCAGGAAATGAAAAAGGATTTATTTCCTGAGACCTTATTTTCTGAGATCTGGGGAAAGAAAGTCTTCATATTCTCAGTGGCATAATACAGGTATCAGATGTACACAAGCTGATAGTTGGCAGCAGCATACTCGAGTCTGCAGATCTTTAAAGACCCTTTTCATAGACTACAAGGACTCTTGATCCCCATGTGTAAGAAATCAGACGGGAGGCTCAGCATGGCTAAGTCAAGATCTGCTCATCAGACTTAAGGCCAAGAAGGAAATACACAGGCAGGGGGACCAGGGACAGGTATCCTGGGAAGAGGATGAGTGTGCTGCCTCTTTGTGTAGAAATGGAGTCAGGAAGGCCAAGATCCATCTGGAGCTGAACTTGGCAAGGATGTAAAGAATAACAGTTATGTCAGCCAGAAAGAGGAGGACTTAGAAAGTGTACCCCTCTGCAATGAACATCACTGGCAAACTGGTAACAATGGAGAAGGCTGAGGTACTCAACTCCTTTGCTTCAATGGCAATCTCTTCTCCCACACCTCTCATNCAGGGACAGGTATCCTGGGAAGAGGATGAGTGTGCTGCCTCTTTGTGTAGAAATGGAGTCAGGAAGGCCAAGATCCATCTGGAGCTGAACTTGGCAAGGATGTAAAGAATAACAGTTATGTCAGCCAGAAAGAGGAGGACTTAGAAAGTGTACCCCTCTGCAATGAACATCACTGGCAAACTGGTAACAATGGAGAAGGCTGAGGTACTCAACTCCTTTGCTTCAATGGCAATCTCTTCTCCCACACCTCTCATGTGGATGGACTGCAAGGCAGGGACTGGAGGAGGAAAGTCCCTCTCTCTGTAAGAGAAGATCAGGTTCATGATGATGTGAAGAACCTGACTGTGTATGTCTATGAGAGATGATGAGCTGCAACCCAGAGTCCTGAGGGAATTGGATGATGTAATTGCCAAACCACTCTCCATGACACTTGAAAAGTTATGTTAGTCAGGTGAAGTTCCATTTCGCTGGAAGAAGGCAAACACTACACCCATTTTTAAAAAGGTTAGGAAGGAGGGCCCTGGGAACTGTCAGCCTCACCTCTGTGCCTTGGAAGATCACAGAACAGATCCTCCTGGAATAAGGCACATAGAGGACAGGGAGATAATTCAAGACAACCAGCGCAGTGTCATCAAGGCACAGTCTTGTCTAACCAACCTAGTGATCTTCTGTGATGAAGTGACTAAACCAGTGGGCAAGGGAAGGGCTTTATGTCATCTATCTGAACTTTTGCAAGACCTTTGAAATGATCCCCAACAGCCTACTATGTAAATTCAAATCCAGATATGGATTTGATGGGTGGACTGTTTAGTGGATGAGGAATTGTTGGATGGTCACATCCAGAGGATAGTGGTCGATGGCTCAATGTCTAGATGGAGATCGATAACAAGAGGCGTCCCTCAGGGGTCTGTGCTGGGACCAGTACTGCTTAGCATCTTCATCAATGACATAGATAAAGGAACTGAGTGCACCCTCAGCAAACCTGCAGATGACACCAAGCTGAGGGGTAAGGCTGACACACCTGAAGGACAGGATGCCATCTACAGGGACATGGACCAGCTTGGAGTGGGTCCATGGGAAAGTCACGAGGTTTAAAAAATTCAGCTGCAGGGTCCTACACCTGGGTTGGAAAGACCATTAGTATCAATACAGGCTGGGGGATGAACAGGTCAGGAGCAGCCCTGCCAAGAAAGACTTGGGGGTGCTGGTGGGTGAGAGGCTGGACATGACCCAGCAATGTGCAATCACCACCCAGAAAGCCAAACGTGTCCTGGGCTGCATCCAAAGCAGCGTGGGCAGCAGGGTGAGGGAGGGGATTCTGCCCCTCTGCTCTGCTCTGGTGAGACCCCACCTGCAGTGCTGCATCAGCTCTGGAGTCCTCCGCACAAGAAAGAAACAAAACTTTTGAAGCAAGTCCACAGAAGGGCCACAAGAATGATTAGAGGAATGGAGCATCACTCTTACAAGGAAAGTCTGAGAAAACTGGGATTGTTCAGCCTGGAGAAGAGAAGACTCCCCTGTGACCTTGTTGCATTCTTTCAGNTGAGACCCCACCTGCAGTGCTGCATCAGCTCTGGAGTCCTCCGCACAAGAAAGAAACAAAACTTTTGAAGCAAGTCCACAGAAGGGCCACAAGAATGATTAGAGGAATGGAGCATCACTCTTACAAGGAAAGGCTGAGAAAACTAGGATTGTTCAGCCTGGAGAAGAGTTCACTGTGACCTTGTTGCATCCTTTCAGTACCTGAAAAGGGCTTATAAGAATGATAGGGACAAACTTAGATAAGATAAAAGGAAGATTTTTTGTTTTACTGTGAGGATTCTGAAACACAGGAACAGGTTGCCCAGTGAGATGGTAGATACACCATCCCTGGAAACATTCAAGGCCTGGCTTGATAGGGCTCTGAGAAACCTGACCTAGTAGAAGGTGGCCCTGCAGGGGGGTTGTTCTGGGTGACCTCTAAAGGTCCCTTCCAACCCGAATGATTCTATGATTCTTAAATTCGAGGCTGATTTTACTAAGCCAAGCTCCATTTCTGGGACATCCAAATCAAGCTTAATGTATATTTCCTGATAAAGGACCTGATCTGATAGACAATATTTTCACTGTTTCTTAAGTGTTTCCAGTGTAGAACCCTGAGCTAGTTCCCTGTGGACTCCTTCGCAGACAATGGGTGCTTTTAGAGTAAATGTCATTTTAGCAAATGGAAGTGCTTAATTTAGGCTGAAGTGAAGTAAACCACAGAAACAGTTCCACAGACAACAAGGGGAGAAAAGAGTAATTCACTGAGATGCAATGTCTGTATTGTATTAGATTAATACTGTCTTTTGCATTTAACTTACAGTAAGCTTTGTTCTAATTTAGTTGAATAGTAAAAGAAGTGCAAGGGCACTTGTAACTCTATTTTAGCAACATCCTGTGCATTAAAAACATCTTTCATGAATAAAAACTTTCACAGAGGTGAAATTTTGTTTAAGTTTTATCTTAAAATCCCCAGTCTTTTTTTTTTTTAATCTAAAGTGACATTGTTAACCTTGCCTCCTCTGGTTTTACTAAAGGACAATTTATGTTAGAAACCTCTGCAAGGTTTGTTTTGTTCTAGAAGTCTGAAGTTCTGTTAGAAAAAGTTTGAAATTAACCCAGTCTTAGGAGCTTGCTTGGATATTAAAAATCTTCCATTTGATTTCCTAGCTTCTGTGCCAAGGATTATGTGGTGCCTGATTTTTGAGTCTAGCACTTCCCTAGCAATTACTGTTTTAACTGGAGTGTAAAATTAAGCATCTTCAAAATTTTTATTTATTGATTACAGTATTGAAAAGGAAAAGGGACAGATAGCTCTTAAAGAAATATTCATCTGTTAATATGCTATAAACATGTGATGTGTGAACAAAATAATGTTTACTGTACAGAAGGCCAAAATGCAATGCTACTCATATTTCACATTTAGGATTGGGTGCAGAGAAAGCATTTAAAATAGAAATTATTTTTGATACACACTAGGAATGTCTTTAACCTATACTAAATCCAGAATCTTATAAGGGATCTTTTCTACATACAGGAAAACACTATGGATAAGCTACCAATATAATTCAAGATTTTCCTTATAATTTAATCTATGGGGCTTTTGACATTTTTAGGTAAGTATCTGGATGCTTTCTAATGAATATATAAATATTTTTTCACTTTTAATGGTGGAAAATTTGAAATATATTGAAAATATATTTAATAGAAAAAAAATCTTTGTAAATGTAAAAGGTCATATCTAGTGAAATGTTATGCTGTTATATACAACTTTCCTTTTCTTTGTAATCACTCAAGTAACAAATTTGTACACATTTAATGTAAATGTTTGCATGATCACACCAAAACAAAGGAAGCATCCTATCTTTCCATCCTTTTTGGTGAACTTGACTTCTAATGGAAGCTTTCTTATTAAATGTGTTCTGCATGTCAGGTAGTGGCTATACCAAGACATTTGAACTGAAACAAAATCTTGACAAGAAATCTTGTGGAATAGAGAATGTGGGGAGTTCTGTGTGAATCAACATTTTGTCTGTTTCCTTATCCAGCAGGAACTGGAAAAAATATTCCTAGGCGAGCAAAGGTTGGTATGTATTGTTTTTGTAACTCTATGTTTTCTTTTACTTTTGTTTAGCTTGGGTTTCCTATTTATGTCTATGAAGCCTATTTTTCTGATGGGTATGATAACATTCTGTTATTCCATGGGAAATTGGCTAAATGTCTTGAGAAGCCTGGGATGTTTTCCAATATTTGATATAATTAGGAGCATCTCAAGTTATGGTGGTTTTTCACATCAGTGAAAAACAGGAAATATTTGCTTTTAGTGCTTATTTAATAATCAACTCTGCTAAATTGTGGTGGGGTTTTTAAAATTATTTTCCTTTTCTTTTTTTATTTTTTGTGCACTGCTCTTTTTTTTCCTGTATTTTTCTCTGTTGCATAAGGATGTTGTAGAATTTCCTGAAGGAGACAACCACAAACTAGCTTGAAAACATCTTTCATAAAAGTAATTTAATCTTCTGTCTGTGATTTCATTGGATTTGGAACATTTCTGGAGAAACTGGTCATCTACTTGAAAGAAGTGGTTACTTTCACAGCACAACTAATGCTTAATTTATTTTGCTGATTCACAGAAGGTGCAAGCTAATCAGAAGAAGTGATTCATGAGGTACAGTTGAGAAAAGACATAATCTGCGTGAGAATCTTAATTGCTATTTTGTAGCTTTTGCTCTTGTGGAAACTGACATCTCCCTGCAAACTTGCAGGATTCTGGGGGACACCATGAGGAATAACTGTAAAGTTTTTGTGATCAACTTCCTGCTTCATGGTTCTCCCGCTTCTCCAAAGCTAAATTTTACCATCCTTCCTTGACAAGTGAGAATGCAGAGAGACAGTCGTTGTTGGTTTTGTATGAGGTATGACCTCTAACTCCTCAGTCTGACAATATCCTCTTTGCTTCTTTTAGGAGATCAGGAGGCAGACAGCCTCCTGCTTTCACTGAAGCCAGCTTTAGGCAGAGATATTTATTGACAGGTTCCATACGTACATATACCACATGTCCATTGACTCTGCATTCCACCTTCCAGGATAATTTACTGAGGCATAAAGGCCGTGAAGGATTTTTCCAGACCTTGGTAAAGACCACACCACATCCAGTATTGATCCTGGGAGCGCTGAATGTGTATGTAAACCTGAGGGAACACACCTGGCTACTCATTTTACTATGCAGAGCAGCTTTTGAAGCAAGACTGTCTAGGTCCATGGAAGATAGATCAGCTAAATCTCTTCCACACAGAGCAGTCAAACAGGATGCCAGGGTGAAGCATTTTCTTGTCTGGTTAATCAGATTCTGCTGCTCCGGCTAAGACCATGAAGGAGCAAATTTCATCTATATCCAGGCTAGGACATAATGGTCTGGATGGGTGGGTGACTACCTGGGTAGAAAACTGTTTGGATTATCAGGGGTTAATGTGTTGTGCCCTGTGTGGGTGCCTGTGGTGAGTACTGCAGAGATCTGTCCTGTTTAATGTCTTTGCAAGGTCTTGGCAGAGGTGGCAGAATGCATTACAGTCTAGTTTGCAGGTGATACAAAGTTGGGGTAACATTTGAAAAACTCAAGGGTAGGGCTGTGTACTTGGTTGGACAAAGGTGCCAACAGAAACCTCATAAAATTACAGAAGGACAAAAGCCAAGAACACAGCAGGATCCTGTGTTCATTTTTTGCCTCCCCCAAATATGAAAGAGAAGGCTTAGTGGAGAAACCCAAGAATCGTGGGGCTGGAGTGCTTGCCCCACATGGAGAGCTGATCCTATTCAGACTGGAGAAGGCATGCATTTGGGAATATTTAACAGCTCCCCCAGCACCTACAAGGAGTCATTAAGGAACTGGAGCCATGATTCTCAAAGTGGTGCAAGGCAGAACAGCCATGGGCATAAGTTGAAACAAAAGAAGAGAAAGTTTTTCCTGATAGTAGTCAGGCAGTGGAGAGGTTCCTTCAATAGGCTGAATGGTGACCACACCTGGAAGACCCAGCTGTGCTAAGTCCTTAGCAACTTGGTCTGATCTCATAGTTGACTGTGCTTTGGCAGGATTTTAAACTAGTTGGTATCCCAATGTCCCTTCCAACCTGAATTTTCCTATCAGTGTTGTGACCTTTTTTCAGCAGCTTCCATTTCTGGACTGTATTTTAGGTGAGATTTCCTAGGCTGAAGCCTTCCAGAATGTTTAGAAAGGAATCAGTTTTGATTCAGGTTGTTTCTCACTATCCTTCTCTGTGAAAAATGTGTCTTCTGTCATTGGATGAAGAAGAAAATGGGAAAGTAAAATCACCTGATCGTTAGGATTTACAACATAGATTCCTACATCTGGACTTCTTGTCTAGACTCACACCGTAACTGATAGAGAGAAATGTCATTTTTGGAATGACATTAATCTCAATCTGAAGGCAGATGTCTAAAACATGTCTTCTGAATCATGCATAAGTGTATTTTTCTCCACTGGCTATATTGGAACTTCAGGTGAATAGCTGAGTTGTAGCTGCCTGTAATATAGTTGCCCGCAGAGTTAAATGAGATCATTCCTATCTGAAATGCCAGCAACTACCCACCACCCTTCCTATCTGCTCTGTACACCAAGAGCTGTATGACCAGTGGGGACCAGCTATCTCCTGAGATCCTTTGTCTTTGCAGGTGGGTGCATGTGAAACCCTGCAGAAATAATTCAAGGGCAAATAATAAGGGAATAATTCTGTGGGCAAAACCAGCTTTTTCCATTATACAGAAACCACAAAGGACTGACAGAGCTTCAGAAAATATTTGATCTTGGTAACAAAAATGACTATTCTTGCATGTCTGTCTTCTTGATGTGAATGGTTTCTTCTGATAGAAATAGTCTAGCCTTTCCCCTGTTTTATATTCGGCAGATGACAGCACAAATATGAGGAAATTGGC
>WEZZ01009809.1:53347-63527 GCA_013400585.1 Chloropsis cyanopogon | reverse complement strand
ATCTGAGAGTATAATAAATAAGTATAATTTTTGTGCAAAACAAAAGCACATTTTTTCTGAATTTTTTTCTTCTTTTTCTAGTTTATTTGGAAGTGTGTTCTTTGAAAACATTGCAAAACTCAAACTGAATTCACTGCCTTCTGAGAACTGTATAAAGTAATACAATGATTAAATGCAACCTCAGTACTAATTACCTCCTGAATTAATCTGCTACATACTCTGTTTCATCAGGTTTGAAAGGCTTTAGTCTAGAACACTGAATATTATTTGCAAAGATGAAATTTTCATTTTATCCATTTGTAAGCTCATTTATCCAGCCTAGACTCACAACTGTGCTAATTAATACCCCAAGGCAAAAAAGGGGGGTTTGTGTCCCACAAAAAAATCTGAGCTAATGAAAAAGTTTCTCAACACAAACAAGAGCATCAGACCTATTAATTTTCTTCTATGATATTTAAAATCCCTTAAAATATTCAGCTCTAACAAAAAGTATGATTTTAATTTATCTTGCTGAAGTTGTACAGTATTTCTAAATAGCCCCAAAGTTCCAACAAATTATAATAAGCACATATATATTTGAATCTTAACCTTTTTGCTCACATTTCTGCTATTTTATTGGCATTTCAGGGCATTAATCAACAAATTTTCTCATTGAAAATATATCACAATTCTTCGTCTCATGTTGTTGTCCTTCTCATCCATGTAGTTGTCCCATTCTTTGCATAATACTGAGTAATTTCTGATGCACTCCAGTATAGGACCAAAGTCTGCATTCATTTACAGAACATAATTTTATTATATTTCTATTGCATAGTGAATGCCTGCAAAGCAATGAGTCTAGGTTAAAGATGAAACTTGTGCTCATAAAACAGCCATTGGCTTTCGGTTCTTTGTTCAGAGGTGTATAAACCCAAGGTTCTTTGCAAAGACAAGAAGACTTGAAATATATGAACTAGCATTGAATGATGAAACTGAAACATAGATTTATAATGTAACTGTACTAAAAGCTGTAGTTCAGTGATCTGGATCTGTGTGGCACTCATCTTCAAAAGCTCCCTGCTATTTCTTAGGTGCACTGTCTTCCAAAGGCTGTGTTTCTCAGATATAATATCCACATCATTTTGTGCACCATGGAACTACACTCTACTGTAAAACTTCCATTTATCTGTAAAGGGTTAACAGATGTTTTAACAGAGCCCAGCAGGTGAACAGCTGTGACTCTGAGAGTTGATATCCTCCAGTGCTGGATTCATAACATTTTGAAACACAACCTATTCCTATCTATAGCACGTTCATAGTCGTTTTCTTACCAAGGATTATTACCTATCGACCAATGTAATTTTTATCCCAGATTGAGAATGTGATAATTTGGCTATCTGTTTTCTCTCTTCTGAATTAAGCTCCCATTTACACACTTGTTGCTTCTTATGCTGGAGATGTTTTATTTAATTTCTTAGGTATTATTTTTCTTTTCTCTGGTGTTTCTCACTGCATAAGGGCTTCATAATTAGCAGAAGAGTCTTGAACAGCATTTGGCATGCATATGGCTTATGTTAGAGCAGAATTAGTGAGTACAGACTGAATAGATCAAACAACAAGAACCATTCAGCCTCCTGACATGTACAGGGTAATTAGCAGGCAGTGTGGCAAAACAGAGGTGTCTACTTATTTACACTCAGCCAGTGGGAATAAGCAAGATTAAGCACTTGAGAAAGAGACAGGGCTCTGCCTCCACCATTGTATTCTTACTGGTAGAACATGCAGAGGCATATATAGAGCGATTACAAGATTCACAAGAAAAGTTAAAAATTCAGAGGTAATATCTTTGAGACATGATGTCTCTTCAGTATACTTACAGATTTTCCTTGTTTCTTACTCATGTCAATGTTTAAAATTTGAAGCTACTCCTAAATATTCTGTATTCGTTCTCACACACCTGGTATTTTAACCTTTGACTTAACTCCAGATGTGGATGAACAAATGATCAGAGTACAGTCTACCTACCTTCTTGTATTTGAAAATTTCTTTGCCTCCCAATTATTGATAGAAGAACTAAATCAGGAGCAGAAGTTTGTGGCTAACTCCATCATCATCCAGGAGACTACTTGTGAGATGGTTCTTCTATCCTAGAGTACACCTTCAAACTGGCAACATGTCATACCTTTATAGCACTCTTTTAAGTGATGACAGTGTAATTCTGCATCAGGACAATACTCCATTACTCAGATTTTCAGAACAGTATCAGTGAAACTGTTGCCTTCCCTCACACAATTGTCCCAGGGGAATCTCTTTAAACCAGCTAAACTCATCATCTCATGACTGATTTAGCTTTTGGTTTTAGCCTTTTCCAAGGAAGGTATATTATGTCCAGAGTTGCAGCCAAGACAGAGGTTATGACAATCAGTTCCAAAACTGAATAGCTGAGAGTTTCTAATGATATGACCACTGGCATTAAGAAAAGCACCAAGAATGTTGGCCTCATATAATGCCCAGTATGCAGTTAAGAAGCCTATATAAGACAAAGTCCTCAGACGTTCCTCCTTCTAGTAGGTGTCCCTGCTCACGCCAAGGGTGTGAGAAACAGACGATCTTTAAAGCTCCTTCCAACCCGATGATTTTGTGACACTTGAGGGCCACCACCCAATGCTGTTTCAGCCAGCCATGGCCTCTAGTCTGCCTGTCCTCATGACTGCTGGGTGACCAGCACCAAGACATTCCTGTTGGGCCACAGCCACATATTAGCATTGCTGCTGCAATACTCTAACAGTGGTATGGCTGTGGTTGAGAAATCTGAACACACCTTCCATAACCGTGAGCACAGATACAAGCTATCACACTTTGGGCTAAAGCAGCAATTTGAAGGTTTATTGTTTTCTACTCAGGGTCACCCCATCCCAGACCAGAAACTCACCCCCAGGCACTGCTACTGCCTATTACTGCTGACACATACTGGTTTTACTCAGCTCATGAGGACTTCTCAATTAACAGCATTGAGAGAGGTTATCTTTTTTTCCCTTGACAAGTCTGCACCTGACCTCCTTAGCAACCCTACTCAGATTACATTTTTCCAGACAGCTTTCTTCCCTTCCTAGTCATCTGCCAGTACTTTTTCCTGCAGATGGGTCTCTATAGCTTTACATCCCTAATTGCTGCTGGAGTTAATTCCTTCCCTGCTACATAGTGCTTATTGATCCATCACTCCACAAAATGGTAATTTTACCCTAGACTGTATTAATCTACTTTGCTTATGACAATGTCAAGATCCATAATATCTATTATTTCTCTCTCTTTTTGTAGACAAATTATAATGTCAAATAAGAAAACCAGATAGATTTTTCAATAACAAATCAATGCTTGCTTTTACTTATTTTCCATACATTTGTAGGCTGCTTAGTAATTTGTTCAAGTATCTTCTACATGAACAAAACAAAAAGAGATGGGTTTGTAATTTCCAGAGAACTCTAACATTGCCTCCCATCTAAGCCCCCAAACTGGGGAGAAGTTCTACACTATAGCTACTTTAGTTTTCAAGGATCTCACCAATTTTCCACTAGCTCCCCCAAAAGTCACTAGAAGTTTTGGCAAGATTCTTAAGTATTCCAGAGCGAATTTCATCAAGGCTTTGCTAAGTTATTTAATGGCAGTATTGTATATATATACTGATCCAGTTGCATATATCATAGGGCATATTTAGATATTGTTTTGAGATTAATGGAAAGATGAATTCCTTATGAAGGTGAATAAAAGCTTTAAAGCTGTCCTTTGACTACACTGCCATCTACAATTACTCCAGACCCCTGTGTGTTAACACCCTCAAGGAAAATGGCCTATACTGAGAATTATTAAATAGATACTTTCTTCATCAACACTGAAAGAGTTTATCCTAGTAAAATGTTTGATATTAAAATTTTAATATTATTGAAGTTTTCCACTGCTACAGTGCAGGAATTTTTTTAAATGCATGTACCTGAAAGCACACAGTTCTCACAAGATATCTTTTACTATAAGACCATCCCAGATATATTTGTTGATCATAAAGATCTGTTCCTATGTACTTCTCTGGTTTTAGATGTTCTTCTAGTTTCCTTCCAATGTTATAAATATCAAAAATATCTTCACCACAGTTTTAGATTATGCTGCAAAGTTGATGAACATTGCAACTCACAACGAGGTTTGTGTACATTAGGATCTTCCCTTCCCCCAGGGTTCTTGTAATTAAATTCTCTGACAAATTTTAACAAAATAATAATTTGATCTTACATTTTTCTCTAAGAAATAACTTGGAACAGGTTTTTTGTGGTGTATGTAGTTTTTTTTTAGGGAAATCTACAACTTCCACAGGCATCACAGATTTTTGGGTTTATTTACCAGCAAGTTTTAGTAGATGGTATTTTTTTGAGAAATAGCTGAAATTCATTTGGTGTTATAGGATCAAGTGATGTTCCTTTATAGAAACAGATCTTTATGATCAACAAATGTATCTGGGATGGTCCTAACATAGTAAAAGACATCTTGTGAGAATTGTGTGCTTTCAGGTACATGTATTTAAAACAATTCCTGCACTGTAACAGTGGAAAACTTCACTAATTAGAAGCACATCTTATTTTGGCACAGCATGAATGAATTTCTTTTGTTGGCTATAGAACAATTTAATTATCCTTGGCAGTGAAAGTTGCATTTTCTTGATTAGTACTCCTGAAGGTACCTTTGAGGCAAACAGAAGTAACTTGGCACTGACTGCTTTTGGAGTAGAACTACAGATGGAACTTTTTTCAGCGTAAATACCATTCCTTTTTTTAACTTTCTTTCCATTGTTGTCACATAAAAGCCAAATTTGGGATGAGCAAAGGAGTTAAACCTGATTTTTTTACAACTTCAGACAATCTTTTGTTGAAGCTATTAAATGAGGAAAATTTCAGAGAAGACAGTAATGTAGTCCTCGGACTGCCTAGGAGAAAAATTCTCCGGTTCTTAATCAGTACATTTTATTACAAGATCTTGTACTCTGGAAACAACTTCCGTATATCATCATCATTATCACAGTTAGTAGGTGCTTTAGGTATTAAATTGTTGTGTTAATTGGCATCTTCACTAGTAATATTATTGAGGATGAGAGGAAAGCTAATGTCTTTGCAAACAATTTCATGAGTAAAGACATGGGTATAAACATCTTTGAAATGGGTCTTAATGTCTCTGCCAACTTTGGGGAGCAGGTTTGTTGCAGACCCCAGACAGCTTGGCTCCTGAAAAAGAAAAGGGTTTGCAAAAGCCTGAGTTTCTGAGCTTTGGGGTAAAAGAGTAGGTTTAAGGCAGGAATATGTGGCAGACGATTCAGGAAAAGCTATACCTTCCTGGTACCTCAGCCAGTGAGGGAAAGGAACAGGGCAACACGCAATTGGGAGTTTGGGATAAAAGGAGGCCGAGCCCTCTGAAACCTCAAGAGAGAAAAGCCCGTGGCTGTGTGCCCCAGGGGACTCTCTCCCTTTATTCAAATAAAGATGCAGGACTCCTCTCTCTCCTTTTTGGGCACAAACCTCTGGTGTTTATGGATTTTTCCGTAAGAGATGGACAACATCCATTTTATCCAAGAACTTCTGAAGTAAGCTTTGATAACATTACTTTCAGCACAGACACAGATGGTTGAATGCATGAACATACCTCCTTAATTTAAGACACAGTCCAAACTCTTGATGGTCCGCAGCCTACAGGTAGCCTTTTTTTTTTTTGTTTCTGTGACAAAATACAATACAGAAAGTCCCAGAAAATAGGCTTCTCTTTAGGATGGTTGCAGAAAAAAAACCCGAGGACACATACACTGTTAGTTTTCACTCACTTAAATCGAAAAAGTTTAACAGAAGATATATGAATCCTCATGGGCTAGATTATGCTAGTCTACAGAGAAAGGGAAGAATGAGAAAGTAGAGAAAAAGAAGCAAACAGAAATCTAATAAACTAACGCCATAAATATTTAAGAAGTCTATCTCTTTGCTATCTTTTCTTTAGTATTTTCTTCTGCACAAAAAGCTGTCTACTATTTTAGACTTTCTCAAGCAAGGAGAATGGCAGCACACCTCAGCATTTAAACTGACTAAGCAGCTTTGCTGTGTGTACTAAGCTGTATCTTCTCTCACAGCCCCATAAAGCTGGCAAAGGACTATGTGATTATAGTAGCTTAGCTATTATTTCATATGAACTAACATGACTTTACCATGTTAAATGTTTCTGAAGAATAAAAATAAACATGTTGTCAATATCATAGCATATATCTGAATTTATTCGTGTGCAGAAACATTTTTGCTCTGAGAAGTTGTTCCTATAATGTATAGGATACCTTTGTCATAATCCACTAATAGGTTGGTACTGGAAATTCCAGCTGATTTTAACATTAGATAACCTCTATTAAAGTGCAAGACGTCATGTTTTTACATAGTTACTTTGCTACAGAGCCTTAGTAGATTGAGATCTTTGGTTTAAGGAAGAAAACATGGGAAAAAAACCATGTCACCATGTAAACTGTTAATTTAAAGTCTTGTTCATGACTTTCCTGGTTCAGACCTCACTGAATCAATCAGGCTGCTAGCTTTTGCTGAACTGACCACTATAACCAGGCCCCCAGCTGTCTCTGTGTGGCTGCAAGGAGCTGGACATGAGGTGTGGGGCCACAGCTTGAGCTGACAGCACGTGGGGCTGCACGGACTGGGCAGAGCCCACCCCATGCTGGCCACTGAGCCTCTAATTCACACTGACATTCCTCCGAAAAGCTGTTTGGTTGTGTTTCAGGCAGTTGCTGCTTTTATAAGATGTGGGCAGACTGCAGGTCCTAACTTTAATCCTAACTGAAATATTTCTGTATTTATGACTAAACATATATATGAATGCCTTTTTTGACAGGGTTGTAAAGCACTATACATTGTAGGACTAAGACGCAATCCCAGGATATCAGTTTTCAAACACATTTTGCACATCCTGAAAAATCCAGTAAAATAATAATATGCTATGGTAGTGACACCAGATATATATCACTCGTTATTCCTCTTTCAAACTTATTTCATAAAAACACTTTTATGAAAGTCATTCTTCTAACCCCACAACTACAAGTCATATTTAATGTCTTCACTGCTGTGAAAAAGAAAAAATTGGTTTATGATCTGAAGAAATACCACTTTTATGAAAGTTATACAGGAATATTTCTTAACAAATTTGCTTTTAAAGGTCCACTGAAATGAATCAAGTATCCGGATTCATGCCAATTATTTCAATGAGTATATTTATAGCTATTCAGTATAAAGAAGATAAATTAGCTCCTTCAGCCTACAAAAGTTGCATATTTATCTAGCACTTATTACTGTAATAAAACACTAATTTCATTCAATTGACAGCACTGGTAGGATGACTTCATAGTGTGATTATTCAAGGCACAAAGGATTTTTTATAGTTTTTATTATCATTATTTTCTTGTTAAAAACGTACGGCTCTTCAGACCAAAGCATATGATGTTTTGAGATCAAAAAGTAGCAGTGAACTTAAGTCATTATGTTTTAATCCCCATCTAACCAGTTTCCTAAAACTACATGACAGTCAGTTTCCTATGTGATAACTATAAAACAGAGAACAGTATTTCTTTTTTTTACCTTGGGAAGGAAATGCATCAGTGAAGAGCCTAGAGCTATATACATCATATCCACTATAAATAAATAACTTCCATATTCTCTAAGCCCATAGAGAAACATGGACTAATTCATTAACTCTGTAAGTTAATAAACATATGCCTCCACTGGTTGTGAAGATGAGAAACACACACAGACCATTTTCTGTATATACATAAAATTAACATCAGCATGAGAACTGCATAAAGAAGGGGGTATTTTTAAAGAGGAAAAAGAAATTAGCTCATTGTTCCATGTATAATAAATAATGATGACACATAGAGATGACCATATTTTACAGAAACCAAAGTCTTAATTTCAGTATTAATGTCCTAGAAAAACAAATCAATATGTATAAAATGTATAACACTTTTTATCAAAAGGGCCATTAATCTTTTTTAGAAAGGAAATATATCCACTGTCTCTGTTTGGGAAATAAAATTAATTTGGTTTATTGTTTTCATTCTGATTTTTTATAATAAAGACTATAGTTTGAATTGTCAGCAGTTTAATATGAAATACATAAAACCCTAGAAGTATAAAACATAAAAATAGCTTTTGTGTCATTGCTTTTCTTAAAGAGCATGTTTTCTAGTTAAATGCTACATTTATAAGCAAGTGAGCACTTAGCCATTTTAATCCATTTGCATTCTGTTGAGATAAGTTATCAGTAGCTCAGTAATTGAATTTCTTCCTAATTCATATGGAGCCTGCCTGCAGGGGACACATTAACTGCTAGGCCCAAAATTACATAAACTTTACAATGTTCTGCTAGAAATCAAACAACAGAAAGCCAAAACAAACACACAACAAAGCTTTGAATTTTAAAGTATTTTCAGGGTGAGGGAGGGGTGAGAGTCACAAGTGTATTCTTGAGATTCAACTTACTCAGTTTACCAAACTGGGTTAAAAGCTGCTTAAAATACATGTCAGCATCAGTATACACACAATGCTGGCAGTATTCAAAACCAGAGGTAATTATTCTGTTAGACCTGAGAAACAGAAATCCTCAAATGGAGCAATGAGTCTGGAATACCACCCTTTCCTCTGTGGTTTGCTTTCCTAACAGCCAATAAAAGTGAGTCATTGAACATCTCACGTGAGGAACAGATATGTAAAAAGGTATGTGCCAACACACACACAGTTCCACAAAAAATGCATGTTTCTACAGTATTAAGCCTAAGATTGTTATTTTTTAAGTGTAGCTATGTAAAACATCTTTTACAGATAATAAATCATAGACAAACCATGTTAGATTCTCTATATTGAGTGTTGCTGACACGTCTCTCACCAGTACTTTGGCATCAGTGGACCCTGCCCCTGAGCAAACAATCAGTGGAACTGTAAAAGAAACATGAGTCCAGCTCCTCCTTTTCCGCTCCCCTCTACACTCACACCCAGGACTCCATCAGCAGGACACCGCACCAAGCAGAAGCCATAATCTTAAGGTGAACACCTAAAACCTACTACTGCCACTTTATTTCTTTTATTATCACTTATCTTCATAGATTCAGAGAATGGTTTGGGTTGGGAGGGACCTTAAAGATTTATTTCATTTATTTCCAAACCTCACTGCCATTGGCAGGGACACCTACCAGGTTGCTCAAAGTCCCGTCCAACCTGGCCTTCAGCACTTCCAGCAATGGGGTAACTACAGTCTCTTTGGGAAACCTGTTCCAGTGCCTCACCAAACTCACAGGACATAATTATTTCCTAGTATTTAATCTAAACCTACTCTCTTTCAATTTGAAGCCATTGCTCCCTTGTTCTGTTACTACATGCTCTTGTAAATAGTGTCTTCATCTTTCTTGTAGGCTCCCTTCAGGTATTGAAAAACTGCAGTTACATTACCTCAAAACCTTCTCTTTTCCAGCCTGAACAAACCCAATTCTTTCAGTTTTTCCCCATCGGAGAGGTGCTCCAGCTCTGTCATCATCCTGGTGGCCTCCTTTGGACCTGATGTTCTTCCTGTGCTGGGGACCCAGAGTTGGATGCAGCACAGCAAGTGGGGTCTCACCAGAGTGGGACAGAGGGGAGAATCCCCTCCCTGGCCCTGCTGCCCACACTGCTTTGGATGCAGCTCAGGAGGCGTTTGACTTTCTGGGATGCAAGTGCACATGGCTGGGTCATGTTCAGCCTCTCATCCACCAGCACCCCCCTGGTTCATCTCTCCTGGGCTGCTCTTAACCTGTCAACCCCCAGCCTTTGTTGGTACTGGGGGTTGCCCCGACCCAGGTGCAGAACCTCACAGTTGGCCTTGTTAAGCCTCATGAGATTCCTGTCGGCTCACTGGTCCATGACCTTCCAAGGCACAGAAGTGAGGCTGACAGGCCAGTAGTTCCCAGGGTCCTCATTTCTACTCTTTTTAAAGATGGGTACAAATTCCCCTTTTCCCAATTACCTGGGACTTCACTTGACTTCACTTGACTGCCACGACTTTTCAGGATTCTAGGATGCATCTCATTGGGTCCCAAAGATGTATGCACATTCAGGTTCTTCAGGTGGTGATAAACTTGATCTTCACTTAAGAGTAA
>WEZZ01009809.1:21353-34543 GCA_013400585.1 Chloropsis cyanopogon | reverse complement strand
GTTAAATCCAGACAGTCTGCCCACTGTTTATTCTCTCTGCTCTTCCCCACACACTCCGTGGTGTGTTGCTTCAAACTGGCTCCAACGATATCTCTCTCTCCCCCAGCTGGATAGAGAAGAAAACAATTTTTTGCCACAGACAGTCCTTTAGTTGTGCCCACTGCTTATTACAGTAGAATGATGCTGCTGACTTGGTCAGACTAGCTAGAAGTTTCATGTCCTTTCCCAGAAAACTTGCCACTTGTTTTCCAAAAAGAACTTCTGTATTTGATTACCACTGCTTAAATGGGAGATTGCATTTATCCATATTACATTAATCCAGTGTCATCAATATTTTTTTCTCATGGTTTTCCAAGAATATTTCAAATTCAAGCTCTGTCTTCTAATGTGTTTACACCTTAGCAAGCATAATCTTTATTCTATTATTTATGCCTTATGAGCCTTCCAGAATGCACTGGAAACACAGATTCTTTTGAGTACAGTCAATCAATGAGTTTTACATTTACCTTCTAACAGTTTAACCTAGAATATGTTTCCTTATTTATGAAGATGTCAAAAGAGACAGACATCTCTTACTACATTGAAAATTAGTGACTTTTATGGCTTTGTAACTCACAACAAGGCCTGTTTATCTGTCAAAAAGGAAATTAGCTGTTTTTTGATAAATCCTTATTGCCTGGTACTGGTTTCTTTGCAACCATCCAGATGCTTGCAAATTCTCTGATTATTTTTAAATATTGAAGATGAGTGGCTTGATCTAGAATTTCTGACCTTGGCTGGCCCTTCCACTCTCCTGTGTTTCCCTCCTCAAGTACTGGAATACCTCCACCTTCGGAAAACAAAATCCTCACAGATAACAGCAGAGAGTTTTGAAAAGGCATCAGTCATTCCTTTCAGCTGATCATGCTCAATGTATGACATGTCATCAGCCTTCCCATTGTGTGTTGCCACATCTCATACTTTGCTAATAGCCACTGCCATAAAAATTAAAGGTATTTTCTAGGTTATGCACATTTTGAACTCTGAATCTACCAATATCTGTTCCTAATGGATTTTTGATTTTGAGAAATAAAACTAAGTAATGGACTTTGAGGTTAATTCTGCTCTTTCCATTTAACATTAATCAATCCCCCTACTGTCTTCCTGCATATGCAATAAAAGAGGTACTCAGAGACACTGAGAATAAGACAAAGGAGGCTGAATTTTCTAATCTTTAGATCAATTTAGGGCCATGGAAAATATTTGAGGGTTTGTTGGTTTGGGTTTTTTTTCCTGAAAATAATTACTGTAGTAGTTTCTCCCTTTGTTAGGGTAGAAGGCTGGAGTAAAAAGGGTCAGTAGCATGTAATGATTCCTACAGGCACTGAAAGGAAGATACTCCTGGCATGACTGGACACTTAGTAAAGCAGAACCGGGAGAGGATGTACCACAAGGACTCTTGCACTGGAGCCTAAACCTCAGCTCTTGGCCCTTAAAGTTATTTGGCCTGTGACGCACCAGTGCCATTTAGATTTACCAAAAGAGAAAACTATAAAGTATAGAAAACTCATGAACAGGGACAAAGATGATACTACACTGCAGTATCAGAAAATTCTTTTAAAAGCCTTTGGTATCTGTACAAAATTCAAAGGACAAGCTTATAATATAGGGTTTTTTTTCCCAATGAATACAGAATTCGAGGAGGTATGCAAAGTAATGGCTGACTCTGTGGAAATTATTATGCAAAAAACTACAACAGCCATTTTTTCCTTTGGTATTTATGATCATAGAAACATAGACTTGTAGAATGGGTTGGGCTGGAGAGGACCATAGCGGTCAACCTCTGCCATGGGCAGAGATACCTTCCACTAGACCTGGCTGTTCAGAGTCCCATCCAACCTGGTGTTGAACAATTCCAGGGATGGGGCACCCACAGCTTCTCTGGGCAACCTGTTCCAGTGCCTCATCACACCCACAGTAAAGAAATTCTTTCCCATATCTACTCTGAGCCCACTCTTGTCGGTTTACAGCCATTTCACCTCATCCTATCACTACATGCCCATGTTAAAAGGCCTTCACCAGTTTTCTTGTGGGCACTCCCTAAGTATTGGAAGTCTGTTATGGTAACTCTGAATGCACTCATTATGCAAATATTCACTTTCTAGTTTACTCAAAGAGTTAGTTATGCTCTCTGCATTTACTGCTCACTTTAGATATTTAATGCTTTTTGATTATGGTGTGGAAGTGGTCCTTTAAGCCATATGGATTTTCACCCCTGACTGGATGACTGAAACATGTAAACTGAATCTTCTAACCTTTAAACAAAACAAAAGCTTTTTAAATTAAAAAAAAAAAAAAAAAAATCCCTAGACAAGTGACACAAATTTAGATTGTTCTGAGATTTTTTGCCATTGCTATGATACAAAAACAAAACACAGCTGATCTGCATTAACATGAATAAGTAGAAGTCAGAGTAAACCCCGTTTTCTGGAATTCTTAGTTTTACTAAAAGACCACCCTATGTCTCATAAAGAGTTACCTGCCTAGTACTAACAGCACTCTTACATTCCTGAGACATACAAGAGATGTGTATTTTGGTATACCATGTATGCAGAATTTATGAATATCGTCTGGGAGTCTAGAAAGCTAATTTCAAAAGCAGAAGGATGAATAATCAAGATGTAAAAAGTAAAATACTTGCTTCTTGCGCTTTGGATTATATCTTGATTTCTGTTAAGAGCATATAAAAGACAGGAGAACTTCACCCTGCCAGAGGACCTCAAACTATTGAGGTCCTCTATTCTTTAGAATTTTACAGGTGTGCATGATACCTTATAACTTTCTCTTGTTTAAAATGGTATATAAAATACATTTTCAAAAACCAGAAGAGAAAAACCTATTGGGTCTTCTACATTACACTTACACCTACCTGCCCCTTATATCTTCTTTTGATACCTTATTAACTAGTTGTCCTGTAATTTCAACATTTCTTTCTGTAAATAGAAATTAATTTCAACTTTCATACATATTTTTGTTTGGATATTCAGCCCCAGGGAATTTAGAATGATTCATTCCTGCTAAGATTCTTTGTAAATGCATCGTTAAATACATAATGTAAAATCAAACCCACTTAATATATTGTTAGACGGACTGGATTGAAGGCAGCAACCTGTCAGAAGTTATAAAAAAGGTTGAATGTAACAGTAAAATAGGAGAACAATAAAGAAAAAAAGAAGGAAAAGGGAAAATGAACATTATTATTACTGGAAGATCTGAAGAGTATTGTGAGGTTTAGAAAGTTTCTATGACCTGTTAAATCTTTTCAATAAAAAGCAAGTGAGCAGGGCATACTTGTTAACCTGTTAGCTACGCATATTATTGTGGTGCAGGAGCATGAAACAACAAGAAATGAAATTTGTCTATATTATTCTTTCAGGTCCCACTGAGGAACAAACAGCCACAGAGGTAATACCGAGTATGGTAAAGATGGTTTACAGCAGTATATTACAGTTACAGATCATGCTACTGTCATTTAAAATGAAAGTATTAAAAGTCTATACTTTGAAATGCTACACTGCCCGTAAAATACATGAGTTGCCTTTTCTGCAGATAGCAGAGATACTTTTCACTTTTTCATGATACCTAGCTCTGGCCTCACACATTTTAATTACAACTTCTGAGGCCAGACAGCAAACACTTCTTTTAAAATATTACTGTAATCTTTTCTGTTTGCCATAGAGCTTATCCATCAGCTGAAAAGCTGCTTTATTTTTTAAGGAACTCTTTCAACCCATGTTGAAGTCAGAAGTCAGACTGGCAATGGGAAGTAGCTTGGGATCTTAATAACATTTTAACCCTTGGCACCATCACAGCTGATGATGGGCTTCAAGGGTCTAGACTTAACACTGATTTCATTTTCCTCTCCTTTGAAAGAAGTGAGCAGGTAAAAGGTATCTTCTGACATGTTTGTCCAAAGTGTAAGGACTACTGCTGACAGCTTCATTCCTGAAGCACAATAGAATGTTTTGACTGCAGGAATAAAGCCTACCTGTGCATGACTTATTCAGAGTGAGCCTGAGGCTAAGGAGCAAACTTCTACAAGTGGCAAGAAACAGTACTAATCCTACTAACATCCATCTTCCAAAATAAAGACATTCTGCTAAAACCTTGCCTCTGGGAACACGTGCTTTTAGAAATGCATACATTAAAAACCAGGCCCCGTCAAAACAAATACTTACTCTAAAAATGAGGCTGTCCAAACTATCACATTATCTGGGTAAAGAAGGAGAGAATGTGGAATTAGTAGAAAGCATCAGATTCATCATTCATTACACCTAAATTACACTTACCTTCTTGAAAGGTAGAAGTTTGGAAGTGGGAGGGAAGAGCAGAATAAGCAGTTCAGGAACAGAAGACAATGGGAAATAGACACAAAAGTGCTGTGCCTTGTTTGGGAGGCATGGGATGAGTAGGTGTGAAGGGTGGGAGGAAAGATCCACAGAGCTGAAAAAGAGTGGGATAAGTGGTGACGGAGATGGGCAAAAGGGATGAAAAATTATTTGTACAGTAAATTAGATCTGCCCTCATAAGCCCAAGATAAGCATTGCCCACTTACACTACCTCTCCCCACGTGATGCCCTGAGACTTTGCTTCAGGTAGTGAAAGATGTCCATGAGTTCACTTTAAAAATACCACCCCAATGCACTGTTGAAACCTGAAGTGTTTCCTTTACGGTAAGTGACTAATAAGCATAACAGCCTCTAATGTAAAAAAATTAACAGTGCACAAACAGTGCATCAAAAATCTACTGTAGAACTCTACAGCTGAGGAGTTATGCAGTACCATTAAGGGTTTCTTAGATGAATGCAGACTTTGGAATAGGGTTGCTGTAAAAATATTATAAAACAAATTATCTGTGACAAGTATTTGATTTTCATTTCAGAAAAAAAATTATACTGTGTGTACAATATGCAGGCTATCACTAAGCTGTTTATAACAACAGACAAATTGATAAAGTAACTGAAAAGATCTGGCAAGAACAAGAAATCATAACTGAACTTCAAGTACTTTAAATGTGCAAAAGCTGCAAGCTCCCAAATTCCTTTAACTTCTTAGCTAAGTGATACCATAGCCAAATGTTTCATCAATCTGCAAGTGCTGTATTTATTGCAATGAACAGGCTTAAGAGCTTGCACAGTATGTAAAATGTCTGACAGACTTAAGAAGTCTGCCTTTCCTCTGTACATCAAACCACAGGAGAGGAAAGGTCTAGGACATCATCAGAGATAATGAAATGATTCAGAGAGGATGAAATCATATACAAGCTTTTTTTAGAAATGCTCTGAGAGTGATTCAAAACATACCAAAGACCCAGTCCAAATTAAACAGTCCTCAGACCAGAAATTTGAACAGCTTGTGAAGAACGAGAAAGTAAAGCTTAAAATCCTTATCAATACCACAATTAACAAAACAGCTATAATATTCCTTCCTTTTTGCAATTAAGTTGCTGCAGTCAGGGTTAATGCATACTATGTATAGAGAATGCCTTACATATGATTTTTGAAAGATGTTTAATTTTCATTCACAAGAATGTAACTTCCACAAAGAAAGAGAGAGACATTTGCTTCTTGGAGACCTTTCTTCAAAAATGGAAATTACATTTATATTAAAATATAAAGTATATAAAATAATTTCCATTACCTCAGATAAGCAGGGACAGGTCCACATGCAAAAGAGGAGTCATAGAAGCAGAAGAAATCAGAGATAAAAAGTACTTTTTAATATGCAACACTGAATTTCTTACGGCAATAATCTCAATGTGCATTATTAAAAATTTTTTTTCTCATATGCCTTATATTGTAGACAACTATTAGTATTTTTAATTTCTAAATAAGAACTAGGACAGTAATGAGCCTGATCCAAATCTTACTGAAGTAAGTAAAGCTCTCTGTCAAGATGGAGGTAATCTATGTGATTTGTAGGATGCTGACACTCTCAACTGGGCCTCCAGATGGAGAAAAAGAAGTTGCCTCTCTAAATATCATAGATGTAATTTTTATAGTTACAAAGGAGGAATTTATCAGGCCTTATTTCAGATAAAATAGTGTTTGTGTGACAGACAGTGGTCAGGACGTTACTTCTCTCAATAACAGGTCCATGAAGACCTAATACACTTCGCCTACTTTTGAACATACAAGTTTGAAATGTAAAAAAATAAAAAAAAAAAAAGGAAACAAAAAAACCCCAAAAAGCCAAACAACAAGAGCAACAAAATTATTGGCTTTCCATTTCATCCAAATACAGTCAGTTTAAGCAGAAAAATTATTAAAGCAGCAATTCAAGATCTCTGATCTTGAATAGCTGTTCTGTTAAATCTTAGCCAATACACTTCCATCATTAAACCACAAAAAGTTTATCCCCGAATTTTCTTCACACAGCAATCTGATGTAACACAGCAAATTCAGATTATATTCTTACACACCGATATAACTGGGGGCATTTACCAGAGACCTGTATAAGTAATCTGAAATACAGGGCATGACAAGAAATAAATTACAGAGCGTAGCCAGAAAAAACCAAGATCATCAGTAGCAGTGAGTTCCTGTCAGTCATTCTTGTCTACAGTTCCTGCAGGAGAGAGAATATTTGCTCAGATTCGCGTATTTATTTGCCTGCTGTGCTTGTTTTGATATCCACTTGACAATGTGTGCAGAATGAGCGGCACGGGCAGATGCTGAGGAGTGTCAGCGCTGGGATGAGATGAGGGCTGCCTGTATTACCATTTTAAACGGCCTGCCTGCCGAGTGCTGCGATTTCGTTCCTGCCGTCCCTGTCACGTTTCATTAAGCGGCGCTCTCCGCAGCCCTGGGCTGCCAGGAGCCAAGCTCGTTCCCTTCTTCAGGAGACAGGTTCGGCTGCCTCCTCCTCCTGCGGTGGCAAATCCGGCCCTGGGCTCCGTGCGGTGCTCAGGCACGGACACACACCCGCAGCGCCCAGCACACGGACTCTGCCCGGGCCGGGACGCTGCTGACTCCTTCCAGTCGCTCTGGGCTGGGGCTCAGGAGAGAAATCCTTTGTTCCTCGCTGTGCCATCGACAACGCCTCTGAGGCAAGGGAATGGCCGGAACACACCCCGCCTGCAATTCCCACCAGGGTTTTGACAGCAGGCCAGAGGGAGCAAAACACCACCTGCAGCTAAAGCAAAGGAGTTTGCTCTCTTTACATTTATAATTTATATAATGACAGAAAAATTGAACAGTATGATCAAACAGGTAATAGAAAACCTGATAGTTTAGATACACAGTGATATAACAACTTCTTCTTGTTTTGTTTTTAACATTCACTAGTTGGATTAGCTTTTCCAAAACGTAACCAATGCTCTGAGATGAGAGAAAAGCCCTGTTCTCAAATGATGCCTCTTTGGAGAACAGTCTTTTTTAAATGAACATTCACAAATATTTAATCTAACTCCTTGCATAAAATAAGCCTGATTCTACAATGTACTCTGTAAACAGTCAGTTGTCCTGGTCTTGTGTGCCTTAATCTTTTGAACTATGAGAACTTCGTTGATTCAAATCAGCTGGACATTTGTCCCAGAGTGGACAGGAACAGTAAGGCAGTGATTTCTGAGTCACCCTCTCTTCCCAAATGTAATGTCAATAATTAAGAATTAATTCAGTGGTTATATGTAACTTTACAGCATACTTTTTTGGAATCTTTTTCATTGCAAACCACAAAAGTATTACAGCACATTTTGAAGAGTAAATTTATCATTCTTTGAAATTCTTTGGATGCTTTTTTCCCCAGTAGTAGGAAAATAAAGGTTTAAGGCCTTCCTTCCTTCCTTCCTGGAAAATTATACTCAATTTTCTCTCAGTTATTAGCCATTTTTTGTTTTGAAATATGAAAATCTCGATGCTTGCACACAGAGTTGTGTGCTGTGTAAGGATGAATTTATATCTAATATATTTTTGGTATATATTTTGGTTTAATTAATGTTGTTTTTCTTGTATGCAGAAAATGTATATCAGAAAGAGTTCCTATAGAATCAAGCAAGCAGATAAGATGCATGGTTTGATAAACTGGCTTTTGGAGTGCAGTCTTGGTTTTCCTTGAGATTAAACACTAGAGCAAAGTTGCCGGTGCAAGGTCAGGTGGAGGAGGCAGGGCTCTCACTTGTGACCTTTCCTTGCTGAACCAGGTTTCTGGAGGGTTTAGGGTATTGAACAGCTATTTCAGTAAAGGAACTGCCTTAAAAAGCATGCATTGGCTTCTTCATTTGCCTTCCTTTGAGAAAGTTCCCCAGGCCCCCATATGAGAACAAGGTTCTCAGAAAAATGTAATGGAATTGTAGAATGGTTTTGGCTGGGAGGGATCTTAAAGATCTTCTAGTTCCAGCCCTGCTCCTATGGGCTGAGATCCCATCTATTAGAGCAGGTTGATCAAAGCCCCATCCAGCCTGGCCTTAAACACTTCCAAGGATGGGGGAACCATAATTTTTCTGTTTCAAAGCCTCATTACCTTCATAGTAAAGAATTTCTTGCTAATGCCTGATCTAAGTATCTATCCCCTTTCAGTTTCCAGCAATTACCCCTTGTCCTATCACTGCATGGCCTTGTAAAAAGTTCTTCTCCAAAATCAATGTCATTATCATTATGTAATTTATAGTTATTAATTCAGTTTTTCTGAATGATAAACAGCATCACAAAACCTGGTGATTCCTAAACCTATGAGGAATCTGTACTTGCTCTGTGTGGTCAGCTTTGTAACCCCTTCATGCTAAAAGTAGGAAAAGCACCACTGGAAAAGCATTTTAAATAAGCAGTGATCATTAATTTGTACTTTCCTAATTAGGAGCTAAAAAGTACCCACAGCACTAGAACACTGCTCAGATATGAGTCAAACTTATGAACAGAAGATGGTGCAGAAAATGCTACAAAATACATTCTAAAAAAGCAACAGGTTCCCTTTAACAATAACTCAACCAGCCCTTATAGAGTCTCCACACTTATGGTCTTCCTTAATTCCTTTGCTGCAGCCATGTATATTTATGCAACAACACAGTCTTTCACAGAAAGCTGATTTAAGTGGAGGAAAAGTGGAATGCAATGAAAAGATACAGGTACTTCATTCAGGTTCATGGAGTTGATAAAAAATTCAGAGATACTGCTTGATATACTACCATGAATATCCACTGTAACGGCTCTGCATAATTATGGTCCCTTCAATAAATAGGAGATGCACTATAACATTTACACCATAAAAAATGTCTTAGCCCTTGCCTTCCTCTAGTTTATGAGCACCATCCTTTAAGATCAAATAGCGGTTACTGCTCTGGGTGGATTAAAGCTTAAGCGCTTTTTCCAATATGCATGATAGAAGACTTTTTTTTCTTTTACATTGAAACATTAGAATGCTAGTAAAAGCATAAAGTGTATTAGAATAGAGCATTCTAGCATTCTATGAATAACAGAATCACAGCATCACAAAAAGGCAAGAAAATAATGCATTCATTTTCCTCATTCTTTTGTAAAATCTATAAACTATAGAGTCCTTCAGGGAGTATTAGGTATCATTTACAGTATGAAAAGCATAACTTTCAGATAACTGAATTTATCAGCATGAGTCCTGTGATTATCTGTTAACTACAGATAATAGTAACTCAAAGTTTTTAGGACCCAAAATCAATAAACTGAAGTTCCTCTCCCTTTGCAACCTCTTCAGACTTTGTAAGACATAGCAGGACTCTCTTGAATGATTACTTGGGTCATTGTAAAAGTGACACTCCTTTAAGCTGTTCAAATTGAGAAGTTTAAATTGAAACTTTACTACTAATTTGAATCACTTCTAATTAATTAATATATTTAAAAGCCCTACCCCTCACCACCTGTATTTTGAACACAAAACAACTGCCTCTGCAAACTTCTAGTGCCTATTCAAACAAATACCCTCTATTCAAATCAAGTATCTTGCCTGTTTGCCTACCTATCCCCAATAGCCCTAACAACAGAATACCAATTTTACTGGCCAGCTTTCACACACTGAGGCAATTGCCAGGCACTTGCAGGCCTTCCTCGCCCATTCAGGCTGGGACAGGCAATCCCACAGCCAACAGGATCTCTGTGTGGGCAGACTGCAGAGGTCCTCATGTCCTTGTCACCAGGATGTCCATGTCACTTAGATCCTTCAACTATCAGGTCTCTGGCTCTGGAAGACACTGCTGACAGCCCAGAAAGTGAAAACAGGAGTTTTTATAATCTCTGCTTCAGGGCCAGATCCAAACAGCTTCAACTGGTGAGATCACATTTTCTAGCAGCTCTTGCACTTTAACATCTGAATATCAAACCGATAACTCAGGCTGTGGGCTCATGCACTTAATTCAGAGTGATCTTGCTCATTTTTATTCCCCAGATGATTCACTTTTCACACAGATGTACTGTCCTGTCACTTCAGTGGCCTAAAATTATTTATTATCTCAAAAACTGGAGTTATAAAATACAGTCATTCACCCTAAAGGAATAAATTCATAGCATTTTAAGCAAGAAAGAGATCCATTCCCCTCATTTGGAGTCTCTTTCACACATTATGTTCCACATTGGGCCTTGGCAGGATGAGATATGCCTGTGCTGCTGGAGATGCTGTCTTTCAGACAATGAGACATAAAGCCAAAACTGTCACTTACATCACTGAAATACCTCATAGCACTTCTTTAGATGCATTTCCAGGACATAGAAAGAATTATACCATGAAGAAAAAGAAGAACCCAATAATACTCTTCTAAACTATAAAATTATTTTTAGTAGTCTGCAATAGTGGAAAACTGCAAAGATCATATAGTCAGTAACTTGGATAGCTCAAAGATAAAGCTCTGAAATAAAAATAAATAGGAAAAAGAGCTTTGATTTTCAGCATCTTCCACAGTAAAAACAGTAAACAGAATTTAGTGTAAATGTTATATATTTCTCAAAGGGAAATTCAGTTAGCCAAACAGAACCCTCAGTAGACTCTGACTTAAAAACTAACTAAAGACTCATAATGAGCTCTAGCGGGAGGTGTGAGGAAGTCAGCTGTTGAGGTAACCTGGTAAGCAGATGAAATACTCATTTAATAAAAGATCTTATTCCAGAAGTAACAGAACACAACTCAGAGAGATGCCCACCAAATGGTACAGTCATCATAAAGCACAGAGAAATATTACTGTACATCATTTTTGTCCATTACATTTCTGAATTTACATTAGCAGCTTCATTGATATGAGATACGGGTGCCTACAACTGCCAGAAAGCTGTCATCACCATAATGTCTGGAATTAAGTGGTCCAGCTATACATTTTTTCTCACACTGTATAGTCTCCCATGACACAGGTTTTCTAGAGTAATTGCTTGTGGATACCAGAGTCTGTTGGAAGGAGAAGGTCTCTCTTTTCTTCACATAAGGAGTTCCTATCATGGGACAAGACTGGACTGCTGTTCCAGATAGCAAAGAGGTCACCTCACAGTAATAGCAATCTAACACACACAAAAATAAGCATTAGCAACAGGAATTCCACAGAAGAACAGCATCCTAGATAGCACCACAACTGGTATTGAGAAAATAGTACTGTCTCTGCTGTAAAAAAACACTCATGCTCCAATTTTCTCCAGTTTTTTATGTTTATTAATAAATTCAGATTATGGTGATGTATTAATCTGGTGTCTCCTGCTTATTCTCCTTGCCTTCTAATAGGAGCAAATATCTTTTTCAGTCAAAAAGTATACTAAGCACTTGACTCTGATAGCACAAACTCTTGCAAAATTTAATCACACAAACAAGTTGAGCATTGAATTTATACAAAGTGATGAATACAAATATTTCTAAATATTCTTTTAGATGCTCGAAGACCCTGACAGGTTTCTCTGAACAATTTGTGATGCTAGTAGAAATGCATTCTTGACAAGACTGTAAAAAGACATAAACATGTAACTGCATATTGCAGTGACTACCACCATAAAATCATCATTTAGTGTAAAACAGAAAGATTTCACAGAGTTTTTACAAGGTTACATCAAAATGCAACTGCTGAATACCAGGGCTACTAGCTACAGCGTTCCTTCTGTTGCCTTTATGATAGCAAATCCTGATAAAAAATTTTGGGGTTTGTGATAAACTATGGAAGCTAAGGCAAATAAGTTTGGAGCCTTTAATGAAAAGATCTGAACATCTGCTGACTGAACAGATGAAAGACACACATTGCAGCATTCCCTCGGTTTTCTAGAACATCCACACTTGGAAGCAGTAGTTCACAGAATGCTTGCTGTGCTCCTACGCCAGACAGGGAGCCAACAGAACAGAGGAGTTTCTTCTGAAGTTACATTTAAATTCCTAGATGCTCATCAGAAAACCTAGAACATTTTTCCTAGGCGGAAATTGATTATTATTTCTAATGGCTACTGTTTTTCTGTGAAACCATAAAGTCCTTTCCTGCCCCTGAACATCCAATGCACTTCTCTCAGTTGAGAGAACTGCAGTCATAAGAAATAAAGTAACTTTATATAAAATAATTTTCTGACAGAAGGCTTCATCTTAGAGAATGGATTCCATGATGGCTTCTTTGACAAGCATTTACTAAAAGCAACTGTACAGTAATGTCACTGACAATATCGACCACCCCACCTGTATGAAAAGTACAGGCACACAGGCACAGTCTCTTAAGTGTATTTAGCAAGACTTCTGGAAATGTATAATCCAAAAGCTACTGTGCAAAGCTTGCAGGTTTCATATATTCAGTTTAGATTTGCAGCTGTTTCTCAGATTATTAACAGTGCATCCAGTCATCAGGGTTTGGGCCCATGTTTTCAAATCATCAGAAATTTATTTTTGATACCACATCAAGCCGTTAAATCACTAGCAGACATTATTACAGTGCATTTAAAGTCATACATGCATGACAGTCTGGATATGTGCAGTGTACCTACTGCACTATGTATATGCTATAACTACCACAACAGGTACAAAGCATGCTTCCCTGCTTTATCAGGCCTTCTTTGAATGCACTATAATGTTTTTAGTTGGATATTCTACAAGGACTGTAGCAGCTAAACAGTCCCCTCTTGTGTGAGGATGCTCTTTACTTTGCTATTCACGGAGTTACTGAATTTATACCTAAACGCACACCCTTTGAATTTGTCTATTAATTCTAGACATTTTTACAGTGAGGAATCCTCATGCAAAAA